>JAEAOA010000272.1:2355000-2430000 GCA_016746295.1 Potamilus streckersoni | reverse complement strand
CTTTCAGGTGTACTTATGATGTAATTTAAATCATTTACTTTCCTTTCAACTTTGTAGGACCATAATATCTGGCCTGAATAGAATTTTGTGGGTAAGAGAGCCAGAACTCCATCGCCAGGCCAAAAAATAATTTCCTTTGAGATTTTATCATACGATAATTTCATTTTTGATTGATCAGAGTGCAGATTCTCTCTTGTTCTAAGGGACTGAATCCTAAAGACTTTTTAGCTGATTCCCGAACAACAAACAATAAAATATAAATCCCTCCATCCCAATCTTTATTGGTATCAAAACAATATGATCGAATCATATTTTTCAAAGTTGGATGAAATCTTTCTAGAGCCCCTTGGCTCTCTTGGTAATAGGTAGAAGATTTTAATTATTGAATGCCTAATTAGTGTGTAGCTTGCTTGAGAATTCCAGACATAAGATTTGACCCTTGATCAGATTGGACAGATTTGGGAGGCCAAATTGAGCAAAAAAAACCTTATCAAAGCTTTTACTATTGTTTTAGTTTTAGTATTCCTTAATGGGATTTGCCTCTGGGAATCTTGATGACGCACAAATAATGGTCAACAGGTATTGGTTATCTGACTTGGTCTGAGGTAAGTTACCATCACAATCTACCATTATTCTGCTATAAGGTTCGTCATATGCAGGAATATTTTTCAGATGAGCCTTTGGTATCTTCTGACTGGGTTTTAATATCACTTAACAAGTATGGAAATATCTTCAGTATTTACAAACATCACATTTGATCTTTGGCCAATAAAAGTAAGTTAAGATCTTGTGATAAGTCTTATTAATTCCTAAAATAAAAGCCAAAGGTGTTTCATTAGCTAGATTAAGGATTTCCTGTCTGTATGATTTTGGAACTACAATTAGATAGTTCACTGACCACTCGTTACCAGCAGGTAACTCGTGAGGTTTCTATTTTCTGAATAGAATTTCATTTTTAATGAAATAACAGACAAAGCATTCAGTAGCTTCAGTTTCCCTAGTGACCCTTTGAATCAGACAAGAGATTTCGGGATCTTTTTCCTGTTCGACGACAAGTGATTATCGTTTGTCACCCTGCTATAATTTTTAAAATGAGTAGTTAAAGAGGATAACTGTGATCAATACCTTTTGATTGATCCAAACGAAGCGTGTAAGTGGCCTCTTCAAAACTAAGCAATACATGTGTCAGCTAACGGAATACTTTCCTTATCAACATTATTCTCATTTGCTTTCATTACCATAGCTCTAGTACCTGCATAAATCAGGGAATTCGTTTCAATAGGATATACTTTCTGATTTAAACAAGGCTTGTCAATTACAAGTGGATTAACCTTATCTCCAGCTAGGGCATTGCCTAGTAATAAATGAATGCCCTCAACGGGTAAATAATATTGTCTTGATACTACGTCAGATGACTAATGTACACAATAGAGAAAAGCATTAATAAACCCGCACTCTTCTTCCTGAATAAGAACACTCTTATTTGAAAAAGGCTTCTCTGAAAAAGGCAATGCACCTGATAATAAAAGACTCTGAGAGGCATATGTATCCCTTTAAAGTTTAATTGGGATAGGATTGGCCAAATCACGCAAAAGTGATATAGAACCCTTCGACATGAATGGTTCATAATTCTCCATATTAAAATCAGACTGGGTGTTATTAGACCAAACAAGCATATTGCTTTCAATAAGAGCATTTGGAATAGGTCTGTCTTGATTCTAATGGTTACTGTTCAATTTGAAGCCATCAGAAATAACTTGGCATTTGTTCTTGCAATAGGTACACGTAGGAAGAGACAAGACATTTTGATCAGGCTTGTCAGAGGCTTGATTTTTAAAAGTTGTACGGATTTAAATTTAGAACGGCCTGTATTCGGCTGAAATACTTTTTTTTTACCAGAAAACTGCTGAGTACAAGACATGCCTACAAAAAACTTTATCAGCTAAGAAATACTGGTCAGCAGCATGAGCAGCATTTTTCAAGCTTTCGACCTTAAAATCATCAAGATAGGTCCTAATGTCAGTGTGGACTCAGTTCTTAAATTCTTCATGTAAAATGAATTGTTTGAGACTTTCATAATTTGTATTAACCTTTCTAGAAGAGCACCATCTATCAAATTGTTGTGCTGCTGTTTATATATATATATATATATATATATATATATATATATATATATATATATATATATATATATATATATATATATATATATATATATATATATATATATATATATATGTGTGTGTGTGTGTGTAAGTGTGTGTGCATAAAGTCCAGCCACTTTATAGTTCTTGAAGAATTGTCGATAATCCTCTGGGTTTAACTCATAACCCTTCAAGATATAGTCCTTAACCACATCATCGTCAGCACGCTGCTCTTATGACTATGAAATGTAAATATCACTAGCTTTAATAGTAAGTACACATTGAATATTAGAGTCTAATACTCTCTTGGCACATTCAAACGAGGAAAAAAAATGTCTACTTCTTTTTTCAGGAAATGGGGTACTAACTTGATATTTTTAAAACATCAAAAGTAAGGGAGTGTTTTTCCGTTGGTAGCTCTATTCTTTTAACCTAATATAAAATTCCCTTTCTTCCATTTCTCTTTGCATCTGCATTTTCATTAGTGGTTCTGCTTCTTCTTTTCCAATTTTATTTACAATCGCATTAGACTATCTTGTCTTTTTTCTCGAATTGCATTTGTCTTACTTTCCTGTCTCTTTCCATATGTATCTTTTCTATCTGAAACTGATCCAGTCTTATTTCGAATTTTTTTTGTGCATCTTTTTTTTAGCTGTACTTTCTTTTTCAAATGTCAAACCACTCCTGGGTAAAATTAAAAATTTCTCTACATTTTATGATATTGCAAAAATGCCAATTGATTTCACTAATGATTTCAAACAAGATGTGAAAAGGTACATAAGATATAAAGAATTCTAAAAAATAGGAAAATTTAAATTTTCAAAATAATTTTTAAATTATTTTAGCCACATTTCATATATCTCAAGGAAGATGTCCCAAGTTTCTTGTTGCGCGAATGTCTCGTTGAAAATGTAACAAGAAAAGAGTAAAGACAACACGCTTGTAAAAATTACCAAACAATTTATTTCCATAGAAAAATAAGGTAAAAATGAGAAAAGAACTTATGGTTTTCGAATCACATCCAAAATTAATCAAAGAATTAAAAATAGAAGTCCTAAGTGAATCCCAGTTCAAATCAAAAATGAAATTCAAGATGGTAGGCGATCACTTCTGTTGTAACCTTTACAGTTTTGATTTGTTAACTGTTCCTTTGTTGAATCACAGAAAATAATATTTCAGTTTGGAATTCGGAATAAATTTAGATAAATGTCTTTGTGCAAGAATTTTGTATCAGCATTAGTATTTTCCAGGGAAAGGATCAATAAATCTAAAATTGTATGTACGTCCAAATTGTCTTGGATGAAGGCTAACAAAAATTATTATCTCAGAATATAAATCTGGTATGACTATCCTTTATTACGAACGGTGTTTTGGGTGTTTGAGTTGCGTAGATATCTTAAATATATCAGACACATCTCATGGTTCTGAAATTTGGAGCCATACTATTCGGAACAATATCTATCTGAATGAGAGTAATTAAGTTGCCCTTTACGAATGTGGAAGGTCACTGTTGTAAGTTAAATATTGATGTAAATTGTTACATATTAATAAGGACATGATATGGGATATTATTTAGCTATAGCTTGGCTTTGTATTCATATCACATGATGTTTGATATAACAATGTATTTGTAACAGAATTTTCTCAAAGAGTCAAATATTGTATTAGTCAACACCGGCATGATAAAAATCACGCATTCGTCAAAATGTCAGTATCATTAGAATAATAAAACATTATTAAATGTTGAGAAGTTTCTATCCGTAGATTTAACTACTTGTGTCCGTAACACTCTTATGAGATTCGGATGATCTAGTCATAAACATTCTACAGAGATTTGTACATATAATGTCTTATTCCTTCATATTATTTGTGGTTATGTTTGTCATTGTAGCAATTTGACATTTGCAGAAAAAAACAATGTTATGCATTTTTAATTTGTAAACTTTATAAACTTTATCTAAGAGAAGAGTATTAAGATAAATCTTAGCATAATTTATCATCACTAGAAACATTGAATGGCTTAATGTCAACACAAAATCGTTGTGCTATTCACAGATTCACAGAGTTATATTATTTATTTTTTGTTTCCAGTGTCAAGAAAAAATAAAACAATATATAATAGAAACACAGTATGTATATGAATGCTTCAGATGAGAGATTCTGTTCTTGCAAATATTAGTGGATTTTGGGAAAATAGCATAAATAACAAATAACACGTCTTTAATCTTGAGCGTCTCTCTCTCTCTTTATATATATATATATATATATATATATATATATATATATATATATATATATATATATATATATATATATATATATATATATATATATATATATATATATATATATATATATATATATATAATTGTAAAATAGAGCCATTAATTGATTATGAATTTACGTTTGCATGACTTCATAACTGTAAGTATAATTTATTTTTACATTATCAAGATTTGTCCAGGAAAGATCATTCACAAATATAATATTTGTCTAAATCAATGGTTTATAATACACATTTTTTATCTACTACAAAATAAGGACTATACCACATCTATGTTCCAAACACTGCTCAGCTGTGGCCACTGAATAATCCAAATAGTTCAAAAACGATTCCAAAACCTCTATCCAAAGAGGATTAAGGTCCTGCTTTACTGAATTAATAAAATGTATCCGAAATAATAAAAAAACATCGGTATTTGGAATTAAAATTGTTACAGACGTTTCTATTTAGACTCTTCAGACAACATTCTTTAAAGTTATAATAATCATAAATTTCATAGCAATCACTATTTAGATATATTAGTTACATTTAATCCCCCGTACGGTAATCATCCACTGCAATGCTTCTGTTAATTCTGTCATTTGACCAATGCTCAGAAAACGTTTGAAATAGTGTTTAGTTCACTAAAATCATGTGAATATAGATTTAGTAATGACAATAACAGATGATTCATCC
Source organism: Potamilus streckersoni (assembly GCA_016746295.1). Taxonomy (NCBI): domain Eukaryota; kingdom Metazoa; phylum Mollusca; class Bivalvia; order Unionida; family Unionidae; genus Potamilus; species Potamilus streckersoni. Next base: position 2,424,897 of record JAEAOA010000272.1, on the reverse strand, counting down.
TGAAGATTGGTAAACTTGTTACCACAGCTGTCTTTCCAAATAAAGTGAAACTCATTTTATTACAATGATTTTTATTTTGCTTATTACTTTGAGCACATAAAAAATAAATGTACTCCAAATTAGTTGAAAACATAACACCTATGGGAGTAAACGCAGTATAGTCCCATTTAATTTTATATTCTGGGCAATATTTCCTATTACTACCAGTTCAACTAGTGATACATTCACGTAATTTCAAAATTTATCAAGATATATTTAGTAAGACATGCTTCTGCAACTGAAGCTAACATTTTATTGTCAGCTTAAAACTTCACATTGTGAACGGACAACGACGACAACGAAACGGAAGACGTATATAAATCAGCTATGTCCAAGATGAACATGGTGTGATCTCTGTCTAAATGTAAACAAGTCACGAAAATGACAATACCCATGTGCTCAGAAAATAAACTTGAAATATCAAAACCTTTTGCGTGTTTTTATAATACAGAAATTAATTCAAGTGGTATAGACATTGTTACATTGCAAATGTGTACTTAAGAAAAATTCAAATACAATTAACTTTAACAGTTATTACGTTTTATTTATTACCTTTGAAGAACAGAAAAAATGAGTTTGTACACAAATCAGTCACAATCACGCTAGATATCAAAATAAAAAACATTTAGTTTTATTTAACGTCCTCTTTAGCATATCCAAATTTCTATAACAGTGAAGAAAGGCCAAGGTAAAGCATACATATAAATGTTTAACTCTGCACGAAAGTGCGAAAGTCGGTATATATATCATTCATATTATCATTTTCTTAAAAATATGTATTACCTAATGGAAAAAAACGTTCTAGAAGCTTTTATTTACTAAATAAAATGTTAGTAAAGGTCAATGTTAATCTTAATTTTTGGATTTTAATTTTGCATGATAAAATTGTTTTAATAATCATAATAATTAACCATACATAAAGGAAACTATTTGCTATATATTAGTTGTTTAAGGAATAAAAGAAAACAATAATTCAGATCAAGTAGAAACTGAATTTGATTACGGACAAGGTGAAGTCTAATATACAATGTTACATTATCAACAGCAGATAATTAAATATATTTTTTAAAAAGAACCTAACAAAAAAAGAAAAGAAAAATGTCAAAATGACTTCGTCAAGAAATTCCTTGAATAATTCACAATAGTTCCAAAATAATATTATATTCCAATGAACACTTTCTATTTCCACTGAACAATCCAAAAGAATAATTTTTCTCAAACAATATCTTAATACAAGATAAAATATATATGCAGTCATAATGTTACACTAAGAATACACTATATAAGAATGAGAAAGCTGGACAGTCAGAGCTACTTATTATATACAGGCGAGAAGGCTAAACACACACACACACACATACACACATGCATATATATATATATATATATATATATATATATATATATATATATATATATATATATATATATATATATATATATATATATATATATATATATATATATATATATATATATATATATTCCCTACAGCAGAGTGCCAAATTCTAAATTTCCAACATCGTAAAAGAATTTAAATGATTTAACCCAAGCAATCAGAATTACCTTAATTCTTCTAAGATGCCACATGACCAATCTGTCGAACATGAAAAACAAAAACTGGAAAATATGTGTGTGTGCGTGCCTGTGTGTGTAACTTGGACTTTTAACATAGCTTTAACAATTTTTCAGTCATATCGTTACGATGTCTACAGTGTATACCTTTCGACCGATTTGTCCAATATGAAAAACAGAAACTGGTAAATGTATGTGTGTGTGTGTGTGTGTGTGTGTGTGTGTGTGTGTAACTTGGACTTTTAACATAGCTTTAACAATTTTTCAGTCATATCGTTACGATGTTTACAGTGTGCAACTTTTGACAATGACAATTTTATACACATAGAATCACACATATTCACAACGTTTCTAGTTATGTATTTCCAAGGTGTGCTATTCTTAGAAAGATCAAGCATTTCCTTGCTACATCCATCTTTTAAAGTACATTCATGTTTGAGACGCGCATCAATTCTGACAATAGAATTTCAATGTTAGAAAATAGTTAGAACTGAATATTTAAAGGCACGAGAAGAGAACAATACATTTATTTGATGGTAGCTGAATCTACTTATATTCATACAAATAAATAATTATAATAATAATTATAATAACAGTAAGAACAACAAAAACAAAATTAATTATAACAATAAGAATATTATAACAGACAATAACGCGTTACTAAAATTGTAATACATGGCATCTCATTTCCGTTCTTGCTTTTGTTTTTTTTTTTTTTGGGAGGGTTTGGGGGTAAGGTGTCTTTTGGATAGATTTTAGCGGTGTTTTCAACACATTATTATGATGCAGACGAAATGGAAACTAAGCATCTTTCCCAAGAACATATTAGCAACATTTGAAATACGAGTCAGACGGTCTATTAGCTGAATAACCTTCTTGTTATCGTACTAAAGATGACTTGTATGTATGTGTGTTTGCATGTTTGTGTGTGTGTGATTATTATTGTAACTTTAAACATTTTTCAGTCATATCGCTACAAAATCTGCAGTTTGACAGTTTATAGCGATGTCTTGCACTGGAGCACCATGCCACAGACATGTAGCATCATGTCCCATACAGTCAAATTAAGCAAACACCAGACTAGACTGACCAATCCTAAGGCTCGCCCCTTAATGTGAGGTAGCTGTTAATACTATTTTTATAAGTCACTTGACTAGGCTTGGAAAACGCGACCTCACGAATTTCTCCCATTCAGTGACTGATATATCTGGTATTTTGACTCTTATTACTGTCACAAAGTACAGACAACCCTCGATGATGTTAGAGATCATATGAAGGCAGCCTTTTGTGGCGTTATAATTTTATCAAGAAACATTCTGTCATATTGTAAAGAAGCAATGTCATTAAATTAAATGTTAACTGAAATATTTTTACTAAGTCTGCGTAAGATATCAATCTTGTTGTTTACACAGCGAAACTACTAGGCCCGGAAAAAGTGTATGATAATAGAGTAATCACAAATGACACAGAGGGCAATAATACTAACTTTGGTTACATATATCTGATGTAAACTGAATTTTATCAAAATTTTCAGAAACAGTAGTAACCTTTTATATAGTTATATGCATATTCAACCTAAATATTTATTCTCTCTCTCTATCTCTCTCTCTGTATAGATATGTATACTTAATTACAGAATTAATTACTTTTCCATAAATGTATTTGTGTATACAATTATAGTATCTGTGTGTATCGCAGCATATTCCTTGCCGTTCATATGACACGTTTTAAAGATCAATATGATTCTGTTTACTTACATTTCTTTTTTAACTCTTAGTTTAGCTACAGCATGTCCTAGAATTTATACTACGCCATTTAAAGCATGTTTAAAAAACTCAAACATTGTTCGTCATTTATGTTTCTATTTTAGTACTTTATTATTTAAGGAGAGCACATTTGAAGTCAAATTTGTTGCACAATCTTGTATTATTCATTAGGGTATTAAAATCAGTGATTAGTGCAATGGATTCAACAATTAGTTAGATTGTGATGCAAACCATAATAGAGTTATAAGGTCAACACAGATTCATAACATGATAAGTGACAATGTATGTTCATTTCCTTACATTAAAACATTACGATTAAATAAACATAATATACATTCAAACAGGGGCGTACCCAGGGGCTGATCGTTCCTTTGGCAATCCCACAAACAATTTTAAAATGTAAACTCAGAAAAAATATATTATGTTTGCAAGTATATTTTTAAACAGTACAGTGTTGTCATTAATTTATTAAATATTTGGATCAACAGCAAAATCAGCTCCAAAAAGTCCTTTTTTACTGCCTATTACATTGTATGTAAAGCAGCTACAATATTATTTTGTCTACTGCCTATTATTGTGTGTGTGATAAGCTACGAAGAAGCCTTTTCTACTGTCTATTGTTGTGTGTGTGATCAAGCTACCAAGAGGCCTTTTCTACTGGCTATTGTTTTGTGTGTGATCAAGCTACCAAGAGGCCTTTTCTACTGCTTATTGTTTTGCAAGTAATCCAGCTACAAAGAGGCATTTTTCAATTGCCGAATTTTTTATGTTTAAATACAGCTAAAAGCGCATTTTCTACTGCCTATTATTCTTTATGTAATACAGATAACTATTTGTAAATAGCAGATCTTCAGTTAAACATACACATGGATCAAGCACGTTTAACTGTATCAAATTGCCATTAATATTTCTTTATGAAAATAAAGGACTGGCTTAAAAGAAACGTAAGGTGAAAAGTACGCTCAAGCACAATAATTCCCTTAGGCTTCCTATTACAGAACAGTGAAGAAATTGTAATACTCACGTCAAGACCACCACAATTAACTCTCATATAGTCATAATTAGTAGCCACTTCAAAGCCATATTTCCATAGCACGCTTCTTGCTGGGGGATCAATAAGAGCTCCTGTACCAACAACATGGGATATCGAAGTCAAGCACAAAGACAGGCTAATAAACAACAATGCGTTGACTATTTCCATCTGCCAAAATGAGATATTTTGTAGGTTTCAATGTAAAGTTCGATGTAGACTTTCGACCAGACAACACTTCGACTTTGAACTGTGCTTGTAGTTTTGTTTCTTCAGACAGATGCGTGGACCATCAAACTAAAAGGTGTATCATTTTCTGCAATACTTCGCTATGTATAAATGATATATTTCTCATCACCACACCTTCATCGTATGTCATGTTACCTGATAGTTAGTGAGGCGATAAATCATGTAATTTTGATTGTCATGAAACCTACCGTATATCACTATTAGTAGTGGCCAACTAACTGCAATTGTATGAAACTTTTATAAGAAGCATATGCAGTATACGAAATGATTATTTTACAAAAGTGAAAAATACCAGCAATAAATTGGCAAGATGAAATAAAAAGACAATATCTTCAGTTCCTATTCTAAATAAAATTGATAGTAATGCTAGCATTGGCATTTCAAAATGTTATCTGTATATTATTAAATAAGAAAATAGTAGTCGCAACCTTAAAAATGTTTCTATTAGTTAAATTCGTAAATTTATCATACATTTAGTTTGATTTTGACAAATAAATACGAAGAATATTTGAATATCATCTGGATTACTATTAGAAAAAGTTAAATAGTTATATGGCATGATACAAGACAGATGGCGCGTTACTGTAATTTAATTGAATTATCATTAAATATGACCTTATGGGAATCTTTGAGAATTTAACATTAAGAATGACACTATGGGGATGAATGGATCTTTAACATTAAATATGACTATACGCCCTGTGGGTTCTATGGAAGATGTAACATTACAAGCGTCTATAGCTAAAGAAAGAACATGATCTTCTGGATATTATTTGGATTTAACATGGTGGAACTCCAGAAATAAATACCTTCCTTTACTGACCAAAAACTTATCCTAACTCGCAAAAACCGGCACCTATAAGTTACTATTCTTCAAGTAGACTTGTAAGAGTGGGTCAAAGTTCAATCATGAAAAGTGTCACTTATTATGCACATCTGCCGTCACATACCAATAAACAGACAATCCAGTACCATCCTTACTCTCCAGATTAAACAGGATAAGTGGATATCAATCATTAACACGTGTACCACCGCCAAATCTTTTCTCTAAACCCAACACATGACCACATATTAACTGAGCAAGTACATATCCTAAAACAGCCTTAATTTCATTTTTAAACATTTACACAACACAAGATTTGCAAATACGATTAATCGACGCTCTGGATAACTTATCATTCGACTCGGGCTAATTCAAGTATGAAAAGTACTTGTCCATAAGCAAGATAAATTCTTTAGGTGAGAAAAAGTGAGCGAGAAAGTGAGTGGTCGTCTTTACCGCGTACCATGTAACTCTGACATTAACTAAATTCACTCTGTATATATCGGTTTTTAGGGAACTAAATGAGTGTCTAAATATTTAAGTTTAGTATGTTGGATATTAAGGTGACGTTTGGCAGCTCGTTGTAGTGTCCGTATATTTCACGCAAAGAAAGTATATAAATGTCTGAATATAATTCTTTTTAAACGTTGGGACAGAGTTTATTATGAAAATTGGTCTTTAATTAGATAATAGCGTTTTGTGTCCTTTCTTATAAAAATGGAATATATAAAAATAGCTTTCACTGTGTAGGTAACATATTAGGCTTCAGCTTTCTTATCGAATAATATCTGCAAGTACACATATTTCTTTAACTATATTTTTAAGAGTTAATAACTAATTTTAGCAGCTAATGAGGCTTTGTTTAAGTATAGACAATATATTACATTAATAATTTCTTCTTTATCTATAATGATGTAAAAATAGTTTCATTTATACCTTCAAAATGCAGTAAGTGTTTAGCACTTATCATTATAGTTTTGGCAGTTATATTTTAAAGTAATGCTTCTTTGGGCATGTTTAGTTTAAAATAATGCTTTTTTGGGCAGGTTTTAGTTTAAATAATGCTTCTTTGGGCAGATTTCTTTTAAAACAATGCTTCTTTGGGCAGGTTTCTTTTAAAATAATGCTTCTTTATGCATATTTATTTTTAAATAATGTTTCTTTGGGCAGGTTTATTTTAAATAATGCTTCTTTTGGCAAGTTTATTTTTATAATAAAATGCATTTTTAGGCAGGTTTATTTTTAAATAATGCTTCTTTGGGCCGGTTCATTTTTAAATAATTCTTCTTTAGGCAGGCTTAGTTTTAAATAATTCTTCCGTGGGCAGCTTTATTTTAAAATGATGCTTTTTGGGTAGGTTTATTTTTGAATAATGCTTCTTTATACAGGTTTATTTTTTAAAAAATGCTTCTTTGAGCAGGTTTATTTTAAAATAATGCTTACTTGGGTAGGTTTATTTTTAAATAATGCTTATTTTGGCAGGTTTATTTTGAAATAATGCTTCTTTAGGCAGGTTTATTGTTAAATAATGCTTCTTTTGGCAGGTTTATTTTAAATTAATGCTTCATTAGACAGGTTTATTTTTACATAATTCTTCCTTGGGCTTCTTTAGATCTTTATTACTTTCTATATATTTTAAATTCTTTTTAATGTCGACATTTTTAAAACGAATGTGCATGAATCAAGCAACAAAACGGAATGAGCTTCATAACTGTGATAAATGGTTCCACGTGTCAGTTAGACATTATTATGCTTATAATGTCAATTAGACATTATTATATACTTATAAATGATTAAAGATAAATAATCCTAAATATTATCTCTTGAAAATATTCTTTAAAAATCTTTATTCCCAAAAGTAGCATGCAGACATCACGCAACAATGTAAAACACGCTGATTATGTAGGCATTGTGTAACAAAATTTGTTTTCGAGAAGGACAAATAGTTGCCTTAGATTCTCCCCCCAAAATAGGAACAAATATACATATTTTCATGCGTTTAATGCATTTATACAGTAATATTATTCCTGTACACCGATGTTTTCTGATCACGTTTGACTTCAAAACATACCTAGACCCACCATGCAATTTCTCTAGAAGGACCGCAATCATTTGGAATCGCACGTTGTTAAGGACAATTTCTAAAGAAACGGCTTATTTAAAGTTATATCCCAACATAGCCACGAAATTCGACATAGCTACAGTAGGCAGAGTTGTCTTATTCCACGTGGATCTGCAATTTGTCAAGCAAAGAATTTTATCCTGAAATTTATGCTACGTATTACCAAAAGACCTCTTAAACTGGCAGTAATTCAAAAGCCGCGATAAATGCCTAACATGTTCACTAAAGTTTTATGCTCGAGTGTGTGCACTGGATTGCTCATTTTAAATTATCCCCCAAACCATCAGTCAGTATCAATTTAGATTTCATGAATGGTTTATCGGACTGAATCTGGGAATAGTCGTCTTCAAGAGTACTACTTACCGCAAACAAAAGTCGAACGCAGTGACCTATTTTTTTCTTTTTTGACTTTTCAATTATGTAGATAATGCCATGCGAAGCATGCGTGATATATCATTCTGTCAAATTCTTGAACTGGTATTTCCTATTCCTCTATAGAGGGCGCAGTAATGAGTTTGGTTCATACATTTAAAATTGTGCAATAAAGTCTCTTCCAATTGTCTTGCTTTGTGTTTATTGTTACATATAGGTCTTTAACGATAGGTTATGTTGCTAGCATGTAAGTGTCATAAAAACTTACATATAACGTCAATGTATATGTAGTCCAGCTCAATGAAATATCATGATATGTAAATATAATAAAACTTCCATGAATCTAGAGTCTAGATCAATGAAATATGTTATGTAAATATAATAAAATTTTCATGAATCTAGAGTCCAGCTCAATGAAATATCATGATATGTATATATAATAAAACTTCCATGAATCTAGAGTCCAGATCAATGAAATATGATATGTAAATATAATAAAATTTTCATGAATCTAGAGTCCAGCTCAATGAAATATCATGATATGTAAATATAATATATCTTCCATGAATCTAGAGTCCAGCTCAATGAAATATCATGATATGTAAATATAATAAAACTTCCATGAATCTAGAGTCTAGATCAATGAAATATGATATGTAAATATAATAAAATTTTCATGAATCTAGAGTCCAGCTCAATGAAATATCATGATATGAATATATAATAAAACTTCCATGAATCTAGAGTCCAGATCAATGAAATATGATATGTAAATATAATAAAATTTTCATGAATCTAGAGTCCAGCTCAATGAAATATCATGATATGTAAATATAATATATCTTCCATGAATCTAGAGTCCAGCTCAATGAAATATCATGATATGTAAATATAATAAAATTTTCATGAATCTAGAGTCCAGCTCAATGAAATATCATGATATGTAAATATAATATATCTTCCATGAATCTAGAGTCCAGATCAATGAAAAATGATATGTAAATATAATAAAACTTCCATGAATCTAGAGTCCAGCTCAATGAAATATCATGATATGTAAATATAATATATCTTCCATGAATCTAGAGTCCAGCTCAATGAAATATTATGATATGTAAATATAATATATCTTCCATGAATCTTGATTCCAGCTCAATGAAATATCATTGAAATAGATATTTGACCACTGGAACATATTACCCAGAGTAACTAATATAACACATTACAAAGTGTTACCGGTTGAATCCATTGCCAGCGTAGGTGTAAATGTTGGCAAATGTAATAAACAGCAATAAAACATACTTTGAAATATTCACTGCATACCTGATATAACACCGCAAAATTATGGCATGAAACATTGAAGTAAATTTAGATGAACGTTTCTTGTAAAAGACATTAATATGCTCGGAGACAGCAACCAAACAGTCTAAAATTAATTTTGAAAACCACAATGTATTTGTCACAAGGAATGGTCGTTTAAGAGATTAAACTTTTAAACAGACAGTAATATGCTCTGAGACAGCAACCAAACAGTCTAAAATTAATTTTGAAAACCACTATTTATTTGTCACAAGGAATGGACTGTCTGTGGTACTCAGTGAGAGTCAACCTTTCTAACAATAAAAGATCAAACTCAAAGGAGAAATCGAAGGAAAAGGTATTAACCTCAAGATTGAAGCAATTTCCACGAGTAATATACTTGTTGTATTGTCAATTTTATGGTTTTCCTTGTGCTCGACTAATATGACCTATCTGTTAATCTTCTCATCGAAATAGTTATTAGGGCAATGTCTATCTGGCAAATTAGTCATCGTTGATGAGAGCGAGAACATTGTATTGTACTATATATGTATAATCATTACAATGCAGTATCTTGTGGAGCGAAGTAGATATTTAACTGAAAAGTTTATCCGTAAACTCTTATGTTGTTTTTACTGTATTCGTAAAATTAACGAAGTGTATGTGCCAGTTTTGGTCGTTACATCTTTAAATTGTCCGTATAACAATAAACAATCTTTATATATATATATATATATATATATATATATATATATATATATATATATATATTACAAACTTTAAAGGAATACAACATTTTTGAATTAGCTCCTTTAACGTGTAGTTGGAACGTTGTGAATGCTAACTTCAGATACCACTATAGCTTGAACTGATGATCACTATAGATTGAACAAAATGACCAATATAGAATGAATAAATGACCACTATAGATTGAACTGATGACCAATTATAGATAGAATATTATAACACTATAGATTGAAGAAAAGACTACTATAGATTGAACTGATGGCCAGTATAGACTGAATAAATGACCACTATAGACTGAATAAATGACCAATATAGATTGAACTGATGTCCACTATAAATTGAATAGATTACCACAATAGATTGAATAAATGACCACTATAGATTGAATAGTTTACCACTATAGATTGAATAAATGACCACTATAGATTGAATAGTTTACCACTATAGATTGAATAAATGACAACTATTGATTGAATAGATTACCACTATAGATTGAATAAATGACCACTATAGATTGAATAGTTTACCACTATCGATTGAATAAATGACAACTATTGAATGAATAGATTACCACTATAGATTGAATAAATGACCACTATAGATTGACTAAATGACCACTATAGATAGAATTTACCAGTTGAATGCATTGCCCAGCGTAATACACTTCGTTTTGCATTTACTACTTAATTATATGAACACAGCAAAAGCAACATTAGAGTTTACTGGTCAACTTTCCAGTTAAATATCTACTTCGCCCCACAAGATACTGCATTGTAATGATTATACATATATAGTACAATACAATGTTCTCGCTCCCATCAAAGATGACTAATGTGTCAGATGGACATTGCCCTAATAACTATTTCAATGATAAGATTAAACAGTTAGGTCATACTAGCCGAGCACAAGGGATAACCATACAGTTAAGGATATAAAAAATATATTACGCGTGGAAATTGCTTCAATCTTGAGGTTAATACTTTTTCCTTCGATTTCTCTTAGTGTTTGAGCTTTTATGTTTAGAAAGGTTGAATCTCATTGAGCACCACAGACAGTGTAATCTCTTAAACGACCATTCCTTGTGACAAATACATTGTGGTTTTCAAAATTAATTTTAGACTGTTTGGTTGCTGTCTCCGAGCATATTAATGTCTTTTACAAGAAACGTTCATTTAAATTTACTTAAATGTTTCATTCCATAACTTTGCTGTATTATATCAGGTATGCAGTGAATATTTCAAAGTATGTTTTATTGCTGTTTATTATATTTGCTAACTTTTGAACCTACGCTGGGCAATGGATTCAACCGGTAAATTCAATATATAAATAATAAATGACCATTATAGATTAAACCTATATAGTACAATATATTGTGAATACATATGTGCATTAACTATCATGTTTCAGAATAGCGTTGAAATATTTTGGACCTTAGTTTCTTATAGTGAATTATATAGAATCTAACAAAATATTCAATTGCTAATTTTACTGGCAGCTGACTAAATAGTTGGTCTATCTGTAACGACAATGGTGTAATTTATGTACACTTATAATTTTAAATTAATTACAATGTATAATTTGTAATGTGCCCGTTTTAAGACTTGTTGACTATATATATATATATATATATATATATATATATATATATATATATATATATATATATATATATATATATATATATATATATATATATATATATATATATATATATATGGTGTAATGAGCAAAACAGAAAATAAACTTTTTGCTAAAATCCAGAGAAATGATCACCTCCGGGTTGGAATTTCTTGTACAAAGAACTTCAGTGAAAAACAAATAACTTTAAGCATGATTTGCATACAATTATATTAGTAGAAAATGCCGCCGTTTAAGAAAAATCACTGAAAATTTCGGATAATACCCCTTATCTATCTATCTATCTATCTATCTATCTATCTATCTATCTATCTATCTATCTATCTATCTATCTATCTATCTATCTATCTAAAGATAGATAGATAGATAGATAGATAGATAGATAGATACCGCATACATTAAAACTGATATGTCTTTTAAAGTGTTGGTATAAAGCAATTTAATATACCAAATATGTTGGCATATCAAATTGTGATCCGTCCATGGCGTATATACACATATACACATATATAAACAATATTTTAACAGTTAGTTGGGTTCCCTATTTCGCATGCTTCCTTCGTTGCTCTCCGTTATATGAACCAGCGTAAACGAGTTAGAGTAATTATCATTTAAACTTTAATGGATCAAACCTGAACTAAATATTTTTCTTAAAGGAATTTTAGTTTGCAACAAAATGTTATAGAATGACAGTATTTTTAAAAACAGCATGTTTAAAAAAGATTGGTATACATCGTAAATGCTTATATGATATAACCAAACTACGCTGTCAAATGCACATTGCACTGTAAATTAATACCATGGTATAGCACTCATTTTTTACCAATATTTATTCACGAGGTTTATTTTGGATACATGGCTTGACATTTTAAACCTCCAGAGCTTAGTGGCCAATCAATCCGTAAACACAGATTCAGGTTCAAATTATGTTTGCCTAATCATTCACACATGTTGCTAGTTTTTCTTTTATACTTTGTCAATTTTATAAACGGTCTGTTATCACTGAGGTTAATATTTCATGTTACAGCGGTCAAGCTAAATATCTGATCTTCTAGATGCATTGAAGTACATGATACCTTTTCTGTAGTATAAATAATAAGAACCATCAATATGATACAAAAGGCTTTCAGTGATTTGTTTTCTCGTTCCCAACATGTTTTGATAGACTGCAGATTTTTGGGTGTGTCCAGCAGCTATTAAGCTACCATTAGAGAAGTTTAACAATTGGGGAATTCATGTTTTAAGTAAGTTGAAGTTAGCAGTCAAGGAAGAAAGAGTTTTCAGAATTAATGGAGATAATGTAAATTTTAAAACTGGGATGCGAAATGAAGAGAAAGTTATCATGGAGGGACAACACATTGGTTTGCATCTGCAGCTATTGTATAGCACATGAATTTTGCCAATATACTAGACTAGTCACAGCCATGGGTTCAAGACCAATTACTTGTGAACTCTAGCATACAGCTATGCATTTCTTGACAACGGCTTATCAGAAGCTCTTTAGTCTGGATGGTTTTGAAACTGGATTTATGACTGGAGAATTGTTGTAGATGCTGTTGTTGTTTTTGTTTTAGGGCTTTACACCATTTTCCAGCACAAAATAGGCCATACATAGCAGACATTATCACTGGTGGAGGAAGAACCTGGAAAAATCCCGAAAGAACCACCAGCCCACGAGAAGCTACCGGCAAGCTTTCTCACATACTCACACTGGCATGAAATGAGAGAGAATTCGTATCAAGCGGCATGATGTGAAACATGACATGAAAAATCAAAACAATGTAGAGAAAGATGTCTTTTATTCTTTAATCGTGTGATTTCTTCGGTCTGTTTGATCTAAATAGCTCTCCAACCAAGAACATAACCTTAAGCTCCTGTATCAGACATTTGGTCCCAGGAGCTTATGGACCATTTTATCCAATTGTATGTCTTCGCAGGTCGCAAAATTACATGCTTGCTGTTGAAATTGTCCAGGATTCACTCATCCCCATTCAAGTTAAAAAAGCAATGAGGAAGTTAAAACTATATTTGTTTTTAACAGAGGAAAAAGATAATTTTAAAGTCAATCGAAACTGATCATGTGAATAATATGGCCATACTGTGTTATAGATTAGTGTGCTCTATAGAGAGCTTTTGGATATACAGACCTGACAAGAACAGATTACTTGAATGCCTTAATAATGTGATGGTGATGTTCAAAGGTAATAACATCAGACGCAAATATTCTCTAGAAATATTGTAGCTAATATGTCATCAGCAAGCATCATACATATCAAAGTATATATGGCATTGTGTCAGCATCAGAAGGAAGAAAGACAATTATATACCAGAAGATCTATCAATGGAACACATTGTAAAAAGAACCAAAACAAATCCTTAAAGTACTGGGCTAAATGAACAAGGACAAAAGCTACTGGCTAGATCTAAAGCAGTAGGTGTCATTGTTGATCTAAAATGAGGGCAGGTTATCACAATCACAAAAGATCTCGTTGTGACGGTTTAAAATGATCTGAATGAAGGGAAACCTTTCGGACTGTATTAAGGCACGTCTTTTAATGCTCACAAAATTATTCAGGTACCAGTCTATTCAGGAAAGATACTTGAATTTGGGACCTGGATTGACTATCACAAAGTTAGGCTGAAAAGTAACATTAATAATCTGAAACAATCAATACACCTAAATCGTGGAATTTACCAGAACTAGTCATCTGCCATAAAATAAAAGAATATCATCCCACGGATGCGGAAAGTCGCGGGGTTGAACCCCGGCCGAGTCATATCAAAAGCTTATAAAAATGGTATTAACAGCTGCCTCGCTTGGCGCTCAGCATGAAGAGGTTAATGTGAGGACTGGTCAACCTGGTATCAGGTTGGATGGAGCATGATGGTACTTGTCTGCGGCGTGATGCACCAGTGCCAGACAAAACTATAAACTGTTACGTTGTAGAAAGCTTAGCGATATGACTGAAATATTGTTAAAGCTACCTTAATAATGAAAATCACACTCACAGATATATTGCCCCTTTTTTACTTGCAGCTGTAGACATGCACTAGTACTACACTTACTAATCAATGAAGACCGCTCAATGACTATAGAATAATTCTCTTCAAATGCGCGTGTGAGATGTTGGAGAAATTGGTCTTTATTTAGGTAAGCAATTTTGACAACATTTCGATGGTTGTATCGTCATCTTTGGTATATTCAAGACATAGGCATTACTTCAACAGGAAAGTTTAGGGCTTTTCTTTTTTTTCTCTTTCGATACGATTCCCAAATTTGGTAGCAGTTAATGTTAATGTCACGTGCCATGGTTTTATTTCTAATTCTGGAGAAGGTGGACGATTAAAATTTAAATAGCTACGAACCCCCAGTCAGCAATGCTGACGGCCTAATTACATAAATAACTCAAGGTGAAAAGTATAACAATTTAATAAATGTATTCAACTGTATTCAATAATTTCTCATTCGCAATTTTTTTTCGAACAAATATAGTCAAGGATATATCATAGATGCCACTTGCTATTCATCATATGGAATTATAGGTCTTAAGTGAGAGTCTTTCCTTTCAGTGTTCTCTTTTATTCATCTCTCTCTCTCTCTCTCTCTCTCTCTCTCTCTCTCTCTCTCTCTCTCTCTCTCTCTCTCTCTCTCTCTCTCTCTCTCTCTCTCTCTCTCTCTCTCTCTCTCTCTCTCTCTCTCTCTCTCTCTCTCTCTCTCTCTCTCTCTCTCTCTCTCTCTCTCTCTCTCTCTCTCTCTGGTACTTCAGGAACTACGCTCTCTCCTGGCGCTTCCAGGTCCTTCTTTTCGACACGTTCGGTATGTGCTTCTTCCAGCACTGCGCCACCATACAAACTGCTTACTTCATAATAACGCCTACGGCGTGCTCTCCACGTGTCTTCCCTCTCTCTGATCCTCGGATATGGACTCTAGCACCCACCTGGAAAGCTTTCTGTGGAATTAGAAAGGGATGCATATTCTTGTCTCCTTGCTCTAATCACTAGAGAATTAACTTCACTCTGACAGACATGTCATCAGAATAATGGCGAATGAATTAATAGGTTAACTCACGCACTCACATCTAAATAGTCCATACATTCTTTGTTCTATAATAATGATGATATACTAATACTGATATTATCAACAAGTTCTATTAGATGCATAGAAATCCCCTGTTGTTAATTTCTCGATATAGTAAATTATCGTCATAAATAGCAATCATACGCACTTCCTACCTTACGAATTATAAAATGCCTAAGTTAATGTTCGTGTCCATCAATGACTAACTCTGACTAATTTACAATCTATATATTTATATATCGATAAAGCAAGTTTAAGTTATAACACAATTCTCTAATAAATTTCGTTATGTAATATATCCTTGTCTGCTGGTTAGAATCCATCAGCATAATTCAGTGAGCCTCATCAATAACCAATCATACTTGCTCCTTTGTCCATTCAGCCTCAAGCAGACATTTAAGAACATGTTTATCCAGTATATGATCTGAGTGTCCAACCATATATGAAAAATTCACCCATATTTAAGGCTCTGTGATCTCACAAATATTCAGTAACACATATCACATGCCAATAAAGTGTGGATGCAAGTAAATAAGGGGCAATAAATCTGTGAGTGTGATTTTCATTATTAAGGTAGCTTTAACAATATTTCAGTAGTATGTGAATGGTGATTGTGAGATATTTTATATGTTTCCATAAATCAAACACGTTCAGCCTTCTAACATACAAAAATGGTGAACCGGTAAGTGAAAAAATTGTTTGAGATAATTTTCTTGTATACCTTACATTCGCTATGCTTCTTGATATTCTTTTTCATATCTGCTAACTCTCATTGGCAGAACATCTGTTAACATACTGTCGATAATACTGAACACGAGTATTAACTTGTCTATATATTGTATACCATGCAAATATAATCGTATCTGTTCAAGGTAATTTTTTGGTTTATTTGATGAAAGACCAATGTGCATATATATATATATATATATATATATATATATATATATATATATATATATATATATATATATATATATATACATAGATGAAATAAACTGACGACGAACAGTACGAAACTAGTAACTAACTAGCCTAAGCGCTTTCGACTCTTAATGAGTCTTTTTCAAAGGCAAATACAAAACATATCTACGATAAACAAATGAACACAAAAAGGTTGTGTTTCTAAACCTCTACATGGCTGTCTTCACATGTGCTAAAACTATAAATACAACCAGCTTGTATAGACTAGATGCAGAAACTGAAAACGTTGTATAATTCCCTAAAAGTCTACAAGCCAAAGCGACATCTATTTTTACTTTTTGTACATATGTAACGCAGATTATATCCCGGATATTTGATTCTATACCGGTTATTCTGATAGTAAAAATTGAAGGATAATAAGATTTAGAAAATGTTAAATTTTACTAGTGCATAGTTTTCATTTTCTAGTCTTCTTGGTTTAGACCGCTTGGTTTCAATGTTCTAAGGCGGCGTATCCAGTATGATTCCTTTTTCTTCCTGGTTTCGGAACTCCAGCTGTGGTTGTTAGCAATTGCGATAAGTATTATATCACTGAAAGTGTGGCCAGGGGAGGAGAAGTGCTCTGCGACCGGGCTTCTGTACTGCTTTTTTGTCATCCAATCCGATCTATGAAGGTTTATCCTTTTGTGTAGCTTTTCAGTTTCTCCGACGTACTGAAGGCCACAGATCTTACATGTGATGAGATAAATCACATTCTCTGTTTTGCACGTTTTGTTTGGACCATGTATGTTTAGTTTTTCTTTAGTCACTGTGCTAGTGAATGTCTTTGTCTCTATCATATGTTGACAGGTTTTGCATCTTTTATCGCCACAGGGTCCAGATTGACTAGGTTGGTTTTGACTAGCGATTGGCGTTAGCTTTGCCCTAACTAGGATGTCCTTTAGGTTTTTTGGTCTCCGGTAAGCTACTACAGGTTTGTTCGGAAGTATTAGGTTTAGAATGTCTGACGATTGCACGGTTGGCCAGTGGTTTGCGATGATTTTACCTACTTTGGGATTGTCTGGGTGATAGGTCAGAATAAATGGTATCCTATTAACCTTTTCTTTCTGTCCATATCTGAGTAGGTCATCACGGTTTGTTTGTTTGGCCCTTTGGATTGCCTCCGCAATCAGGTCTTTGTCGTAGCCTCGGTAAATTAAATATTTAGCCAGCTCTTCAGACCTTTCTAGGAATCTTTCATCGTCGGAGCAAATTCTGCGTGTCCTCAGTGCCTGGCTATATGGAATGTTCTTAATGCAGTGTTTTGGATGACAGCTGGTTGGGATGAGATACTGGTGTTTGTCGGTTGGTTTCGAGTAGATGTCTGTGTGTAATTTGTTTTCCACCAGTCTGGTTGTTGTGTCCAGGAAAACATGGTTTGAGTTGGAAATTTCTGCCGTGAATTTTATTGAAGGATGGAAGTTGTTTGCCTTTGATATGAAGTCATCCAGACTTTCTCTTCCATATTGCCACTTCATTTCTATATCATCGATAAAGCGTACTCACTGGTATGGTGTACGCTCAACCGATGCTAAGAGCTGACCCTCAAGTTTTCCCATGAAAATGTTAGCATACGAAGGGGCCATTTTAGTACCCATTGCAGTTCCATTGATTTGTAGGTAGTTTTCTTCATTAAATTCAAAGTTGTTGAGTTTTAGGACAAGCTCCAGGAGTTGGACTAAGAAGTGTGTGGGTGGATTGTTTACAGTTCTTGTTTCCCATGCTTCGCTACATGCCTGTAACCCTTCGTTGTGCGGTATGTTGGTGTACAAAGATGTGACGTCTAAGGAAGCAAGTAATGTATCTGGCAGTAATGGTTCACTAGCTTTGCTTTTTATGAGATACTCTGTCGTGTCTTGAAGATATGATGGTAATTTGTGGACATGTGCTCTCATAAAATGATCTAAATATTCTGATATCCTTTCTGTGGGGTGCCCGTTACCTGAGATCACCTGAGCCCGGTCGCAGAATACTTCTCCTCCCCTGGCCACACTTTCAGTGATATAATACTTATCGCTATTGCTAAAAACCACAGCTGCAGTTCCGAAACCAGGAAGGAAAAGGAATCATACTGGATACGCCGCCTTAGAACATTGAAACCAAGCGGTCTAAACCAAGAAGACTAGAAATGAAAACTATGCACTAGTAAAATTTAACATTTTCTAAATCTTATTATCCTTCAATTTTTACTATCAGAATAACCGGTATAGAATCAAATATCCGGGATATAATCTGCGTTACATATGTACAAAAAGTAAAAATAGATGTCGCTTTGGCTTGTACTCTTTTAGGGAATTATACAACGTTTTCAGTTTCTGCATCTAGTCTATACAAGCTGGTTGTATTTATAGTTTTAGCACATGTGAAGACAGCCATGTAGAGGTTTAGAAACAACGTTTTTGTGTTCATTTGTTTATCGTATATATGTTTTGTATTTGCCTTTGAAAAAGACTCATTAAGAGTCGAAAGCGCTTAGGCTAGTTAGTTACTAGTTTCGTACTGTTCGTCGTCAGTTTATTGCATCTATTTTAATTAATCCCTGACACACGTGATGCCTTGGTGGATCTAGTACGCTTGAAAGGGTTGTTATTCGCCATATGATTTGTATTCTTTATATATATATATATATATATATATATATATATATATATATATATATATATATATATATATATATATATATATAAATATATATATATATATATATATATATATATATATATATATATATTTACGTGATAAAGGCTCGTACTCAGTAACGAAGAAAAGAGTGTAAAAAAGCTAACAGGTAATATGACTGACAGTTGTGAATATATTACAAAATTTGATTCTAAGAAAGAAAACACAAGTCCTATTACTAAATAGTCCTATTAGAATCCAGGTTCGAATCCCGACGACGAACAAATATGGCAGGTGATGACGTCAGATGCGGTCCAATACACGAATATCAATAATTCCGAATTTGAATCACAGTCTCTCTTTCCGAATATTCAAAAATAAATTGACATGAATATATTTCAGATTTTGTTTTATGAAAATGTCAACTTGTTGAGTTTCCAGGGGAATAAATTATTAAATTTAAAAATAAGATGAAGAACAAATAATCTGGCAACAAATCAAAAATGCACCTTGTATCTTCAAGATGTTAGAATGACTCTATCTAAAAATATTAGGAATGCGTATTTAATAGCCCGAAACCTCATTTCATGTCTCACACGATTGGTCATTTGGTCTTTTACTACCCTAATTTTGGCACGAATACCAATTTGTTCCCAGTTTAGAACCAATCATTAATAAAAGTTGTTTACACATTGTGATCACGCAAATAAATTATACCCTTGACACTGACAAATCATTTCAACTTCTTGTTGACGCTGTACCAGCCCAAGACTAACAACAAATATAATTATCACGCAATAATTCTTCGTCCTAAATAACAAACTTTGTAAAAGGATATTTCATTACTGAAAAAGAATCTCGAATCCGACAAAAAATATTCATTGCAATAAAAAATCAATGAAACCAAAATTATATAAAATAATTTTAAAACTTACACACAAGCAATTTAATCACATATACGTAACAGTCCTCCCCCCAAAAAATTTATACATGCGGTAAAGAAAATCATACAAAAAAATTCTTATGAATTATATAAAGTATAGATGAAATAATATTTATATGCATGGGAAAGCGCATCAGCAATCAAATTTTATTTTCCTTTTGATGTGCCTAATGTTCAGATTATGCTCTTGTTAAAACAAATTCCACCTTAATAATCTTTGATTTTTTAAAAAATTTTTATCTTGTGATTAAAGTAAGAGATTGTGAGTACTACACACATCGGCCATAGAAGAAGCCGAACTAATGTAAAGTTAATAGTGTTGTAATGAGAAAATTAAAGCTAAACAATCCTTCTCGATAGTTGAGTAATTTCTTTGGTACTTATTTAATGTCTTGGAGAAATAGCACACTAGGTGATCAATGCCATTACTGTGGTCTTGAATTAATATTGTTCCAACATCACCTGCATCCACAGACCATTTAAAAGACTGATTGAAATTTGGAGTTGTTAGAATCGGCGCACGTTTGAGTATTGCTTCAAAAGATATCGAAAGCTTCCAGACATTTTTCAGTCCAAAACATCTTAATTCTCTTTCTTAAGAAATTTGTCAGAGATTCAGCAATATAGGAAACATTTAACAAAACATTCAATAGTACCCGGTATACCAAAAAATCGCATTAATTGCTTTTTACTGACAGGCACAGGAAGATCAGAGATTGCCTTCATCTTTGTCTCATTAGGTTTGACTTGACAATGTCCCACAATATGTCCTAGGAAAGTTACACAAGCACAGGAGAACTCACCTTTAGATAAATGATTGTCAAATAAGCATCAGAGAGTCTTTTCAAGAATTTATGAATCGTGGCTAGGTTGCCTTCCCAGGTCTCTCGTGTAGATAATAACGTCATCAATATAATATTCATTATCTAGACCGGAAGGAATCATATTCATCAAGCGTTGAACGTACTTGGAGAACTCTTGATCCCAAACGGCATTACATTATACTAGTAGAGTCCATATGGAGTCACAAACGCCGAAATTTCTTTCGCTCTTTCCGTAAGTGGAATTTGCCAAAATCCTTTTAGGTCAAAGTTGACATTTCCTATTTTATCAATGCAAACATCGATCCTTGGTAATGGAAATGAATCTGGTTTTGTCACGCTATTCACCTTCCTATAATCAGTGCATATACGAAAAGTTTTATCCGGTATCGAAACAAGTATGCATGGCGAACTCCAGTCACGTTTGATGGTCTCTATGAAATCGTTCTCCAGCAAATATTGAATTTCCATTTTTAAGTATTCCTGTTTGAGAGGGTTCATCCTGTATGTGTGTTGTTTTATAGGTTTTAAATCTAAAATTTCAACGTCATGAAAAATTGTGTTTGTCCTCGTAGAAATATCCGGAAACAAGTGCTCATATTTGAATAATAACTGTTTAAGTTTATTTCTTTCTTTTTGTTGCAAATGTAAACATTTCTGGTCAAGATCTTTAAAAATTTCAGAATTCCAAAGATTTATTGCTCCTAGTTCAACGGTGTCCAATTAAATTTCTTCATATAAATCCAAATTGTTTTTGACAAGTAGCACGAAATTAATTGTAATTATTGACCTCTGCTATCTCTTTCAATATACATGTACTTCATTAATTTAATAGACCTGAGTACTATAATTATACTTTATCTCATTCATTTTCTTCTTTGCTTTGTAAGGGCCGTAAAATCTTCAATTGAAGCATTTTTTGAAGAATGAGCAAAAGAGAATTAACTCTATCATAGAACTCACTTTTTTTCACAAGTAAAATTTTGTGAAACCAAAGTTTCACTTTTGATTTGAATTATGGAGTGCCAAATTCAAACATAACATGCTGGAAAAGTCCAAATATGAAAAGTGACCTTTGACCTGATTGGACAGCTATGGGAAGGACAAATTAAGTAAAAAGCTTTATCAAAGCTATTACTATGAAATTCGCCAAAGGAATTGCCTCTGGGAACTTTGTTGACGTAAAAATTATGGTCAACAAATATTGGTGGCCTGACTTGTTCTTAGGTAAGGGACCAACACAATATACCATAGTTATGTTAAGTGGTTCGTCAAATGCAGGAATTGGTTGTAGAGGAACCTTAGGTATCTTCTGATTGGGTTTTCCAACCATTTGACAAGTGTGACAGGATCTACAACATTTACAAACAACACTTTTGTTTTTCGGCCAATAAAAGTGAGTCAAAATCTTGTTTTAAGTTTTAATTATCCCTAAATGACCAGTCAAAGAAGTTTCATGCGCCAAACGAAGTATTTCCTGTCTGTAAGATTTTGGAACTACAATTTGATAGTTAACTGACCATAAATAATAAGCAGGTACCTCGGGAGGTCTTAATTTTCTCATAAGAATTCCATTTTAATGAAGTAACAGACAGGTACTTCAGTTGTTTCAGTTTTACTAACGGCCCTCTGAAAGAAATATAAGATCTCAGGATCTTTTTCCTGATCGACGACAAGTGATTATCGGTGATCAACCTGATTAGATCAAATATAATGAGTATTTATAAGAGAATCTCTGTGACCAATACAACCCGATTGATGCAAATTAAAAAATAAAAGTCACCTCATCAAATACCTGACTATTACAGGTATCAGCCAAAGGAATATCTTCCTTATGACAACCATTTTCAAGAGCGTTCTTTCACATAGCTTTGGTAACTGCACAAGCTGGGTATGGCTCAATGTATTCTTTTTCAATTGGCTCAAGTTTTAGATCCAAAGAAGGCTTGTCAGTTATAAGTTAATTAACCTCAACCTTGTCTCCAGCTAAGTCGTTGTCTAGCAACAAATGAACGGGTAGGTTAGACACTATACCAACACTTTACCGACTGTCACAGTCCTTAAATTAAGTCTGATGATTTACAGAATGGAGAGGAACATTAACAAAGCCACACTCTACTCCCTGAATGAGAACACTATCATTAGAACAGGAAGAAGACAAAAACCTAACACTAAAAGACTCTGAGAAGCTTTTTATCCTTTAAAATTTGAATAGGGATAGGAATGGTCGAATCACCCAAGAGTGATATAGAACTCTTCGATATAAATGGTTCATAATATCTCCATAATTAAAACAGACTGGGGTTTATTAGACCCAACAAATGTTTTGCTTTAAACAAATGACCATGACCTTGACCTCTTCAAATAAGAGCTTTTGGGATAGCTCTAAATTGATTCTGATGCCTATACTTCTAATTGAAGCAATCATAAATGACTTGTTGTTTATTCTTGCAATAGCTACATGTAGGCAGAGACAAGAATTTTGAATCAAGTCTCTCAGAGGCTTGATTTTTAGAATTTGTGCCAGATTGAGTTTTACTAAAAGTCGTATTAGGTTGGAACTCTTTCCTAACAGAAGACTGCTGAGTGAATATTTTGCTTACAATATGATTTTAAGGATTAGCTATCAGCGGCAGGAGCAGCATTTTCCAAGGTTTCGATCTGATGCTCGTCAAGATACATTCCAATGTCACCATGGACACAGTCCCTAAACTCTGCAAGTAATATGAGTTGTCTGAGACTTTCGTAATCTTTATTGACATTTCTATAAGAGCACCATCTTTCAAATTGTTGTGCTTTTTCCCATGCAAATTCGACATAGGTCTAGACAGTTAATTTTCTAGAAAACCAGAATGTTTATGGAAAAGCCTTAGGAACCAACGCTCAACCCTTCAAGCTAAATACAGCCCATAACCATATCATAGTCAGTACTCTGTTCAAGTGACTGTGAAAAACAAATATCACTAGCTCTACCAGTAAGAAAACACTATAGTAGCTGAATCTAATACTCCTTGGCCTCTTCAAATTTTCTCCAACGTTTTCAAAACAAGGAAAATGTCTATTTACTTCTTCGAGAAATTTGGATACTAGGTTCATATCTCGTACAACATCAAACATATGGGAGTGTTTTCCTTTTTCAGCTCTAATTTTGTCTTTATTTTTGAAATTTCCTTTCATCATTCTCTTGTTGCAATTCCATCTGTCTGTCTCTCTTCTTCTACATTTCCTCTCTCTTTTTCATTCCTCAAATTGTAATTGCCTTTGTTTGTCTTCCTCTCTCTCTCTCTCTTCATTATCTATTGGCATCTTTTCTATTTAATGTTGAACCCGTCTTATCTCTAATTCCAACTTTTTCTTAGCTGAACTTCCATTTCCAAAATTTTCAAACACTCCTCGGTAAACTTTCAAAAAGTTGTCTACTTTTGATGATATTGTAAATGAAAGCCGGTTGTTTTAACTTAAGATTTTAAATAAATTTGAATCTCAAAAACAAATGTCTGAAATAATGAACAAAAATACATAAATCCAAGGACGATCTACCCAACTTTGTTTGTTATGTGAAAAGGGCTTATAGACAGTAACAAAAAAGAGTGAAAGCCAACAAGCTTTGTATATTTTAACAGAACAATTTATTTTCCTAGACATCAAAATAAAAACTGGTAAATGGTACTTACAGTTGTGAATATAATCAAACATTTGATCTTAAGAATGAAAACACAAGTCCTATCACTAAATAGTCCTATTAAAATCCAGGTTAGTGTCCAAACGTTGTAAACATTTGGAAGGTCAGATGTGGCCCAATACACGAATATCAATAATGCCGAGTTGCATCACAGTCTTTCTTTCCGAATATTTACAGAATAAATTTCCATGAATATATTTCAGATCTTTTTGAAAAATCAACTTGATGAGTTTCCAGGGGAATAAATTATTAAATCGAAAAATCAAGGTACGATCAAACAATCTGGGAACAAATATAAATATAAACTTGTTTTTTTTTCAAAGTGTTGGAATGACTCTGACTAAAAAATATTAGAAATGCGTATTTAATACCCAGAAATCTCATTTCAAGTATCGCGCGATTGGTCATGTGGTCCATTACTTCACAAGTTTAGGCACGAGACCAGTTTGTCCCCACTTAAGAACGAATCATAAATAAACGTTGTATTACTAATTTGCACTGTAGCATCTGGATCTTATTCAGCTAGAGGTAATCAAGGACAAATGATATATAGTTTTTTAGCAGATTTTACACCTGGTTTTTCTCATACAAATTAATCCACGTCATGTCATTTCTTATTCGCTAAATGTTGAAAATCAAATAACAGAATCAAATATGTAACTGAATGATCAGTCTGGACGACAACAATAAGCCTGAAAAACGAGATTGTTGCTCATTATTTACAATTGCGCGTGATCACTTCGTAATTTGTAATCATTTATACAACTTCAGATATAATGAAGCAGAGGACAAATTATTTCGAAGAAAAAAATAATTGATGGATTTTTGGGAAATATATTCCTTAAAATTATAGAAAACATTCCATGAATAGCTCGTAAAGTTGCACCAATTGCACCTTACGCATCAAAGGCTATTAGGTGATCAAATAAAAGGCGTTGTACCCGCAATCAAACAGGCCATTTCACAAATTGCACCTAAAAAGAAACTCAACCCGCAATGATAACATCAACAAAAATTTTTTTATCACCGCGAGTAGAAAAATTATTTTAAAAATATTATCTAAAGAAACAGCGTCACAATAGCTTCGTTATCGTTGATGACAAAATTGTATATAACAATGCATAAAAAGTACACATTAACAAAATCTGAATATGTTGAATATCTATATGAAATATTTTGTTAATAATTTAATCACTATAAAAATATACGTTATAACGACGGTTATGTTAAGAGAAAGGCATATGTAGCAGAATCAATTGAAATTACAACGATGCTGCTACTAAATACAATATTTGGATCAACTAGCGATTACAACAAAGTATTTCGTGGAGTTAAACAGACATATTTTAGATCGATCAGAAGAAAATGATTGTTTATTTCGATATGATGTAACTAATCTACAGTTTATCATAAGCAAACTGGCGCTGTGGATGCATAACTCCGTCTACCACTAAAATAGCAGAATTAAATAATATGTTGCAAAACTACACATAATATATTTTCACTAATACAAAATCTATCAAACAGTAGTTCCATATACTACTGACTGCACATGGTGAGCCACATAATCAACTGTACAACTATCGCCTCAATTATTTATTGCTTTTCAGCAGCAAGCTTGACGTGGAAATCAAAAACAAATAATGGAATAATTTATAAGGTTGATGCTAGGCAAATATATGCTAGAATAAATTCAAAACAATATCCAGAACGATATAATGCAATTTTGCAGATGACGCTAATACAAATATTACTAGACCGTATATTTATTTACTCGACTCAGTATTAAAATATATAATAATATTGGAGATGGATTTTAGATATTAGTAGAGGAACTTCATACACTTTATCCGATATTTTATTTGGATGTTAGTAAACATAGCGAGCAAGCTGTCGACAGGAGAGCTGATATTAAACAACGATCATACCCAGCAGCGCAGTTATATGTATATGTTTTAGTGATAAGCCACAGATTTGTTACAATTAACACTATTGGTGGTAAAAAGAGAGTCCAAGTTTAATCTATAATCCTTATATAATGACAGAATATATTGTAAAAGAAATATATTTGACTGATGGTCAAGTTAAAAAATTAGTAGATACTGTTGCTCAGTAGAGGCAGGCATCATTGAAAATAATGCCAAGAAACGGAGTCTCTGACAAAAAAAGAACAAGTATTTTAACAAGATTCTTGTTAACCAAAAGCAAATAAAAATAAAAACATTTTGTTTTAAATGTAAATGTTCCACAAATAACGACGATGGTAAACGACATCGTCGTTTAAGGTGGTTTCTTTAGTCCGGCACTATCTGTAATTGCAATAAAATTAATACCTAAATTTTCACCACTACTTCGAACATTAGGATTAGCACTAGCGTCTGGAGAAGTATCTGGTGCAACGAAAAAGGCAGGAGAAGGTCATGGAATAAGGCAAACTATTGTTTAAAGATAAAGGTAATGCCCAAACAAAAAACAGCAGAACGAAAGACACTGAAACAACAAAAGGACACGATTAAGGCGAAAAGGTGGATTTATTCGAATAGCTGTATTTCTAGAAGGATTAGCTAGAAGTCTATTATCGAATTTGTTAGGAAAAAGACGAGAACTTATGTTTCCCAGAAACAAGGAGTTGAAATTTTAGCCGACAATGTCGGCCGCGTTAAGTAACTTTAATAGATTTTATAAACTAAACAAGCTAAAAAAAATTCAGTGGAGTTTATTCTAAACATGAACTTTCAGCAATTCCATTGCGGTGTCGGGGTTCGTGTGTGATAAATATATAAGATTTTAATGACGGATATAGAATAGATTTGTAACTGGTTGTAATAACAATCATTTTGACTCATTCGGAATTCCATCAAATTATGCATTAGTAATATATATGAGCAAAATTAAAGAGACAAAGTCTCTTGAGAAAAGAATTAATTATTGCTCTAATCAAGCGCAACCAGTTGGAACTTCTGCGTATGAATACTGTTGCTTAATGTTCCTTAAACAGATTACCAAGAATTCAGATTTTGTAAAGTTTATTTTGAAATTTGACAATCAACATTCTTACGCTAATGATGGGAATAAAATTAATTTTATTTATACTCACTAATATATAATTTCAGCATATTGTCTTAAATGTACAACTGAAACATTTTTTTAAAAAAAAAACAGAAAAAATGATAGAAAAAGGCCGAAAAGTTTTTGTGCATCGGTGGAAAAAGAGAAAGTATGTTTTTAAAGAAATTATTGCCACTGCCAACAACAGCGTGGTCGGAATGGTAGCCCTGACAACGTAAGGGAGATTATTTTAGTGGATGATTAATAAGTAATGATATGCGAGTGCGATTGTGATAGAGATTTATATCTTAAACAAAATAAAATTGTTAATATTGTCAGAGTGAAACAACAGAGTAATAATTGGTTTTAGTTTAGATATACATAAACTAATTGGAAAATTGCCGAAACCAATAGACGGCTGGACATTGACAGGCCATAAATATATTGGTCATTATAATCCTCTTGAATAACAACATGACGAAAGGGATAATCCTCTGCCAGGAAAAGAGCGTTACAATCAAGTTGATGCAATAGCTATCCCCCATGATATCTGCTACAGAGGCATTGAACGACTAGATAGCGAACAAAATAAACGCACCTGCGATAAAGTAATGTTAGATGAACTTCGTGATATGAAACCTGTAAATAAGCGAGTACGTTTTGACCAAAGGCAGGTTCAGGGTTTTATTGAAGCAAAACAAAAATTAGGTCTCGCCAAAAATTATCTGATGATCTTGTCTCAGAAACACAAACTTAAAAATAGTTTCTTCGACGTAAAGTTATCGCAAATGTCATTGATGATATTTGGGCGATAAATTTAGTCGATGTTTCAAATCTTGCTTGGTTTAAACATAAAAAGAGAAATCTTTTTAATGTTATAGATGTTTTAGCAAATTCGAAGAAAAGAAAGACATTATTTACAGAGGCATTAAAACAAATTATTGATAACACAGAAAGAAAACTAAACAAAATCTGGACTGATCATGGAGCTTATTTTTTAATAAAAACTTTGAACAGTTCTTAGAGCAAATAACATTAACACATATGTCACAAAAAATGAGGGAAAAGTGTTATCATTGAACGATTTAGTCGTACGATTAACGACAAAATGCACTAATATTTAACAGCTGAAAATACAAGTAATTATAATGACAATTTACAGAAAATTGTTGACGAGTATAATAACACTAAATACAGATCCCTTTCACTAGGCAAAAGAGAAATGTCACCAAACGACAAGATTGAAAATCCAATATTATCAAACAAAAGTATGTACCGAGACAAACATTTCAAGTATGTGATAAAGTTAGAATTTCTCTGACGGAAAAAAATTTGAAGAAGGATATACTCGCAACTGGACTGAATAAATATTTGTTGCTGATAAAGTACTTTTAACAATATCAGTTACATGTTCGTTTAATGGTTTGTTAGGTGAACCTATAAATGTCAGTTTTATACGAGCAAGAACTTCAGAAAACAGAACAATATATATTTATTAATTTATTATTGAAAAAGTTATTTAAAAGCGACGCAACAAAAATTTATATAGCGATGAATTTATTAGCTGGGAATCAAGTAAATCTATAATGATATAATCATATTATTTTTATTTTTTTCGCATTTTATTTGTACGTATTTACATTATAATAGTTTACATAACGAAGGTAAATGTAATTGTCTTCCACCATTAAATGACATTAAATGCAATATTTTAGCAAAAAATCTTATTTTATATTTCTATGTTATCCAGTTGATTTTGCGTTTAAAAAAGGCTTGATATGTTGCTAAAATAGGTGATGCTCTGTGACAGTAAAATTAAATTTTACTTTTTTACCAATATGGTATTTAACATCATATCGCTTAGTTGTTGTTCTGCTTAATCCTTTTACTAACAACAACATCATCTTATCTCCGTCGTAAACTTGATGCAAAATATTATTTTCAGTCTAGCTAGCAAGTCTATAAAGTATTAAAAGTTTCTAATTTAAGATTTGAAACTAAATTTAGAACCAAATCTCCCAAATATAATTCAGCTATCTTTAATTTACTTAATAAATAATACGAATGTTTGAAAAAATAAAATATAAAATGTTAATATGCTAAATCAAAAAGAATTAGCTGAAGCAATTCAAAATTGTTTGTTGGGACACAACTTTTTATTGAGTTCGATGAAGCACTATATATAAATATTTGCGAAAAGTTCGTAATAGAATCCAAAGGAGTCTGATATACAATGCTAGATTATTGTCATTTGACCAGCTAATATCGTGGAGCAGCTCATAACAGGTGTAATATAAAATTTTATACCCGTAGTTTTACATAACGTTTGTGAATATGACAATCATATCACTGTAGAAGCATTTGGTGATAAAATATTAAAGCTAAACTACGATTAAATAATATATATATATATATATATATATATATATATATATATATATATATATATATATATATATATATATATATATATATATATATATATATCAAATAATTTTGACAAGTATGTCAGTAACACTAGGTAAATTACGTTTCACTGACAGTCTGCAATTTATAGCAGCATCATTAGATGAGCTTGTAAAAGGCTGTAGCAGTTTCGCTAATCTAAAATGTTACTTTGATGAAATGTATATTTCCGTACGTGTATCTGGATGATTGGAGCAGAGTTAATGAAACTTCTCTTCCTGATAAAGATAAATTTTACACACAACTCAAAAATAAAATATCACTGATGACTAGTACAAATATGCACAAGATATTTGAATTAATTTAGTTGTAAAAAATTTGTTGATTATCACGATATATATTTGAAAACAGATATATTATTACAGGCAGATGTTTTGAGAGGGTTTGTCAAGTTGGTCATTAAAGTTATGGATTAGACCCCTGTTGGTATTATTCATCATCTTGATTGTCATGGGACGCTCTGTTAGAAACGAGTAAGATATAATTTGATCTATTGACATATGTTAATATGTTCAACTATATTGAGAAACGTATCAAAGGCGGAATTAGCGTTATAACAAATTTTATTCAGTAGCTAATATCAAATATCTGAAACATTTTGATAAAAGAAATCTCCCATCCAATTATATTATTTATCTGGTGACTAATAATTTGTATGAATATGCGATGTCAGAGCCAATTCCGTGTAGTGTATTTCATTAAAACTGATGTACGGTGCTTAACATTAAATGTACTGATAATATCTTTTGGTTATGATGATATAGTGGGGGAAGATTGAAGGATCTTAACAACTGAAGAATAGCAATGAAACTTGAATGCATTTCATTGTTTGTTTTTTGAAATCTTGCAAGAAAGCAGCACATTAAATTTTGTATCATGCTGAGGCAATGAATGTGTCTTGCATGATGAAGAGAATATATCGATTGTAAATTTATCAATCAACATTTAAGGGACCACTTCCTAATGAGGTTTGCCTAATGGTATGTTAGGCTTCTTCACCAACACCATATGTTGTGGAGATTGCCACCCTTTTTCAAGAAATTCGTTCGAAATGGAACTGTTTAAATGACAGAAGGAAAAGTCTAATATTCGCCAAGTTGACATCCTAATAAAAATGGTTGGTATTTTGGTCTTAATCATTCGAAAAATCTGGGTTGCAATGTTGCAAATTTGATTAAAGAATTGACTGCCAATGAAACGTTTTGATGATGTTATCTAAAATGTGTAATGTTTGACAACAATTCATGGATCCACACTTTTCATAGAAGACACTTGGTACTTTGGTATCACTCTTTTGCCAATTAAGATTGTCACCCATCACCTAATATCAACTCTGAGATAAACGTTCTTGAATCGATTGCTAATGGAATGTTGGTAGATGATGTAGTCGAAATGTGCAATATCTGACAAAATACCATCATATTAGCTCTTTCGAGATTGGATTTGGTATATCGATAATAATATTTGACAAAAGTTGGTCTGTCATGCATACATAACTATGTAAAATTGGTCAAAGAATTCTTGCCACTAGAATATTTTAGATGATGCAGTATGAATATGTAATATTTGCAAAACAATCGTTAGCTTCACCCTCTGGAAAAAAGGTAGGACATATCATTGCCTTAATCTCTGGCAACGGTAAGGTTGTCGTGCACAGTCTCCTCAATTTCGACGTAATATTTATCAGGAATCAATTGGAAAATAAATGTTTTAGATGACATTGTGGAGAATGTGAAATATTAACAAAATATCGTTGTCGGTATCCTTTTCCTTCATCTTCTCCTACTAGTAAAAACATTTGGAAAAATAATCATATTGCCAATTTGGTGGTTAAGCTTGAACACAAGATAACGAGTGCTATAATTCAAATGGAAAGCATTAGTAAAGTTCACATTGTATCACAAACAAACATAATATTAAAGGAATTCGCCACGGTTAAATAAAGTAGAACTCTGCATTTCAGGCCATTTGTTTGATCACATAAAAATTAGCGTAGGTGTTTACCTGACTTCTTATAGTAGAAAGCACCACAAGCAGCATGCGAAGAAGAAAACAAGACTATTCAGATCTTTGTACATGACTATTAAGCAGGCGCGATCACGGGCATGTCAACATTGCCAACAACCTACGTCACGGGAAATGATGCATTGCAGGAAATTTAAGCTCCCATTTTAGACTCTGCTTCTGATATTAAATTTATTTAATATATTCGTAAGAGTTTTCATACAAAAATACCAAATCAGCAGTTCTCAGAGTATCCTGAGCACGACCAATAATTTAAAAATATCAACCAACGATTGACTTAGGTGTTTAAAGAAATTACACGTCTTACAATACCCAAAGAAAAATAACCTATTAGCAGATAATATGTTGTCTTTGGTACAAGCAATCATTTACTTGAAAGGTTTCTTAAATACAGAATTTACACAACACGTACCTTCAATCCAAGCTAATATCAATAATGGCGTCTTAAAATCCCCGAAAAACGTCACTTCTGATGACGTAGGTTGGAGAGGGTGTCGAGGGGGTGTGAAAATGCATTCCTTAAACGTTTACGTAAAATTCTGATACAGCATACAAAGTTGAATGCGTGAGCTAAATATCGGTACCAAGTTTATTACGCTACGCAAAGTTTAGCTTGAAATATCAGCATTTATTCTTAAATATGTAGCGCTAGAAGGGAGAGTACTTTCTTTAAATACCTCAGCCAATCGTAGGTTGATGTGTTTACATGTGTTTTAAGTTATCGGTCGTGCTCAGGTTACTTGTAGTTTTTATACACATATGACTGGTAGGTAAACACCTTTGAATCTAGACGTGAACTAAGTAACCTGCAAGAAACTATGTATTCCTAACGGTTAGGTACACATGTTCCATAGCATTTAAATGCAGTGTTCACGATACCAATGATCAAAAGTCACCTGCAAGAAACAATTTGTTCCTAATGGTTAGGTGCACACATTCCATAGCATTTAAATGCAGTGTTCACGATAACAATGATCTAAAGTCGCCTGTAACAAACTATGTATTCCTAACGGTTAGTTACACACGTTCCATGGCAATTAAATGCAGTGTTCACGATACCAATGATTTAAAGTAGCCAGCAAGAAACTATGTGTTCCTAACAGTTAGGTGCACACGTTCCATAGCATTTAAATGCAGTATTCACGATACCGATGAACAAAATAGCCTGGAAGAAACTATGTGTTTTAAACTATTAGGTTTACACATTCCATGGCATTTAAATACAGTGTTCACGATAGTAATTATCCAAAGTAGCCGCAAAAGACTATATGTTCATAACGGTTAGGTGTTCCATGGCTTTCAAATGCAGTGTTCACGATACCAATGATCCAAAGTAGCTTGGAAGAAATTATGTGTTCTTAACGGTTAGGTGTACACGTTACATGGCATTTAAATACAGTGTTCACGATAGCAATGATTCATAGTAGCAATAGCCAGGGCAGTATTCAACTAGTTTCATAAATGTAATATTAAATCATTTGAGATTCTGTTAATCACATAGTTATTTTATTGTAACGGAAACAGAAAGAAGAAGAAACAATTCCAGTCATTCCGACTCAGATGTTGTGCCTTTTATTTGTTGTTCGTAAAAAAAAAATAGTTCCAAATTTTGTTGATTTTTTTGGACAGTTTCATAACCAATAAAATTTAAAAACAGATTTTCATTTTACAATTTAGAATCAAAAGAGTTACCATCCTTCAGAACGAAAAGAACAATTGACTCAGAGAACACGAAATGTGTATGGAAGTTCCATGTTGATATTACATAGTTCAATTCATTGAGTTCGACGATGTAACGATGTCAATAGCTAAGGCAATACATACTTTAAGTACTGCAAGTTGTTGGATATGCAAGAGAAATGATCATTACCGGATGAAGAAATTCCATATTTACTATAATTTATTTGTGGCCGGATACTTGCATTAGTTGAGTTCGAATTGGAACCAGTAGGGATTGTATCAGATAAGAGACATTAGATCATTTGATATATTATACCGTGTAAAAATACTGTGATTTGATAGGCGGAACATTTTATCACTTGAGAAACCGGTTTATGTATACATTCTTCTATGACCAGAGGTAAGTTTGTTTGCTTTAGGAGTTAACATTTGAACAACACTATTATATAGGGCCAATTTATTGTTACAAGATTACCGCTCACACCTCTCTTTATTTATGATATCATTGGAGCAACACCCTTAATTTTATTTGTTGTTTTTGTCGTCTGGGGTTTAAGGCAGTTTATTCTGCGCATGATAAAACCTGGCTTAATGCACCCAAGTGGGGGTAAATTCGCTATATTCCGAAAGATGTGACCTGTTTTCCTCAGTTTATTTTGACAACCAAAATATACATTGTATTAATAAAAAGATAAAGATCCATAAGGTAAAGGAAATTTTCCCACGATCGCAGCCAATCAGTAAAGAGAACACTGTGCAAGAACTTTATGGGCTTATTTGGACCATTCAGAATCACACAAAGTGTTGTTAGCGTGTGGTAATATCAAAACTATTCAACTGCACACGCTATATGTAAAGTGTAAAGACTTGGTAAGAATGTAATACATTTAATGCTGTGTTTGTTTGTTTTGTCGCTATCTTATGAAACCTATAAATAAGGTTCTAACAATAGCTTATTGAATTTTACAATGACCGAAGTTTGTTCTTCATTTCTCTCACGCTGTGTTGGATGGCAAGACATCAGACTAATTGACAAAAGTAGGGAAAGATAATAAAAAAAAATGTTTTATGGTTCGTTGCCCTAACACACACCAAACTCTCTCTCTCTCTCTCTCTCTCTCTCTCTCTCTCTCTCTCTCTCTCTCTCTCTCTCTCTCTCTCTCTCTCTCTCTCTCTCTCTCTCTCAGATTCGATAGCAAGACCGTAAATATAAAAAGTGGAGGATTTATCCTGTGTCATGCAACGATGCCTCGGAAGTTTTGTATGATGGTAAAATATTCGGCCAAACAAGAAAGAAAGGAAAAAGGAAAGCTGGATATGGACTGTAACAATAATGGTATAAGCTGTAGCAACATTTGTTGTTGCACAATAATGAATTACGTCCACTGTTTTCATTTAAATGTTTGAATTGACTATTTTTGGCTTGTCTTATGTTTTCACAATATGTTTAAAACGATAAATGGTTGCGCTAATCATTCCGTGTTTTTAGT
Source organism: Potamilus streckersoni (assembly GCA_016746295.1). Classification (NCBI taxonomy): domain Eukaryota; kingdom Metazoa; phylum Mollusca; class Bivalvia; order Unionida; family Unionidae; genus Potamilus; species Potamilus streckersoni. The sequence continues at coordinate 2,389,425 of JAEAOA010000272.1, read as the reverse complement.
GTGTTACTGTCTTCATTGAAACTGTCTTTAATGTTTTTAATATCTGGTATTGATTAAAGCAATATGAATCTATTTGAAAGATCAAAGAAAGAACAGTTACGGATCAATTTTTCAATTTGCAAGGAGGATTGTTAATATCGGAAAAAAGGTAAAGAAGTCGATTTTGTAGCGGACAAACTGGGCAGGGATGTGAACAGTTCATTAAGTCCGTCAACAATACACGGTTGCCAGCCGCCAATCGTAAATCTGTTGGAAATGCAAGTATTGATATTTTATGTGATATAAATAAAATATATGCATAACATGGAAACTGTAGCATTGATATACTACTCGTTGTATAAATATTTTAAATCAATTATTTATATATATATATATATATATATATATATATATATATATATATATATATATATATATATATATATATATATATATAGATAGATAGATAGATAGATAGATAGATAGATAGATAGATAGATAGATAGATAGATAGATATAGTGTTCAAAATACCAATGATGCAAAGTTGTAATAGTCTGTCGTGATTATACGGTATTTTCTTTCTTAGGAGGCACACACATACTATAATCTTCCTAATGCGTTGTTTGTCTAATTTTTCAATTAGAAAAAACTATACAACTCTATAAAAAGATTATTTCCAATGTCGGAAGGTTCTCCATCCCACAACCTTTTTTGTAGCTGTGAGGAAGAAGAAATTAGCGACCAAGCAAGAAACATATGGATGGTCAATAGTAAAAATCCTTTAGTTTAACAGCTACGTGTTTCGCCCCCTCGCCCCAAGCATTCTTTGATCAAGAGTTAACAGATCTTTATTGTAGCGCACTACTTTCTTGATATAAACCATCTTTCATCCTTAAATCATACATGTGCCTTGCATTTAGTTAATCGACTAGTTATTGCCCATCCTAGGACGAGAGTGACAAAAAGTAAGTTTCAAGATTAAAAATAAAAACAATAAAAAACAATTATAAAGAATAAGGATGAGCAAAATAAAATGAAAGTTTGAAGATAAACATGCCAAAAATGTATTTAAAAATTGGGTTGCCTTCACGAGTTTCGAACCCACTGCCTCTTGTTTGAAAGTCGTGGTACATAAAATGTCATATCTAGATGTTTATATTTAATCAATATGAATTAAAACAGCTCAAAAACATAAAACGAAAAACAACAACCAGTCAGTTTGTAATGAGGATTGTGAACGACTGCAAATGGTAAAATCTACACTTTGTAGCAGACACACCGAGCAGGAATGTGAAGAGTTCATTCACTCTGTCAATACATGATTACAAGTTGCTAATCACGACTCCTTTGGAAATTCAGGTATGTGTAGTTGAGATATAAACAAAAGTATATATAGTATATACGCACTCGTTGTGTTAAGTATTCTTTAAAATGAAGAGAGTCTTGATGAGTAATTTATACAATGAAAAATATATAAATCTCGTGGTAGAAAAATGATGCAGCGCATATCCAAGCTCCAAGCGAAGGTTGAAAAATGTACGCAACTTGAAAAACAAAATCTCCTTATCAGTGTTAAAACAATAACTTAGGTCTAAGAATTTTGCTCGGTTCGTAACATTGCTTCGCATCCTCCAAATGGCAGCTTTCATTACGTCATATCCGGAAGAATAATTAAGAAGGGCCCAGGATACAGCAATTTATTATATACTTAATTGTGAAAAATAGAGCCTTATTGGAGAAAATTTTCATATTTTTCATTCCTACATTTTCACATGAAAAATATATCCTTATAATTTCAAAAGTGAAAAGTAATTTTCCATAATCATGCGGTACTTGAATGTGTGTGCATACAAACGTAGTACCTGCGATAACAAACACGAGCACTTCATGAGATGGAACATATGAATAGAAACTGCCTTACATAACAAGACATGGAAATTAACCTCTGATAAAGAAATCTCACCAGACTCCGTTCGCGTCTCTGAAGTTATTTCCCTTTACTTCTTTGACAAGAAAAATAAAACGGCTGTAATGCTTTGTTGGATCGGACTTGCGTCAAATAATTTACAAAATGATCAGGCGTTGAAAGAGAGGCGAGTTTACAAAACTGGGGAAATGGTGAGTTTGTTGTGCTAAAGTGAGTTTAATCATCCAAACTTTAATTCTGAACACGGTGAAAAAATCCGGTATTAAAATAGGAAAATAAAATATCCTCTCTTTCTCTAACATCCTGAAAGAATGAAATAAACCTCTTTTTACTGAGAGACAGATAAGCCGTTCTGATCAAATAATTTTTTTCGAGAGGTTTGCTACTGAAATACCAGAGATGGCTTTGAGAGGTAGAAAAATACGTTTCAGATTCAGCCATATATGAACATAAAGTCATAACTGGATAAAGCAGTTTATGATATTAATATTCCTCAGCATAGACGCGACTGAGATTGGTCAATTGGATAGAACCAGGGGCTCCATAAAATTAGCCGATTCTTTGCCGGAAACTTTGTAAAATGAAGAAAAGAAAGAAACTTATGCCTACCAATGAATTTAAGACAACCCCTTTCAATGGATAAAGCATGAATCCTTCCCTTTTCTCTCCAACGCTTAGGACAAATGCTGTCCTAAAGGTAAAGTTCTAAAAGAAAGCTTCACACAAGGTTTTATAAGGAGATTTAGATAACAAACAAAACACACGATAGGTTCAACCTAGGCAGTAATGAGCGAGACACTTGTCTATGGAGCTCAAGGTACATAATCAGCTATGAAGTTCGATTCAGTGATTGAGTTATAGAAGAACCTTAGTGTACTGGAGAAGGCAGCTCTATGCAGCTAAATACTGTATACTAAGCAGTATTTTTTCCTTAAAAGAAAAGATGAAAATCAGCATTTGCAAAAGAAAAGGTGAAAATCAGCATTTGCGTTTAAAGGACGACATATATGATCAACGCCTTTCTTACAGCACAAGTTGGATAGTATTTCCTACTTGTCATCTTAGACTTGTCCTCCTAAATATGGACGATGCAGTTGGCAACAGTGATCAGACTCGATCACGGCGGAGAGTTCTTTCGACTTTATATGAATTGGACTTGAGGATGGAGAATTTATGGATTGATGTGTAGGAGTCATTCTTGATCCATCCTCACCGGCAACTATATAGCACGTTTAAAAGGTCGCTGAAACATGAGAGTCGTGGCCATGTTTGTCTATCAGGATGGGCCTAGCCTAGAGGTCCTGTATATGTGAAGAATTTGATGGATTATTCTAAAGAGTGAGAAGGCGTAAGAACATAGACCATTTCACTTCAGATCGAATGAATTTATCGCCCATAAGTTATAATCTGTAAATATGGGGACATAAAGATGGAATTTGTTATTTCATATCGTAGGAAGGTCTACTATTGGTTTCTCACACAGTTGAAATAGTTTCTCTGATACCGTCTTACGTCTCTTGCCCTTGGAGATTATCGAACGGGAGTGATTCCAAACCTCCAAGCAAAGAGAAGGGCCATGAATACTTACTTAACATGTGAGGTACGCCGCAAGCGACCTGTCGACCATGTGTCCACTTTCAGAGACTCCAAGAGAGAAAGGCAGAAAAACGCGGACAAGGAAGTCTCGACAGACTTAATATGTGGGAGAGGGAAAAATAAAGCAATGAAACAAAAGCAGGTTTTATATTATTGCTATTAAATTTTTCAGTTTTTGAGACTTAATATGCAAGTGTATAATACACATTCCATTGTGACATCTCTCAATGTCAACATTCAATATATATTGTCGTAATTAGTATGAACGTAAGAGCTAACTTTCCAGAAGACACATTTGCTTCAGTTAGAGTTCCACATCTGAGTACAAGAATATTAGAACCCATGCAAAACAAAATATTCACAAATATATGTTGATCGTTCCCATCCACGACAATTTCCAATTTAACGTGAAATAAACATGGTGTCCAATGTGTAGCTTTTGTGGGAGACAATCTACTCTAATGCAAGGATTACTGTTCTACACACAAGATATTTGACTTTGCTCCAGGATCTCAGTAACAAATGACGAGTGTTAACACTATTTATACGTCTTAATTTCTAAACATCAATGTTGATGTAATAGAGGAAAATATGTATGGGCGCAATAAATACATATTAGATACAGGATCTGAACTGACTTCAGATCAAGACAAGTGGTGGTCTTCCTTTTGGTTAAGGTCCATACATGTAATGGAAAAAAGTCGATCCACGAGTTTTGCTTGGGTGCATATGGTTATTTCAGTCAAGGGCCTAATCAACTGAATATCTGAATGCATATAAAAGTCACCGTGTAGCAGACTGATTGTCAGCAGTCAAACTGAGCAGATCTTATCTGAATGCATATAAAGGTCACCGTGTAGCAGACTGATTGTCAGCAGTTAAATTGAGCATATCTTATCTGAATGCATATAAAAGTCACAGTGTAGCAGACTGATTGTCAGCAGTCAAACTGAGCAGATCTTATCTGAATGCATATAAAGGTCACCGTGTAGCAGACTGATTGTCAGCAGTTAAATTGAGCATATCGTATCTGAATGCATATAAAAGTCAGTGTAGCAGACTGGTTGTCAGTTGAGTAGATCTTATCTGATTGGATATAAAAGTCACAGTGTAGCAGACTGATTGTCAGCAGTCAAACTGAGCAGATCTTATCTGAATGCATATAAAGGTCACCGTGTAGCAGAATGATTGTCAGCAGTCAAACTGAGCAGATCTTATCTGAATGCATATAAAGGTAACAGTGCAGCAAAGACTGATTTTCAGCAATCAAATTGAGCATATCGTATCTGAATGCATATAAAAGTCAGTGTAGCAGAGTGGTTGTCAGTTGAGCAGATCTTTTTTGAATGCATATAAAAGTCACAGTGTAGCAGACTGATTGTCAGCAATCAAATTGAGCATATCTTATCTGAATGCACATAAATGTCACAGTGAAGCAGACTGATTGTCAGCAGTTAAATTGAGCAGATCTTATCTGAATGCAAATAAAAGTCACAGTGTAGCAAAGACTGATTGTCATCAATCAATTTGAACACATCATATCTGAATGCATATAAATGTCACAGTGTAGCAGACTGCTTGTCAGCAGTAAAACTGAGCAGATCTTATCTGAATGCATATAAAGGTCACGGTGTAACAAAGACTTATTTCGGAAGTTGCAACTTTCGATTGTAACTTGGGCACTTAAGAATTCTTTTGGCTGCGTTTTATATTAAAACATGGACATACTACAGAATCTAATTTTATGGCGTCTTATTCGTTTATAACTACAGTTTCAAACCTTTATGACTATTAGCGAGTTATTCGCGTATAACCACCGTCTTCAAAAGTGATATTTAAAAGTGAATTTAACCGATGCAAGAAGGTGATAGCCGAACCATATGACTAAAACAGGTGTCACGACCATCATGTAGGATTTGTCTTCACATATTTGTTTTCTTGGTATAAGTAACGTTATTTTTATTACATCAAACATCCTCATCAGGTATTAAATCATATGTTATTTTATTAAATCAAACATTCTCATCAGGTATTCGATCATATGCCACACCCTCCTAAAAAATAACGCAAGTCTCAGAAGAGGTAAAAAAGATGGACTATCCAAAAAATACCCAACGAATCGACTCTAGATTATCAGTCCCATTTTAATAGCATGTATGTGCTTAATATATGGTTATTCTCTCTCTCTCTCTCTCTCTCTCTCTCTCTCTCTCTCTCTCTCTCTCTCTCTCTCACACACACACACACACACACACACACAGAAGACTGGTAATGTAACTTATACTCACATTTTATGCTACAGATTTTAAAACATGAAACAATTTGTTGATTGTCAAAACATAAGTAGTTTCGTGAAATTGTCATAACCAGTTTATAGAATGTTCAGCTTCATTATTATGCATGCGTAAATCCGTGTTTGTTTGCAAATGCTTAAATACTTTTTCAAGTTGATAATTAATTACAATACCAAAAATGTCTTTCTTGCCAGAATCTAAAAATAAATGAAATTGTTATGTCATTTAAACCTAGTTTTGAAGAATTTAGTCCTTATTTGATCAATATAAATATTACCAGTGCCATTCATAAACATAGATAAGTACCGGTGATTAGGAAAACGTCATAAATTTGCATGTAAAGATGTCAATGACCTTAATTATATGAAGCTTAATGTTAATGATTGCAAAGAAGCGAATCAATAAACATCTAACCATACTGTTATTCGGATCTATAAATAAAAAAATTTATCAAAACAATTTTGATAGTTTCGCCGCTCTTCGTAGATTTTTATCATCATGAAGAAAGAAGAAATCCCCATGTTTCCATTTTAAAACAACTGTTTTCTGTTTCAAATTGAAACAATATCGTAATGTAGCACCGAGCTATAAAATTTTCTTTTTCTTTTACATGCATCAAGAATAACTGTGTGCTGACAATGTGTACTTCCATAAATACTGGTCATGAAGAATTTTTATTCTTGATGGTCGGATTTCATATTTTGACGCCATATTTAAAGCTGATGGGTCTGGTTTTTTTTACTGTGACGTCATGACCACGTGACACATTTTTGGAAGACTTCACATGATTGGTTCCAAATATTTTGCATGTTTTCAATCTGATCTATTAGATACAGATAGTTAGAGTCCTTATGTTAATAATAGTTATATTCTCTACGAGCACGAGAATAAACTGGAGATTAATTCACCAATTAACAAAACTTTCAAATTTAGGACACACAGTATAAAGAGTATATAATAGACAATCTCTGAAGATATTAAAGATAATAGGCTGCAATTTTTAGTTCTTTTTTGTCGCATTTTTAAAATTCTAGTTTGAGTAAACCTTTTGAATTGTAAAGGATGAGTTCTTAACATAAATTATATTTTCAAGATTGATTGATTGAATAAGTCCGATTGTCACTATTTACACGTAAAAAGTCTCTCTCTCTCATAAGTTAAGCCACAAAAAAATAAAAATAATATATATATATATATATATATATATATATATATATATATATATATATATATATATATATATATATATATATATATATATATATATATATATATATATATATATATATATATATAAAGTAACAAGTGTGTTCGCTTGATTTCCGAAATACTAAGCGCAGCGTCCCGGTTTTTCTTACATTAGCGTTGTCAAGGACCGCTGGTTAATATTGACTGTTGGATAGATTTGCATTTAGCTGAGATTCTGTAAGTCGTTCTTTTATTCTCTAGTAACAGTCATAGGGACTGTTAATTAGTGTGTTAATAATATACATTTATTGTCGATTGACAGTCATATAGTCTCTTAATTAATGTGGGTCGGAGGATATTAAGATCTGTGTATCCAAAGCAATCATCGATCATGAATTATCGCGTTTCAACAAAGAATCATATCTTCCCCAAACAAGGACAAAAAGCCATTTATTACACCGTTATCAAATACGACAGGGAGACGTACGGCGTGAGACAAGATCGCGCAAGGAACATACAAATTTTTTCACTGGGACGTGACTTTTTTTGCGCCAGTCATTGACACTGACACATCGAAATTGTACGGTCAGTTTTCGCAATTTATTTGTGTGAAATCCATATGGTTTAATGAGATTATTATCTTGGTCTTTGCCACACTGACAAGATTTGTCAATTTCAACAAAAGTCAATTCAAAATCATGAAAACTAGCAATTAGGATGTAGACATTCACTGATCCTTTTCTATTTTCACGGAATCATTTCTTTCCAAAGCTTTTATCTCAATTTATAAAAAATGAATACACCATAACCGGCTTGCAAGAATGTATTCAGCCTTGCTAGTCCACCATTTTATTTAGTATATATACATGAGGCATACACCTTAACCTTGCTTTTATTATTATGATTATTATGATTATTATGATGATTATTATTATTATTATTATTATTATTATTATTATTATTATTATTATTATTATTATTATTATTATTATTATTATTATTATTATTATTATTATCGTGTTCAGTGCGTTCAGCGTCATCATCAGCAACATGCAGAGCCTTCAGTTCACCGGGGAACTTTGTCAAGAGACAATTGTTCACAATCTGTGAAATGGTCAGAAGAGCTCCACAGCTAAAAGAAGAGTTAGCGGCCTGGCCCTATCGGACAAGGTTGACTGCACAATGTTCATGTCCTGTCCGAAGCGGTTCAGTTTGGTACACAGATGATGAGGAAGGTTGAAGACAGGATAGCAGAGAGATAGCTCAGCAACGAATGAGTGGTTTACAGCATCGGTTGAAGATAACTCAACGCTCCATACTGAAATAGCTGTCATATCCTCCAGCAACGGACCGTACCCGATTGGGCGCCTCGAAGTCAAGCGGACTGCTGAAAATGAGATGATAACCATTATTAGGTATATGTAATTAAATTGCTTGTGGGCTAGTTTTAAAACACATTTTTGTTTTATTTTTGTTTCATTACATTTTATTGTGAAGAATATTTGCACGGGATTTAATATTTTTCAAGTAAACTGTTTCTTTTTTAGAACGTAAAACCCATTACAGAAGCATTATTGTTAGCTGACTTTTGTTCAGACATTTGGTAAATACTGAGTCAGTATCAAAGTTATACCTCAATTGCGTGATCATCATGTGTTGTCAACGCTTTCTTATAGTGTAGTAAGTGTAGAAAGTTACCACGTGACCTATTGCGTGATCTAAAATTGTGTTTTAGACTAACTTTTTCAGTGAGTTTGATTTAGTCGTAAAATTTACCTTTGTAGATCAAAGGTATTTTCATTATTTCTGAATGAGTTTGTATTGAATCTTTCTGTTCTTCAGAATTATTAATTAATTCTCTAGAAGACTACAGACGTTCTTCATATTTGTAAAACATTCTTGGACAAAGTCATTCAGTGGAATCTATTTGGAATTATCAAGCCGGAATATTATTCTTGATTCACTAATTCAACGCGGAACGTTTGCCACAAAAATACTGTATTCATCTGACCTCATTGTCCGCCATATTTTGAACATCGAGATTTGAACTCGGATTTAATTAGAACTGTTAAATGATAGGACTTCTATCTTTCAATTCTAGGATAAATGTTTGGATTATTTTTACAAACCATTAGTCTTTTTATATATTTTTACATTGTTTTCTAGGGTAATATATTATTTTCTTAAATTTTCTAAGCTTGTTGACTTCACTCTTTTCTTTGTTAATTTGAACGAGCCGAGATTTGTAATACCATGCACAGTGGAAGTTTCTCACAGGTATAAACCTTAGCGAACAATTTTCTGGTTGCTACCTGGCGACGCAGATGTGGAGGAGGAATACTGCTGAGCACTAGCAGCCATGGTAAATGAGTATGATGTTGTGTTCTAGAGGTTACGCGCACTGTTGTGCTGATCCGGACACCAATTAGATCAGCATGGGGTGATCGAGCTCAGACAGAAGCGCAATACCTGGGTGTCAAACAACAGAGGGCCAGTGCTGATGTCTTAACTGTCTGAGCACTAGCACCCCAGGTAAAATCAGCAAGTTTGCGGAGTAAGACGTTTCGAAAGTTAAATTTTGTTGTAGTTTTCTTTAGGTGGCTGCAGAATGTCAGTGGTCTGTCTAGAGTCACACCAAGGTCTATTGGTGTCGGTCGTGTTTTATTTGCCGCCCATTGAGGAGGATGCAAAGGTCCGCACCTGTACTGCCATGGCGAAGACGTCAGAGAATTCTCCCGCTGCGCCCGGCCGTATACATCACATCCCGAAGAAGTCCACCACCCGCAACAAGCGGCCAGCCACAGCACCAGGCCCGACAACAAGGCGAGCCCGAACCAGCGACCACTGAGCGGCGCCATGTCCCCGAAACAAGTTTCAGCCCCTCTGGCCGGAGAGCGTAAAGTCGAGCGATCCTGCAGCTTCCTCTTAGCGAGTGTGCCTGGCATTATCCAGGGAAATGATCAGGTCATCTGTTGTCTCTGGGTTTCCAGATGCTTCATTTTCCTTGAGAAAAGCCTGATGGTCTTCATCCAAACAGGGTGTATAGACTGAACGACGACGACGAGGGAAAGACTGAGTGGCTGCCTTTAAATATGGCTCTTTGCAAGCGGTGGTAGGATTCCATGATCGGGATGCAGCCATACTGTATGGTGACTTTACTACCATTTTATGGAGGAGGAGGAAAAAGTGTGTATGACATACTGGTGATGTAAATGATATTGATTGTATGAAAACCATCTAAATAGACTAGCTTGTAACCATGTGCCTGGCTTTCAAGCTCACGATTTCTTGGAAATTTTATATTTTCTGTCTTGGAAATATGGCAAGTTTTGCTGTTAGTAGCGGGAGGATGTACTATTGGGAAATATACTTTTGGAATGACGTGTGAATGGATAAATGATTCCTTTTAACTTGTAAGTGTATTATTTGTCATTAATGATTGCAGGTACATGTTTGATTAAACTGGGGTACAATGACGATGATAAAGAAGATTAGAATAAAGCAGGTTTGACATAACAAATTTCTGTTCATACTACGTTTTCTGCAGTTGTTGAGAGAGTTGTGATGTTTCTGGAAAGTGATGTTTATAACACGTGTGTCTGGAACATTGTTTTCAATTACATTCCGGAGATATATATTTTCTCACGCTCGAGTTGTAATGCATTGAGAAGCCAAATCTGGCAAGGTTGCTTTCATGGTCATTTTCATTAGTAAGCAAAGCTTTCTGTCTCCAACTACTGGAGCTCGTCTCATTGCTTACAGTTTAATTGGCAATTATACATTAGTATTAAATACTATTTTTGTACTATATGTGTGATTAATCAATGATACGAGTCGCTGTGTACCCCACTTGTGCCCTTAAAAAATTGCTCATTCGGCCCAGCTGCATGCAAGGTAAAATGGAAGGACTTGGTTAAAATCACTTGGACGTTTGCTCCTAAACCATCTCTAGATGGTTACTTGGACATCTGTCTTGAAATGAAGGTTAGCGTACATGCTTGGTTTTTCATTTCTTGTGTTTCTTATTTCCTCCCCTGTCAAAGTCTTCGTCTGACTCGCTAAACTCAAATTATTCTAGTTTCAGTTCACATTCTTGCTTTAAAAATATGTCTCCCCACTTTATGATTCAGTGTTCTTCACCCTCTCCCCGTACCCCAAAGTGCTAAGTAATTTGAGTAATTTCCCAACATGTCTTCGTTTGTTTGATAGGAAAAGATCTCCTTTAGACCACGCAGAGGAAAACAATGGAGACCATGAATGAGACAATTGTCTGAGATAACTAGACTGAGATAGAAAAGTAAGGTTAGCAAAACGGTCAGATTTCTTGGTTTCTGTAAACCAAGGATGGGGACAATAATGTTTCTATTTAAAACAACCTGGAATAATTTAATAGTATCGTATATCCTTGGCTAAAACTGGAAGCCAAATACATTTCAAGAGGGCCAAAATGTAGACATTTCGAATAGGTTAATTAATATCAATGTTTCTGGTAAAACGTTCTTTAGAATCTTATTATGTACCACATGGAATGAAATACCTTTGAATTTAGTTTTTATCATTTAATTTTTCAAACAATTATGGATATATTCACTAAGTAAAAAAGTAAAATATATCATTAAAAAAGAGAAAGTGACATGACAGGGCAACTCAGTTTTTTAACAATCAATGCTGATTATTATCTGTTCCATGGAGAAGGCATGAAATGCTTACAAATCCAAGTTTGTTTTAATAAAGAAAAAAAAAAGCTCTAAAGAGTATTCTCTTTCAAGCGTCAAGACGTTATGTTATACAATTTTAATACAATTTTTTCAGCATTAGTTATAAAATATGCTTCATAGTTAAGTATTTAGGACAGTTATGAACCATATATACGTATGAGTGTAATATACGTACGAGTGTAATATACGTATTAATGTATCATTCTTTGACCAACATGCGTTGGTATTATTCACAAACAATCAAACACGCTAGGTCTGAACAGACCTGATGAGAATGAGCACCCGCATCTCGCAACCCCACGTCACCCCGATTTGACCTGCAAACATGTTTTGTTCTACAGCCATAAAGCTTAATATATGATCACTACATGTTTACCCCTCCTCCCCCTGAAATTAGTTAAGCGGGTGCTCCTGCTGATGAGCCATTGTTGTAAAACGTGGGCGATTAAAACATGCTGAAAACAGTATGTGAACTAAACTGTACTCTTGATACATTACAAAATTCAATTTCATCAGACAGTATAACGTTTTTAACATATAAGACAACAAAAATAGGTCTCGAACATACCATTTGCACGATTCTGCCTGTAGTGTATTGACTACTCAAGTAACGAGTACAAATATGGCATTTACTAAACGTGCAGAATGCTGTTCAGCTCTTTTTCCCGACAATACCGTTGTTGCAGAAAAGCTGCTCACCTCTTTCTACAGAATGCCCGATATTTTATTAATGTAAATATCAACAGTTTACAGAATGCGAATATATGATCATGCCTTTGTAGACAGACCATTACCACTGTGTCCTCACTAATAAACACGTCACACGTGCATGTATACGGATTTATCGAATTAATATTACACAACTGGAAAGTGACCAGGTCATATCATTAGTAACTAATATGGCTGGTTTACCAAGGAATATATATGGTATGTTCTTTTTTCAGCTAATTGGGTCAGAATGGCTACCAAGAATCGTCATGTACGGGATTATTTTAGTAGATCCTAAAAGGAACTGTACATAATATTTATGCATATTACAGTGAACAAAAGAAAGATTACAAGCAGTGAAACTCATGGAGTTTGTATCCGACCTGTTATAAATAGTTTTTTGAAATGTTTGTCATTTTTGTATCATTTAAACTATCTTTGGTATAGAAAATGATCAAGTAAATAGAGAAGCGAAATCCTTTATTACTTGCTCTTCTGTTTTTATTATAAACCTCTCTATTAATTTAACATAGCCTTAAGGTAAAAAAGTCCAACATGACCCAAACCTAATAAAAGTCATAGATATGCATAATCGCCACATCCACATTAGGTGTTCTCTCTAGTAGACAGGAGCCATTTTGTTATATCAATCATTATGAATGGACAGACAGACATGTCAAGTTTGTTAAGGACGATAAAAATAAAGAAGGAAATATAGCTAAACAGTAATGAAGTGCTTGGCCATATGGTATTGTTGTGTATTTAAGAATGTTCATGTAAATATTTCTACAAAGTGATTCTGATTTTTCAAGTTAAATTTAACATTTAAGTGTGTGAAAAGTTGTTCTTGTTTATAACTTGTTAAAGATGGCAAATACTGCTTTGAAAGTCACTTGGAGACAAGTCTGAAATCCCATACTTCTTTTTGTACCGATCCATAACAAACTTCTGTTGACGTTTCAAAATATTTCTTACCGAATGTCATGACGAGAAACGTGACTATTTCAGAATTTATCTGTAATTTTCTACTCACCACTTAAACAGCATAATAACACAAATTATGTGTGTGGTTGAGTGTAAGTGAATACGTGAGTTGATATAGACCTGCTTCCAACTGACACCCATAAACTGATATCATCATTCCATTATCAGACACCCATAAACTGATATCATCAAGCCATTATCAGACACGCATAAACTGATATCATCAAGCCATTATCAGACACGCATAAACTGATATCATCAAGCCATTATCAGACACCCATAAACTGATATCATCAAACCATTATGGGAGACATTTACCCTTGTAAATTCAGCAGGTTTAGTAATGATCATTTTCCTTGCACAAAAATGGGTTGTATTATCCTAGGAAATTAATCGAATATGGAGCATGCTCATTTCCAAAACATAACAAGGACATCAATGACAATATTTATTGAGCCATATTGTTAATAGATATTCTTTTCCTGGAATACTTGCTATTACAAATACATGGTACCATTCGATGGAAAGCACTCCAATCTAGCACTGATTTCAGACAATTTTCTATATGCCATTAAAACAAGTCCTGGTTCAATATATATGGGGAAATAATTTTCGGCATTAATTTGGCACTTGTCTTGCACACAGAAATGGCGATCCTACTGGGTGGTAGTCAACACTAGGACCGAGTACAGAGCGCAAGGACTCTAGAAGGGCTTGCATACCTAAAGTGCAGGATGGTCTCAGTTATTATCGCAGTTTTGTTGTTTGCTAAAGCAAATAAATATACATTCCATACCAGCAGAATCATATTACATAAAAAACACATCCTACTCCCAAGATTTGTGCCAATAAATGCAAAACAGTCATTCCTTTTTTAATTACAGGAGCACACCGCTGCTCAAAAAAAACCCTTAAGGTCATTTTTTTTTAAAAAAAGTTTTATTTCTTTATTTGCTTTGTATTTGATGTATCAACTGTTAAATCCTCTTCTCAAATTAAGAGGGGAATCACCGTAGCAAACTTTCAGGCAATAAGTAAGTTCTGCTTTAATTCCCTCCCTTGATACATTTAATTAGGTTATAATAATCGAGGTTCTAATTCAGTTTCAATAGTAAACCTATGCAAACACCATGGTATTAAAAATTCAATAACTTAAAATTTCTGAGTAACCATGATCAAATCTATATTTAACAATATAGATGAAACCTAGATGTCTTCTTCTGTCTAGAGGAAAGTATATGATCCGCGGCATTTTCTAGAGCTGCATATGTTTCAAACATGTGCTTTTAGTTCCGCATCAGAGAGTCAGGTGCTAAGTTTAGTAATGAGTGTTCCAAACTCAAGACTGTTAAAGGACTGAAATTCCATCAATAACACGATGTATTGTTTCACTTACAACTAGGATACGCTCTTAAATGAATCTTTTTTATGAAACATAATTATATTATTAACCAATCTTGTCAACCAAACCGATATATAATGTATTTTATGTTCACTCATATCCAGGCTGGTTACCATTTTTCCATACCATTAGTACTGTATGTGTTATGATGGTGCCATGTACAGTTAACTTATCCATATATTGTGAACAGCTTTATATATGATGTGCGACTCAATAAATGCTCTTTTAAAACTAATCGTAACATTCGTAACAGTGATCTAACTGACGCTATTGCTATATAATGCTAGACAAAACTCGATTGAGCAGATCGATAAATATTATGTGTTCGTAAAGTAGCTTTTCTCTTGAAATAAACAGCTATAGGAATTCAAATCTCTCTCTCTCTCTCTCTCTCTCTCTCTCTCTCTCTCTCTCTCTCTCTCTCTCTCTCTCTCTCTCTCTCTCTCTCTCTCTAAGCATGCAATCAATATGATATTATACTAAACTTCACTGCTCAATAGACAAATCACATCTCGTTATATGATAGGCAACTATGGGCATAAAGTCATTACGCCTTTCATATTTAGAAACACTATTCCACTGTAAAATATTTGCGGTAATATATCTATATTCCACATCAAGTGGACCTTCGTTGTTTAGAATTTGTTATCCTACAGAAGAGTATAAGTATTTACAGAAAGTGAAAACTAAAGATAGCACATTTTATCCCAATTATTTGGATTAGGTCTATATGCTAAAAATTATACGAATAAATCACGTGCAACACATTAATCTTTTACTATTTCTTATGATAGCTGAAAGGATAAAAAAGAAAAAAGGAAATGAAAATGATAAAGTGAGAAGAGGTGAATGATATATAGATAATAAGTAAACTTCAGAGGAACGTTAAACATTTGTTTCCGTGCTAATGATTATGTAGGTCAACAAACTAATAGTAAATTTACAAAAGACCTCTGTCAGAAGATATTTCCTGAGGCAACACACTCAGTTCAATTCATTTATACATGCAGAATAGGTTGTGTCAGAACAGTCGTTTGAGGCTAGTTGACAGAGTCTATTTTCTGCCCCTTCTCTGATACCGCGACCTTTATCCCACTGAGTTTGTATGTACACACAGTTATCCGCGAATGTAAGTCGTATGGGACCCGTTAGAAAACTCAACATTGTGCCTGTATATATATTAGTGTAGTTCAAAATGGGAGCTGCAACACCGTGATCTGGCAGAGAGATTGTTGCATATATCATCATACAAATATACGCTTAAAACGCATAAATGTTTCACCACTAGAGAATTTCAGTTAAATATTATACATAATGTCATTAGAAACTCCATTTTTGACATATATAATTTTGTGAAAGAATTACGTCTGAGGCTAATGCATGATAAATTACAAAGCCATGTGTGTTTGTGTCGTCACATAAAAGATGAAATCGATATTTAACTCAAATGAACTATTCCTATTCGTCCTAGAGGTCAAACAGATGCTATTTAATTTTATCGATACATATTGAAAGCGCCTGAAATAATTAACCTAAATATGGATAATGCTCCACGAAATAATGGCGAAGAAGATAAAAAATGCCAGAAATTTCGATGTATGATATTGTATAAGAAAACATAAAGTTCCTGGCATTAAATTAAGCCGGACAATTTGGTATGATGCCGTCATTAAAATTTTATTTCAGCAGAGACCTAGCATTTTCGATAGGGATCAGGAAGGATGAACCTGTTTATTTGGCATAGCCTCGTGTGACAACGCACCACCATTTGCACAAACTATGGTACGTTTCAGAGTCCTTTTTATTGCATACTATCATCTGCTGTTCTCTATCTGACGCCAAAGCCAGTAAAGACGGAAAAAATAAAAAGGCGATACAGACAGAAAGGATGAGGCAACCAGGAACTTAGTTTGAGACCAAACTTTTCCTCGTTAATAATTATATATATATATATATATATATATATATATATATATATATATATATATATATAAAGAATACAAATCATATGGCGAATAACAACCCTCTCAAGCGTACTGGATCCACCAAGGGATCACGTGTGTCAGGGATTAATTAAAATAGATGCAATAAAATAATCGGTATAGAATCAAATATCCGGGATATAATCTGCGTTACATATGTCCACAAAGTAAAAATAGATGTCGCTTGTCAACCAAACCAATATATAATGTATTTTATGTTCACTCACATCCTGGCTGGTTACCATTTTTCCATAACATTAGTACTGTATGTGTTATGATGGTGCCATGTACAGTTAACTTATCCATATATTGTGAACAGCTTTATATATGATATTATATATATAAAGAATACAAATCATATGGCGAATAACAACCCTCTCAAGCGTACTGGATCCACCAAGGGATCACGTGTGTCAGGGATTAATTAAAATAGATGCAAATAAAATAATCGGTATAGAATCAAATATCCGGGATATAATCTGCGTTACATATGTCCACAAAGTAAAAATAGATGTCGCTTTGGCTTGTAGACTTTTAGGGAATTATACAACGTTTTCAGTTTCCGCAACTAGTCTATACAATCTGGTTGTATTTATAGTTTTAGCACATGTGAAGACAGAAATGTAGAGGTTTACAAACACAACGTTTTTGTGTTTATTTGTTTGTCGTAACTATGTTTTGTATTTGCCTTTGAAAAAGACTCATTAAGAGTCGAAAGCGCTTAGGCTAGTTAGTTACTAGTTTCGTACTGTTCGTCGTCAGTTTATTGCATCTATATATATATATATATATATATATATATATATATATATATATATATAAACAAACGTCAATGGCACGGGCACGCGAAGACGTATAACAAGGCGCTACAATTTTGGTGGTATTGTCATCGAATCTGCTGAAGGAGCAAGTAAATTCTTGGAAAATACAATATTGTTACGAATATGTAATTAAGTGAGCTTGTGTGTTAGTTTTAATATTCTTTTTTTTATTTTAATTTTGTTTCATTGTTTTATTGTAATGATTATTTTCACAGGATTCGATATTTTTCAAAAGTACATTCGGTTTGTATAGGACTGAAAAGTATTTCATTATCATTATTTTAAGCACTTGTTTACATTGATTGGTCATTATCAAGGTCATACATATGATATTGGCGTGATCACTTTGTCTCATCAATATTTGAGCAAGTGTCTGGTGCCTTGTTTGTAGAAATCATGACACCTATCATAAACGTCGAAATGACGTTTAAGTGAATTATATATTAAATACCACTGTTTTCTAATTTCGTCGTAAAAGTACGTTCAATAGATCAGAAGTATTTTCTATTGTTGTGCCAATTTGTAGTTATTTGTTATTTAACAATAATTTATATTCTATGGTAACAAAAAGTGATTCGTCTTCAAAGCCTTGGAAATAGACATTCAGTGGAAATTAATCAGTGTTAAAAGCTGGAATTTACTTTTGTGGAACTTTTGACAATTCTTTTGTGATTCATAAAATTCAACGTGGAACTTTTGTCATCAATACTTTATTTGTCTGACATCATCGTCTGCCATCTTTGAACTTCGTCGGGATTTAAATTTGGATTTATTTGGGACATTTTAGTGATAGAACATATGTGTTTCAATTCTGCGATTAATTTTTGGATTATATTCACAAACTGTAAGTACTTTTTCATGTATTTTGTAGGGAAATAAATTATTTTTGTTACAATTTACAGAGCTTGTTGGTATTACTCTCTTCTTTGTTACTTTGAACTATTCGAGATTTGTAACAATATTGAGCCGTTATCCATAAGCAAAACATCTATGGACATAGTATTTGAGTTTCGACGATGCTTTTGATTTGTATAGGGTGAATCATTTACACTAAACCACTTTCCAATGGGCTTCGTGATCCAATTGAATGGTCTGGGGTAATTTAGCCTTCAAACAGCAGAAATTGTTTCTGGGAAACACCTCCATGGAACTGTCAATAGGTATTGTTAAGTAAAATTGATTGTTCATAATTCCACAGTTCTAGTGTACGAGTATTCATTGAAAGTCAGAGGAGTGTCTAAAAGAGAATGGGCAGGGTGACTAATGGAACTCACGTTGAACACAAAACTCCCTTTGTTGTTTCCGTTAGATGAATATTTTAGGAACGAATTGGGAAGAAGGTAGCGATTGCAACAACTCAGTAAAATGGTCCACAGTTATTTGTCTCCTTGTTGCAAACTCAAATTGGCACTGGCTGCACCGATGACACAATACACCACAAAGATTTAGCAGAAACATTCCACCTTTCTTGGAGACAGTGACTGACGGGGACGTACCAAACAAGCGCTCGAAGACGGTCACTTCGTTGTC
The DNA here is from genome assembly GCA_016746295.1 of Potamilus streckersoni. Classification (NCBI taxonomy): domain Eukaryota; kingdom Metazoa; phylum Mollusca; class Bivalvia; order Unionida; family Unionidae; genus Potamilus; species Potamilus streckersoni. The sequence continues at coordinate 2,370,295 of JAEAOA010000272.1, read as the reverse complement.
GGGAGTCACTTCTTAAGTGGCGCATCCAATTCTTGGATGATAAGGCTGTACGATTGAACGAGGTGTGGTACGACGTCGATGTACTTGACAGTGTGTTGATATGTAAAATATTTTCACATGCTTTCTTTCAAGATGCGTTGAAAACATTATACTTTGCTGGCTTTGGTTTCGGGATTTTCGCCGGCAAAAAATGAATGTTACGTTTCTTTAATTCTTTTTGGAAAGCTTGGTTTGGAAATTCGGTGCCTTTGTCGGTTTGCAATCGAAGAGGGTGACGACCGCTTTGTTTCAATGCCAGTTGCAAGGCTCGCACTAATTCACTGCTCGTTTTGTAAGCCAAAGGCACGAACCAAGCAAATTTGGAAAAAAACTTGGATGTCACAAAACAAATATTTATAGCCACGGTTGTAGGTGGCCAAATGAGAGACATCAGCTAAATCAGCTTGCCATTGATGATCGTTACCTTCCACTTGGGTGCGACTTCCAGAACATTTTCGTCGAATGGGTTTGTCTAAGGTATACGTGGCATGCTCTTGTAACCATTGTTGCACTTGAGGTAAACGGACACTTTTCAGTTTTGTTTTGGCAGCATGATACAACTTCTGAACTTCTCCGTAACCGACAGGATGGGATGGATCGTAGTAAATGCTTGCTAAGACCTTCTGCATATTTTAAATAAGTGAACCAATCTTAGCTGATACTACTCTGAAAAAGTGAGAGGGTGGTTTGGAAACGGTTGTACGTATCCTACGTGCTACATGAGTTGAAGTGGAAGGTTATTTTGGTAACGGTGGTGGTAATGGAATGGTTTTGGTCTTCTTGCCTTTTATCAATACTGGTTTCCATTCTATCTTTCTCGCTTCTGTCAAAGGAGGAGTTGGCATCATCTTTTTAACCCAAGATTGATTTTTTCTCGTTGAGGTGTATGGGAAGGGGTCAAAAAAACGCAGAAATCTTACTAGGAAGGGGAACTGCTGACGGTGTTTGAAAGACTTCTCGTTCTTCTTCTTCTTCTCTCTCTCCTTCTCCTTCTCCTTCTTCTTCTTCTTCTTCTTTTTCTTCTTCTTCTTCTTCTTCTTCTTCTTCTTCTTCTTCTTCTTCTTCTTCGTCTTCAGTCATCAGTGGCGCTGCTTCTGTCTTGAACACTGACGGTAGTGGTGGTGATCGACTTTTCATTAAGGCCTTCAGATCTTTCTGACCTGGTAAACCTGTTTTGTTTAAAGCCTTTTGGTGGAAGAGTTGCAGTCATTGCAACAACTTATATTTTTCCGTTTCGGACAAACCGCTAAGATTCATCAACCATTGCAACTGGGACATCTCGGTCAAATGAGGATTGGGAGGTAATTGGTAAGTCCGTTTGGTGAATACATCGTTTGTTAGGCACTAAAGTCTGTTTTCGTTCTTCCATTAAATTTCAAGGATCAGGGCTGACATCCTTTGACTCTAGTGTTTTCTTTTCATCTTTATATTTCCAAGATATTTCCAAATGTTCCCAATGCTTTGTTCAGCAAGGGTTTTCCTATTGTTGCCATCAAGGGTCCTAACAAGGGTAAAATGGCAATTCCTCCACGTTGCACCAACATCTTTTTCTTTGACGAAAAGGGAATTCTTTTAGAACATCTGGAGAAGAACGTGTCGATGTTTGACGAAGAATTTTTCTGATATGGAGACAAAGATATCGCGCCTTTCAAAACATTCACACAACATTCGCACACAGTATCTATGCCGTCTTTGGGGCTGTTTGAATTAGATTTTTTCGCATGGGTGGATGAGCTTTGAACATAACAGACAACATATCCAAATGTTTTACTCAACAAAGTGGCAGTCCTTTCCGTTTCTTTCCTTCGGGGTAGAAGATGAACGTCGTTTCTTGGGTGTCATCTGTGCTTGTTGGTTGGAGACGGAACAAACAAAAATACACTAACGTTGATAAATTGGGTTCACAGCTGCCTTTTATCCTTTTTTGAGGGGGGACTATCGCTTCGTCATAAAGATGACGGTGTGTTTTCCAAAATCGCCAAAAATCCTCTTTGGTGACTCCTCTTTGTCTTTGGACGAGTGTCTTTTCTGGGGGTGACTTCTGTGTTTGGTGAAGTTTTTATTATGATGAGGTAAGTTTCTTTTCCTTATTTCAAAGGATCCTCCCTTTTGGTGGCTTCTCCTTTTCTTTGAACGAGTGTGTCTTTTCAGAGAATGTTGCCGGTGTGGAACAATGCGTTTTTGAGGATTACGTTACTGTCTTTTTCGTTTTCCTTTTCCTTTTTTTGCACAGAGGATGAACGACCATAGTAGCGGTGTACACTTCTTGGTGGGGCCATCCAGTGGTGATATGCAGCACAAAAGACGCTGATTTTAAAATTGACCTTAGGCCATTTTATAATGGAATGCGTCACCACTGATTGTATTTACATCGTATCAACTTGATAACAAGCAACACACGCCGTGGAGGAGTTCGTAAGGGACTAGATCTAGTCAGTTCTTGTTTAGACCAATCCAGTAAACTTTGTAACACGCCTGATCGCTCTTAGACTTTGATTTTTGGGCAGGTACTTTTTGAGCATCAGCCACTGCTGCTAAAGAGGAACAGGTATCACCGCTGGAGACGTTTTTGCAGACGCTATATTGTAGGTTGAAACTTTTCGGTGGACTTTTTCTTGTTCTGAGGCCGTGACTTGGCCTTGGCACTGTTGAGATTTTTCTTTGACTTTTTCTGAGGCAGTGACCTATTCTTGACACCGTTGCCCTTTATCTTCTGGATACGTCGGTGAGTAGCTTTATCCTTGGGGATAATTTTGGCCGCATTGGGATCCCATTTTAAGAGGGAACGAATGATGACACTTTCTAGATGACCACTACCTCCAGGTTTCAAATTGATTTGCTTTTTGGTTGAGCGTCAATGCGAGGATCGGCCAGTTGCTTCAAGGCTACTTTGCTTCTCATAAAAAAACGTTTGGTCTGAGGTGGAATCTGAATGATTCCTTGCAGTAATTGGCGTGCAGTCACAGTAAACCATAGTAAGACTTCTTTCAGACTAGCTTCTACGACACGAGCACGTATTTGTGGATATTTTTCACGACTAATGCCGTACAAAGAACAAATCAATTTGACGGGAATATGAGACAGAAGAGACGTCATGTTGATGCTGTGTGAGACAGAGTCCAAGTCACCAAGGTTTTCATAGATTTGTTTCCTAGGTGGTCATTTCTAAATCGACGTCAGAGACTTCTATACGACCGGTCCTCCATCTTGGCACCAGTGGTAAAACAGATGGGTATGAAATCGCAAATAATCAAGATGAGTGGGTTTTAAATCCACGAGTAAATAGGCGTGTGGAGTTTGAGTGCCATGTTTGTACCCATGAGTTAGCCATGGTGTTCCTAACTGTTTGGCTAAGACTTGTACTTGCGATTTATCTCTAGGACTTTTAAACAAAACGACGTAATGGGCATTAAGACTAACGGTACGATGGGATTTACTATGTTGAAACAAATTTTGGGTAATGTAAATGACATTGGCGTTACGATCTTGCCCTTTTGCGAGTAAATCACTTTAATTTTTTCTTTATCTTTTCCTAACGTGTCATCAAAGATGACCAAATTGGTTCGACAGGGGTCAGACACGATTCCGTTGTCTTCAACAGGAATACCTTCCACAAAGACAATGAATTCACAATGACTTTCTCTTAGTAGGCTGTACGCCGATTGCCACGTTTTGTAACACTACACGATGCGTTGAGGTGGACGATCGATCAAATGATGTTTATGTTCGATCAAAAGTTTGACAAATTCGGTTTTGACTGAACCGCTAATTTCAGCAATGAGCATGTTAAAAGGATGTCGAAACTACAAGGCATCCCAACTCGCACGATCTAAATGTTTGTCAATGACTTTGAAAGTGGAGAAGAGGGAGCAGAGACATTATAGTAATGTCACCTTTTTTGACTCGTAAACAGACAAAACAAGAGTTTTAGTATTTTTTAGGACACATTTATTGCAAACGTTAAAAAGAAATAACAAGAAAGACATAAATACAAAATAGCCAAATGGTTAAGTACATGGATAAAAGACACATCAAAATAAACACAGTGGAATAAAAATAAGTTTCTATTTTACATTTTTTGTAGTGTCTTTGGGACAGTGTAATGTTCTAAAAGTATGTACATTCCTTGGTACTGTCAAACAAAAGTCTCCTGAATTGGCATTTTCAGGGATGTCAATGACAGTCATGTCCTAAAGAGAGTGGTTTTCCTCGGTGACAGACTATTCTTATTCTTCTGGTACTGCCGCTAACACAGGTTTGACGGTGACTTTTCCACGGAACGTTTTGATGTTTTAGGTTAACAAATTTTGGGAATACTCGGCCACTTATTTAATCCAAGCCTCAAAACCCCAACTTTTCCAGTCACGTACATCTGTCATAAGCTATGTCACAAGCTACATACATATCCTCATACACATCTTCATTACCTATAAGTTGACGAACCTTATTTTCCCGTAAAGGTCGAGAAGTATACAGATGAAAGGGCAAGGCTTTGAGGAGACTGAATCTCTCGTGGACATTTAAAGGGACCGCTTTCATTTTTTATCGTGTGATAGGTACTATTAGTAAAGAGTCCATAAAGCATCGGACAGTAAACGAAATCCCAAAAAGCAAATCACTAAGACACACACACGTCGACCCAAATTCAATGGATACAATTCTCGTAATAGACAATGGTAATCTTCCACTGTTTAATATGGTCATGAATCTCCTTCCACGGAATCGGTTGTATCACCAATGGTAAAGGTCGTGGCATGGTAGAACGATTTTATAGTCTCTTTGGTGTCAGGTAATAAGTGTACTTTTTGAATAGCTTCGTTGTTATTTTAGTACCGCACCAAAAACGATTAATCACTAACTCACACATCACACTTCGCACAGAAGTTCTCTCTTCAACAACAAAGAACTTTTCTTTTAAAGATTGGTTGTAATTCGTATTTTGGAATTTGGTGTCCTATTATCACCTTATAAGATTAATGAGTGGCATCCAAAACTTAGGAATATGACCCGATTCATCAATGTCTGACCACTGGAACACATTTTTTTCTGAATCAGTCTTCTTATAGCATTGAGATTCTAGTGGTTGCAACGGATGCAATTCTTCTTTGCGTTTGACTTGTATTTTGACCAACTCTCGGTAAATGCGTTCTCTCAACTCCACAGGTAAGCCACGAATGTTTTTTTTTAAAGATCCATATGTATAACGTTTTTATGCCTCTTTTTATCGAAGAAAATAAGTGTTCCTTTTGCACAGAAGTGGTCGAATTTCGTTGATGCATCCAGTCACTAACTTGCACATCACACATCGTTCATAAGTTCTCTCTTTGAATACAATATTTTAGTAACCCTTTACCTCATTTTCTGAAAATCGTTGTAGTAACTGTACCTTGTAGTAAAGCGATTCGGTAACGAACCAACCCTTCTTGTCCTCGGATAGTTTATAAATGTCTGACCAGTGGAACACTTTCCTTAGAATCAATACTCTTATAGCATTGAGTTACCAATGGTTCAAGCATCGGTGATGTAACAGATGCAATGGGATTTTTTTACTTGCGGTAAATGCGTTCTTTCAACTCCACGTGTAAACCACGAATATTCTCTTGTAAAGTATCCATCAAAAGATTACTTAGGTCTCACTAAAGGTAGGTAGTAATAATATTGACTTTATACCCTTACCCCAAGTCGAAAAATCCGGCTCTGGCTATTTCTTTAAGGGTTGGTCCCCCCCCCAATATTTTGGTCATTTTCCTCGGAAAGTTTGCAATCGACTTTCTTAGTCACATTATTCTGGCCAACGCTCAGGGAACGAATATTCGTATTTTACAGGTTCATTTCGATGACGGTAAGGTGAAATATGCAGAAGTTTGCTCAGTTTTACATGACATCTGTAGTCGCGTGGTTTCCGGGAGAGGATGACACCGACAATGAAAACCAGTAAATTGAAAAGGTGTACAATGACGAGTGGCATCGCTTTCGTATCCATCAGTTTGACACGTATACCATCATCATCACTTTCCATGGTAAGTTTGGTAGTCATAGAAAAGTTCCCATGACGATAATGTGATACTGAATCACTGATGTCTTGGACGATTTCCCTTTTTATATGCTGACCAATATCTGCATGTCCGTACGGCAAAGTAAAGTGGTTGCCAAAACCGTACACAATTTGATAGACTTTTTCCAAGGGTCTACTGACAATTTGATTCGTGGGTAAACGTACTAAAAGGTTGTTAGGTTGATAAGTATTCATTTTGAAGTTTCCATCCTGTTCAAGACTGCAAGGCTTCTTTGAGTATGCCAAAGTTGACTGGTGCAATAATTGAAAGTCAATCCTTTCACTTTACACTCCGTGTGCACTTCTTGTGGGTTACAGTATTCGTAACCGTAATTTCTACTTTGATTTTAGGTTGCTTTATGTTTGCTCGGTATACTATGACGAGTGGCATCGCTTTCGTATCCATCAGTTTGACACGTATACCATCATCATCACTTTCCATGGCAAGTTTGGTAGTCATAGAAAAGTTCCCATGACGATAATGTGGTACTGAATCACTGATGTCTTGGACGATTTCCCTTTTTATATGGTAACCAATATCTGCGTGTCCGTACGGCAAAGTAAAGTGGTTGCAAAATGCGTACACAATTTAATAGACTTTTTCCAAGAGTCCACTGACAATTTGATGCGTGGGTAAGCGAACTAAAAGGTTGTTAGGTTGATAAGTATTCATTTTGAAGTATCCATCCTGTTCAGACTGCAAGGCTTCTTTAATTATGCCAAAGTTGACTGGTGCAATAATTGAAAGTCAATCCTTTCACTTTACACTCCGTGTGCACTTCTCCTTGTGGGTTACAGTATTCATAACCGTAATTTCTACTTCGATTTTAGGTTGCTTTATGTTTGCTCGTTCGTTGGTGAGATGGTATATGGTGTGTTTTATGCTTGCTCATTTCATTGGTGTAAATAGTATATTGTATATTTTATGCTTGATCGTTCGTTGGTGAGATAGTATGTGGAGTGTTTTCATGTTTGCTCGTTTTATTTGTGTAGATATTATGTTGTGTGTTTTATGCTTGCTCGTTCATTGGTGAAATAGTATATTGTGTGTTTTATGCTTGCTCGTTTCATTGGTGTAGATAGTATATTGTGTGTTTTATGCTTACTCGTTCCTTGATGTATATTGTATATGGTGTGTTCTATGTCAGAAAAGGGTTAGAAAATATAAAGAATGCGAAAGACATTATCTAAAAGGTATTGGATGAAGAAGTTATAAAAATGAAAAATACTTGGGGAAAAGAAAGTAAGTACAAAGAAAACATGAAGAGAAATGAAGAGTTTGAGAAACTAAACAACAACTGGATGAAGGTCCAGGAAAAATTCGGAGCTTTGGGACACACTGACTGAATGACCGACGAAGAAGAAGAAAAAAAAAAGAAAAAAAAGAAAGAAATATTGGAAAAAATCATGACATGGTGGAAAATGTGAAGAAGATGAAAGAAGAAGGCCTTTTCAGGACCACTTCCAATGCATCGAAAAGATTTGTAAAATTTCAAAATTTTGTCATATATCATTCTTTATCTCTCTCTATTTTTTATATGCCTCTATTGTATGTATGTATGTATGTATGTATGTATGTATGTATGTATGTATGTATGTATGTATGTATGTATGTATGTATGTATGTATGTATGTATGTATGTCACGCCCTAGAGTCGTAGTGGTAGCTGCATATTTAGGTAAGTTCCTGGCTACATTGCTGCCAAGTGTCCAGTACTGTGACGTATTGTCACCTGTACCATTCCTATTGTCCCTATACAGGCCGAATGTGTTGTAATACAAAATTTCCCTTCATGATATAGTTCCCAAGCTGTTTCATTGGATGTTATAATACCGTGACGCCAAAGTACCCCAGGATGATTTTTGAAAACTCCCATTGACGCTATTCTACCCCCATACACTACTCATACCTTCAAAGTTGAAAAATGGATAGGAGGAAGGTAACAATGAAAGCTTAAATAGCAAAATGATAATCTTCATGTTTAAAATTGTGTGAGCTCACGTATACATCAAGATACCTAATTATTTAATTTAATGAACCCCATGACTATCAAGATTACGATGTCGATGTAAAAATCTAATTACACTAAACACCTAAACAGAAAAAAAAGATGAAGAAATGTTTTCACGTTCTTTAATATAAACTATAAATATGGAATTATTCCAATTATTTTGTTTGATATAAAATATTGTAGTCATGATTCCAGGTAAACTAAAATTCATATTGTCTTAAAAATAGATAAATTCAATCTAGGCCATTTAAATGAAATGTCATTAAATAACAGAAATAAATGGACCATTTACTTTTTATGTTAAAATATTTATAAAAATTCAAAAAATTCAATAAAATCAGACAAATACTAACTTGATAAATTAAATAAAGTTGGAAAACTTAATTATTAATTGCGTTATAATTATCTAGATAGGTTATATAAAGTTGGAAGCTCAATATCAAAGGTCCAGTTACCAAACTTATCTAAAAAAGCTGTATCAAGAATGTACTGTTAATAAAATTAGCAAGTGATTCATTTATTCGTCAAAATTCGATCAAATTATCACACCTAATAAGAAAAAACACTCTTATATACGCAAAAGCACAACTTATTGTAAGCTTTTACAATAGACCAGACTCTCACGTGACTCCGATACACCGACAGAAAGACTGATTGTCTCTGATTGAATTTCGTCATTTAATTCTTCATTTTTATTTTATCCGAAATATATACACCATCAATACATGTAAACATACCTATAATGAGTGGTGAAAGTGGCATATGCATTAGTGCAAAAGCAATCAATACGTGTACCTTTTATACGTGTTCTATAGTTAGAGACACGATTTATTTTCAAGATTTAGTGTAGAAGAGAATACCTGAACACACACACACACACACACACACACACATATATATATATATATATATATATATATATATATATATATTTACCCACACATACACACACACACACCAGCCCATATTCCATTACGACGGAATGACGGTGTAGATATATGATAATTAATTATTGGGTCCTCATGTGAGTGTGTCTGCTTAACACGAATGCATATAACACCATGGAATATGGACTGGTGTGCGCAAGTAAGGCGATGGGTGCCGTTTACCAGCAGGCCTGGGTTCGAGTCTCCGAAGAGTCTGAATTAAAAAATTCTCTAATCTGTATAATATTATTATTTGTATTAAATATTAATTACTCCAACTATTATCAAGCATTCTCATATAGAATCCAGGGATAATAGCACTTTCCGTTCTGCTTAGTGTATATGTGTAGACTTGATGAGAATATAATACATTTAATGCTTTGTTTGTTTGTTTGTTTTGTATCTATCTTATAAAACCTATAATAAGGTTCTAAAAATAGCTTATTTAATGATACAATGTCCGAAGTTTATTCTCCATTTCTCTCACACTGTGTTGGATGGCAACATGGCAACACAGCAAACTAATTGACAAAAATAGGGATATACAATTTTAAAAAAATGTTTCATGGTACTTTGCCCACACACACCAATCTCTGTCTGTCTGTCTGTCTGTCTGTCTGTCTGTCTCTCTGTCTCTCTCTCTCTCTCTCTCTCTCTCTCTCTCTCTCTCTCTCTCTCTCTCTCTCTCTCTCTCTCTCACGGAAGTAAGAACATATATATTTTACCTGCAGACCAAATATTGATAACCAACGACCATATTTGTATGTAACTTATACTAGTTGCTCACAGGTAAGTCTTAAATGAACAGAGGTCACTGCAATTATCCTGAAAGAATACCTGCAATAGGAAAGAAAGTGATTGGTTGCATAGAAGCCATAGTATGTTGCTGAGATTGGCTATTTATAGTTCCAGGTTCGTTGGTGTTTATTGCACCAAACTGTTGACTGACAAATCTGTTTTGCACTGGTAAATTCGGTATAATCTGGCCCTGCGACACGAATGTCCTGGGTTGAAACTGTCTCACAAGAGGAGTTGGTACTTGCCTAGCGCGATTGGTTGCTGTATTTAGAAAGGCAGGGTGAAGAGAAGCAGACGACCTTTGAACTTGCTGCTGGGCATGCTGCTGTGAATGAAGCTGTTGTACATTGATCTGTTCTCTCTGCTGTTGCAATTGTTGAATTAATCCCCTAGAAAATAAAGCATTAGTTTGCATTGCACTGCTGCTTCCACTACCTGAATTAAGAAAAGAATTCACTGAGGGAGCCAAATTCTGTATATTATTTGTTTCACTGTTTTCAGTACGGGATCTCAAATTAATTACATCTTGTGCAGATCTTATCATTTGCCACTGAGGCCTTGCACTTAATTCTTGTGTTCCTCGTGATGAGACAGAGACTGACCCCATATTTTTGTTTGGAATTGCAATAACCTGCTCAGCCGTCCTTTGCACCGATGAGTTTGTCATTACTCTTGTTCTAGATGATAAGGTAGCGGAACCTGACGAATCAAAAGTCATCGATCCGTGCCCATTTGAACTAGATGCTGAATTCATATCTCGGTGCAAAACTATTATGTCTCTGTTTTGAATATCAACTCCTTGTATTTCTTGGATTCCAATATTCTGATTACTATTAAGTTGTCGTGAGCTACTGGCTTGGACGGGTTGTTGAAGAACAGTTAACTCTGCGAGTCTACCGGTATTTCTTGCGTCAATAATAGACCTCCCAAGGTCCAGAGCATTTGCAGATGCCGCTGAAGAGAGAAGCGGTAAAGACTCTGCAGGTATGTGCTTGTTGAGATCAAGTGTAGATTTAATAGTTGACGAGCTTGGATGAGAATTTGACTGTGATTTTTGTGGTTCATGTTTACCATTGAGTTCTAATGTAATTTGTCTTACCGGCGCCAGGGGTCTAGTAGTGTTAATGTCAAGAGACATACCATCGGCTGGATTTACTCTATCATTAGATGTTAGAGTTGGCTGCGTTGCAATCTTCCAGGTGTCAATATTTTCAGTAGTTGAAGCTTCAGGAATGGATTCATTTTGAGATACTGAATTAATATTTGATCCCAAATCTGTAATTACCTTTCCCAAAATAATGTTCTGAACTTTGTTAATCACATTCTTGTCCTTGTTAACATTGTTTGAAAATTCCACCGCTTTTCCCACAATCTTCTTCTTCATGTGCCATGCAGGCGTAGTTACAGTGGTAGTCTCAGCCTTTTGGAAACGAAAACCTAATCCTATCCTCCGAAATATCTCTTTCCTACTGGATTTTACAGGTGATGTCAGTAATTTTACTCTCGTTAGATCCGTTGCCACTTTTCGAAGGTTATTTTCCATTTTCTTCAATTTATCCTCAAGGGAAACTATTTTTGTCTTCATAGTTTTAAGATCATTTTCAATATGAGCTGTATTATTTTGACCAGCTTCCTGGGCAATAAGCTGATCGGCCAATATTAGTTCAGCTATAGCGATTCTTGCTTCAATGTCATCCAAACTTTCTCGTGAAGTATTTATCTGATTATTTGCAGAGTCTATTATTGAACTGGAGTTCACAATCATCACGTTTGATGAAGATTGTGCGTCAGAAGCTTGAGCTTGTGACAAATAAAGATTGTCAGCAATTCTTTTGTCAATATTTATTTCCAGATTCTTTGTGGTAAATTTATTTTGGTGAGCCGTTGTTGAAATACTTCCGTTTTTGGTCACTGTATCATTTTGCTTACTTACCGCAGAAATTTCAGAATTTGAATGCAAATTCTGTAGTAAATTTAGATGTTTAGGCACTATATTGATATTAGTATGAGAATGGTGAAGAGAAATGTCTTTTGATTTATTGGTTACTATACCGTCCACCCGTTCAGAAAAAATGGTTCGTGGCGGAGGTTGGATTTTAAAGAGATGTTCTGACTTCATTTCTTTTTTTGATGAAGTGGACATTATCGGGAATGGGGGAGGCGGTATAGTGGACATTATCGGGAATGGAGGAGGAGGTATAGTGGATATTAACGGGAATAGAGGAGACGGTATAGTGGACATTATGGGTAATGGAGGAGGCGGTATAGTGGATAGCAGAATCAATGACCTGTTTGAAGTGTTTTTAGTAAATGGTATGACATTTTCAGTTCCATTTGAATTGAACTTGTAAGCGTCTGGTTGGAGAAGATGTTTGATTTGATCTGTCCAATGATCGCTTGGCTTTGTAACTGGAACATTAGGCAGGATTTCAGGATAGTAGCCAATGCTAACGTCAGCACAATTTTGGAAATTTTCTCTGAAATTACAACCAGTACATTCCGTATTCTTCGGTCTAATACCTAAGCTGTTATCTGAAATCAACAAAAGGACAGTTGCAATGTGTTTTGCATGTTAAAAAGTCTTTCTATTGTTTAATTGCAGACATAATTACATAGAACACACGCACATGCCGATGCCCAAATATGTATAATGGCATGTCAGCATAATAATATCTAGATGTGCCAATTAAAAGCAACGTTCTTAAATTGTACATATACAAGACAGATGAAAGTTAGTGTTTGTTATGCCTAATGAGTAATATGTTGGACTAGTGGCAAATAGGGTGTGCATATCGTAATGTGTTCTTGATTAAGGCTTCATTCTGCTTGCCTCGACACAATATAATCTTTACAGTGTGCTGTGCCGTTAAATTCCAAGCTGAAGCCAACACTTGGAGTTTCAAGCTTCGACTTTAAATAGTTTTTTTAAAATATACCTTTTGTACATCTTTTTCTTTTCAACCATGCATTCGTATAATAAAACTCAAAACGTGCTCGTATCTTTTTTGCTATTGCTATATTTATGTTTGATAGTGTGTACAATTTTCATACTGAATCGATTTTTGGTATATAATACACTGATGTATTGAAAGAGTATTTTCGAATACCAGCCATACACAATATTGTGTGCAATCGTATTTTCTGGAGCATTTGAAATGACTTAACTTTCCCCCTTAAAGTTTAATATATTAATCTATATATTTAGCTGTATGTCATCATTAATTAGACCATGTATTTGGCTCTATGACTTCAGTCTTTAGACCATATATTTTGACTATAATTTCAGTCATTAGACACTGTATTCGCCCATATTACTTTGATCATTAGACCATGTATTCGACCTTATCACTTCAGTCATTAGACCATGTATCTGACCCTATCACTTCAGTCATTAGACCATGTATTTGACCCTATCACTTCAGTCATTAGACAATGTATTTGACCCTATCACTTCAGTCATTAGACCATGTATTTGACTATGAGTTCAATCATAGGCCGTGTATTTAGTCCTATGAATTCAATTAATAGTCGTGTTTTGGTCCTATGATTTCATTACTAGGCCGTGTATTTAGTACGATGATATCAATCATAGGCTATGTATTTTAACTATGACTTCAGTCATTAAATCATGCATTAATCCCTATGACGTCAGTCATAAGGTTGTTGTTGTTGTTGTTGTTGTTGTTGTTGTTGGGCTTAACGCCATTTTTCAGCACACGATAGGCTATTCATGGCGGCCAGTATTAATGGTGGAGGAAGAAACCGGGAAATCACCGGAAAGAACCACCGACCCACGAGAAGCTACTGGCAAGCTTTCTCACATATCTACATTAGCCGAATCCTAGACTCGAACACACGCAGACAGAGGTGAGATGGCAGTGATCCGTAACGGACAGCGCTTTAGACCACTCGGCCACTCGGGGCCCCTTATAAGGTTGTATATATGGTCCTATGATTTCAGTCAGGAGACTGTATTTGGCCCTATGACTTCGTTCATTAGACTGTATTTGGTCATATGACTTCAATCATATACAATGTATATGGTCCTATGACTTCAATTATTGGCCATGTATTTGGTCCTATGATTTCAATCATAGACTATGTCTATGGTTCTATGATGCAATCACGGTCCGTGTATTTGGCCGTATAACTTCAGTCATTAGACCATGTATTTGGCCCTATGACTTCGGTCATCAGAATATATATTTGGCCACATGACTTCAGTCTTTATGCCATGTATTTAGATTCTGACTTCAAACATTAGACTACGAATTTAGCACTATGATTTCAGTCATTAGACCATGTATTTAGCAATATAACTTTGGTCTTTAGACGATGTATTTAGCCCTTTGACGTCAGTCATTATTCCATGTATTTGGTTCTACGACTTTAATCATAGGCCCTGTATCTGGTTCTGTGATTTTAATCATAGACCATTTATTTGATGTTATGACTTCAATCATAGGATATATATTAAGTCTTATGACTTCATTCATAGGCCATGTATTTGGCCCTATGACTTCAATCATAGGCCATGTATTTGGCCCTATGACTTCGGTCAGCAGACCATGTTTTTGATCGTATGACTTCAGTCATAGTCCATATATTTAATCATATGACTTCAGTCATAGTCCATATATTTAGTAATATGACTTTAGTCATAGGTCATATATTTAGTCATATGACTTCAGTCATAGGCCATTCATTTGGCCCTATGACTTTAGTCCTCAGTCCATGTATTTGGACTAATGATTTTAACTGAGAACAACAGAAACTTAATGATATAATTTATTGCAAGTGATAAGAGTACTTCAATGTCATTACTGTAATTACAGACAAATCAAAATACGAAATCAGCTACCACAAAAACAAGCAGTTGCTTTTTCTGGTTTCAAAATTTCACTGCAAATTGACAAATTCCAAAAGATTCATATTCGAATTTGAATTAGTCTCTGCTTTTAATACATGAGCACTATGATATCAAGATGTCTATATATGTATTATCACAAACATGTATGGGAATATTTAAACTTAGCTTCAAGATGCATTTGAGTAGTTTCATTTTGGTGAAGTTTTAGAAGCAAGAATAATTGCCTTATTTCAGTAGAATTTAACATATATATATATATATATATATATATATATAGATATATACATATATATATATATATATATATATATATATATATATATATATATATATATATATATATATATATATATACATACACACATACATACATACATACATACATACATACATACATACATACATACATACATACATACATACATACATACATACATACATACATACATACATACATACATACATACATACATACATACATACATACATACATACATACATACTCCTACCAGTTAGAATTAATTATGGTGTATCATTTCTACTGTGCTGATTCGTATCCATGTCACCGGATACATGATATAATGACCACAGTGGT
>JAEAOA010000272.1:2037500-2347500 GCA_016746295.1 Potamilus streckersoni | reverse complement strand
ATTTATGTATGCCTGTGTGTCAGTACTTATGCATGTATGTATGTATGTATGTTTGTATATATGCAATGTGGATTCGTAAATTGTTGATTGTAGGTTGACAATCTTGTCTTTCATTCGTACAGATCTTTTTGATTATCCTTTGTTATTGTATCAATAGTATAAAACTGTTATATATTTCAATGCATACACGTGATTGGATTGAATGTAGCACTTATGTTTCAAATATGACTAATATTTTCACAAGTTACTGATAATCAGTCCAATGGAGGAAGCTTTATAACATATCTCGAGGAGGATCCGGTATTTAGTTTAAAAATAACTTCCTTTATCAGGAAGAGGAGTATTAGTTCTAAGAATCCCGTTGAAATATTTAAAACGTTCCACGCAACAGCATTTGATAAATGTAATCTCAGCAGTTAATTTCAAATAGATTTTTGTCGGTTTGATATGGTTTTACTGACTAGTCTTACCTGATATCCACCACACTGACTAGTCTTACCTGATATCCACCACACTGACTAGGCTTACCTGGTATCCACCACACTGACTAGGCTTACCTGGTATCCACCACACTGACTAGGCTTACCTGGTATCCACCACACTGTGACTAGTCTTACCTGGTATCCACCACACTGACTAGTCTTACCTGGTATCCACCACACTGTGACTAGTCTTACCTGGTATCCACCACACTGACTAGTCTTACCTGATATCCACCACACTGACTAGTCTTACCTGATATCCACCACACTGACTAGGCTTACCTGGTATCCACCACACTGACTAGGCTTACCTGGTATCCACCACACTGTGACTAGTCTTACCTGGTATCCACCACACTGACTAGGCTTACCTGGTATCCACCACACTGACTAGGCTTACCTGATATCCACCACACTGTGACTAGTCTTACCTGGTATCCACCACACTGACTAGGCTTACCTGATATCCACCACACTGACTAGGCTTACTTGGTATCCACCACACTGACTAGGCTTACCTGGTATCCACCACACTGACTAGGCTTACCTGATATCCACCACACTGACTAGGCTTACCTGCTATCCACCACACTGACTAGGCTTACCTGGTATCCACCACACTGTGACTAGTCTTACCTGGTATCCACCACACTGACTAGTCTTACCTGATATCCACCACACTGACTAGGCTTACCTGGTATCCACCACACTGTGACTAGTCTTACCTGGTATCCACCACACTGACTAGTCTTACCTGGTATCCACCACAATGAAGGAGATCGTCTTGGTAGTTTTTCGGCGTATTGAAACCATATCGCCACATTGATGACCTCATTGGGGGTTCAATCATCCTGCCCTGTCCAGTGCATCGGGGTAATTTTATGGTCAGCAAAAAAACAAAAATTAGTTTGAAACTATTCATCTTCGAAAGGAAGACATTTTTTTTCCCCATCCTTGATGTCCTAATCACAACACTTTTCTCAACGATGCTAAGCATTTTTATTTTGGATTGAACGTTTATTTAACAGAATCACTGACATACAATCATTCGGTATGAAAGAACAAATTGCATGGAATTTTCCTCTTATCGAATGCATGTCCTCAGTTCCTATATTTCAATAGCATGACTTCTTTTCTTTAAAATTTCAAATCCCGATCGAATTTGCGCAATTATAATAACATTTCTGTTTTATCGCTGGCATATCCTAAAAAATGGACACTGACAACAAAGGCCTGTATGATAATGTACAGCTAAAGACGCTCCTTTACTCGATTTTTTGTTTCGTTTAAAATGAGAGGGAACAATATCACCTTATGATGAATACAGCTAACAACAATGGAAGCATATATTATCCATACATTCATTTGTCATCATTTAGGTAGTAGATTCCTTAAATGTTTAAGAAACAGAAGCAGTAATGTCAGTTTCAGATTGATTGACACGAGACCGCTTTATGAATATTTGATTAATGACTAAGCAGGTCTGAGTTTAATGAATCACTTTACACCCATGCTCTGATATACGCTGGATTATGATAATGTTAGTTTCAGGATAAACAAAAATGTGTATGAAATTGTTTGTTTTTTTTTTGTAATATTTTCTGGGACTGGGTTGAAAGATGGGTGAATGTACCCAAAAGATGATTATTAGACATCGTATTTATCCATCATTTTATTTGTAATTGTCCTAGATGATGAGGGCAACGGCAAACATTTTTAACATCATTACAAAAATTTACCCATTTCAATAACATCAACATTGTTGCATGACTCGATGAAATATATCTAGTATTAATATAGGACAAGATAATATGATATGTATATTGCACTGTCATAATGTCTTAATTGGGAAATAACGTTGTCGCTCTACCGATTTGCAATAATTTATGTTTCTGCACTGTCGTGACGTAATGGTGTGGGGTGAAATTTTCATTATACCGATATAGACTAAATCAACGTTTTTGGTTTTAATCATCTGAAAACGCAATTATAGACCTTGCTTGGAGTATTATAAAGTTTTAAGAACCAGTTTACCGATCATTACGACGTCAGCATCACTTGGTTTAATTTGTCCATAAAATGTAATATTAACCAAAACAAAGGTCAACAGTTGTATCCTAGTCTAAGGTATGAATACATCACACATGACTCAAGTGCAATTCAAGGAAAATTGGTCTTTCTAAGACACTGTTTATGCAAAATACCTTATCGCCGTGTACAATACTTTTGAAATTATGAATTTACCTTTAATGTATTAACTTCATACTCCAGTTTATGGTATAATTTCAGATTGTTAATTCTGACGGCTGATGGTTGATGGAAAATACATGTGGAGTCACCCATAATAAAATGCTGTATAGTGTAGATCTCAAAATTGAATCAGAGAGATAGGATCACAGAGGATTTTATCGTTATCAGTTTATAATTACACGATACTGTCATGGATATATAATTTGCATTGTTTGTTAGTTTATTTTTTATTTTTGTTTCTTTCTTAAATTTATTATATGAGATGGATAATTGTACTTTGGACTTGACTTGTCCAAAATCAGGTTCGCTCTGTTCCTGACTTAAGGCACTGCTGTTTTATTTTTTTAAATGCATAATACATAGCTAATATTTTAGCTAGGAGTGTGAGTCAAATATGAGGATCACTTGTAATAGAAGCAAAACTATTTTGTTCAGATATGGTGCATGGTTATTGGAATTCTACATAAAATGCCTAGCCTATATGATGTTTACCACATTCTAAAATATATTTATAATGGAAGTATTCATTAAGTAAGAAAATGTTAGGAAATGATAAATGTGACCTAGGTTGTGTAGAGGGATTTATAATTCTGTTTATAAAGAAATTGCTCATATTTTTGCTGTTACACCATGAAGCAGAATCAATCATGTTTTGTGTTCAGTATTTTATTTGGGCTGGAATTTATTTATTCACTGGAAATAACTGCTCATCAAATATAATTTTGGACAGAGACCCAAAGTGGGAATTATAGAGAATTCAGTCAAGGACACCTTGGATGTATTATTGTGATTCATCAAAAGACTGTTTTCTCATCAACATATTTTCAAATAATGTCCTTTGCAGATAATTTTAACAAATTTAATTTATTTCAAGGACTAGCTGGAAGCTTCTCCTTTCAAATTCAAATGAATATTTCTGTATTCAGTGAGAGATAACGAGATAAAATCAGCTGATTCCATCGAAACTAGTATAGACACCAATAAACACTGGTCAGCACTAGTAAAGATACCAATTATCAATAGCAAAGATACCAAAAGAAAATTCATACAACGCAGTCCTTAATAAAAAAAGTTTGTATAATATTATCTGATATTCAAAACCTTGATTTCTAGTACCTAAACATACATACGTATAGACATACAAACATATAAACTCAAACATACACACACTAAATAAATACATAAATAAATATACAGACAGGCTTGTATTACTGAGTATAACTATACTATGTCAACTGCCGCTCTGTATTGATTTTACTGCACAGCCTACACAGTGCGGTATTGATTTTACTACACAGCCTACATAGTGCGGTATTGATTTTACTACACAGCCTACATAGTGCGGTATTGATTTTACTACACAGCCTACACAGTGCGGTATTGATTTTACTACACAGCCTACACAGTGCGGTATTGATTTTACTACACAGCCTAAACAGTGCGGTATTGATTTTACTACACAGCCTACATAGTGCGGTATTGATTTTACTACACAGCATACATAGTGAAGTATTGATATTACTACACAACCTGCACTGTCTGGTTTTGATTTTACTACACAGCCTACACAGTGCCATATTAATTTTACTACACAGCCTACACAGTGTCGTATTAATTTTACTTCACAGCCTACACAGTATCGTATTGATTTTACTACGCAGCCTACACGTTGCCATATTAATATTACTACACAGCCGACACAGTGCTGTATTATTTTACTAGACAGTCTACACAGTACCATATTCGATTGTACTACACAGCCTACACTGTGCCGTATTGATTTTGCTACACAGTCTACACAGTGCTTTATAGATAGTATATGGCCAATGATTCTGTAATGTGATAAAGAGAAACATTAAATTGAGCTGCGGATATTTTCATATCGTAGAAATGCTTTCCGGTGGCTTACATACAAATGTTGAGCAATATTCCGGCTCTAGAATCTTAAAGTATGCTGAAGGAATTCAATGTTTTCTCTAATAGAGGGATTCGTCTGCCAAAAAGACTGATATTAAAAGCGTAACGGAGAAATTGAGATCGCTGTATCGCTTTAATGCATAATTATTAAGGGAGTACAAGAGACGTATGCATTCTCAGAAACAGCGTCAACACATTGATAAATTGGTTGACTTGGGAGTGAGCTTAGAAATGGAACGAAATTAACTTAGTCTGATTTCTGAGACAGATAAAGGTAAAAAGAATCTACACAACATTGTGCTTGAAATAGTACACCAGAAAAAGATACATAACTCGCCCATTGCATCTGAAGGAATGGAGATAATGGATTGGCAAACAGTATCATTACTCAAGCTCGTTGAAAAAATTAGAGAAGCTTATGAATACCCTTATTATTACCCATATATTAACTTTTGGATACTGTATCTAACAATTAGATGAAATGTTCTCATGTATGTACATGAAGCTCCATGGCTTATGAATACCCATATAGTAAACTCATGGATACTGTTTCCAACAATTAGATGAAATGCTCTCATGTATTTACATGAAGCTCCATGGCTTATGAATACCCATATAGTAAACTCATGGATACTGTTTCCAACAATTAGATGAAATGCTCTCGTGTATTTACATGAAGCTCCATGGCTTTGAGATGCAGCATATGTAAAGCTGTCTGGTTTGGAAAATATGAAGTCTGTGGAAGAGGTTCCCATTATTATTGTGTAAAACATATATATTGATGTTACGTGATGGTAAAGTGGTACGATCATATCTTAAATTTGACTCAAATCATCAGCGTCAGTTGATATAGTCAAATCGTCAACTTTGCCAATGATATGGATATGTTCGTGAATACCTAGGTGAACTCAACTTTGGTGATATCGAATTTCCAGTGCAGTTTACCTAAGCCATACTAAACAAATCTGAAATTCTTAATCCTAGTGTCGGTGTTAATATTTTTGCTTAGGACAAACGTTTAAATCCTCCTGGACAAAATGAACAAATTCAGATTGTTTTGTTGCTGCAAAGTGAAATGAAAGAAACAGAATCGATATCGCACTAAATGTGGATTATGGATTTAAAACCTCTTGATCGGTTACTTATCCGATATTGTAAAAATCATCGCAAGAAATATCAATCCAGGCGTTACATGCATGTATTTAATCTCAACAACTGTTCACGACTCATTACTTTTACTGCAATAATATCAGTGAAAAATCAAAGCGCTCAATAATGCCAGACACTGGTGAAAACACTGTCAAATTTACTGCAGTACAACGAAAGATAAATGTCCAATGTATAATATATATGGATTTTGAATGTCTTAATGTTTCAATGCAGACGCAAAGACACAAATGGGCCTGATATTAATCGAACTGTGCAAATCACTGAATATATCCCATATGGATTTTGTTGTGTTGTATTTTGATGTGATAGAAAAACAGCCAGACCTTTATTGTGCCTAGAGTGCCATTGCTCTAAATACATTTGAGGTGTTAGATCGATCTACGTTACGGCTAAATGGATCTGGTAGCAGCTTTATTCACATAATTGGGACTCGTGACAACATTCTTGAGCTCATTGCCGCCATTGCTGCATTTGTGAAAATTCTTTCACTTGTGGGCACAGTCCTTCCAACGATGAAAAATCCTCGGTCTCGAAGTTCTTGATCATTGCCATATTACTATACTCACAACGCATACAATTTATAGTTGGTTGTATTTGGAGCTAAATTCACAGTAACTTTGTTTCGTATGAATAACCTTATGATGCAGTTTGGCGTGTAGTAGATCCTACTTGTCGTATTGTATTAGAAACATTAACATTGTCAATGTCTGTGGTATCCTTGTCACTGACTACAGAATAACGGTTGTTATCGTTTATGCAGTCTGAAACCACTGCTATGTCATCATTTGTCTGACATACCACAGATACAATACGCCAACTGGTACTGCGGGAAATAAGTTCCCAACATTTTCGTAACTCACCAAACATGTTGTTTATAGGATTTCAAGACAAAAATTGAGATAATAGTCAGAAGCATAGCGAGATGCTATTTGACACATTAGGAGTTATTGAAGAATTCGTTGCAGATAAACGATCATTTAGAACCTTCTGAGGAAATTCCGCTTGACTACGCAGTAACTACTCACCATAATGCACATGTATATCACAATATGTGGTTTGCATCCGTACTGACATCAAAACATCACCACTGGTTGGCAGAGTTCTCAACAAGATATTCGTTCGTTGCTACCGAATTAATTCTTTGTAATCAAACACTTGGATTTGTTGATAGGTGTTTTCATGGACGTGTAGTTCCCGGTGGTGCTAATTACATTTGTTAACTTGTGACACTTTCTGACAAGAAATTGTTGCTGGAGGGTGCTGGTGGTGTAGTCAAGTTTACAGATGCAGGTGAAGATCGGCCTTACTAAAAATTAACTTGCGAAAGCAATACACGCAATCAAAAATAAATGTAGCGTCACATTGAAACTTTCTTCAGCAAAATTAGCTAATGCGATCAAACACAATAATACGTCAGTGATATTAAAATTACCCTAGTCAGAGGGTGACACCAATGCAGAAGGTCGGTGTAATTATTCCATTCTTAGCAGCGATTCCAAAAATTTTGACAGCAACGGCTCCAGCGGTTGCAAAAGATGTCTCGTAATGGACTGTCGGACCTGCATCAGAAAATCCAATAAAGGCAGTTAGAGACCGTACGAAAAGGGAAATTGATTTCAAATTCCAGGCGCAAGTCGTGGAATACACTCTGCTGGAAATATTTTTACCAAGGCTTAGAAGATCACGCTGTTGATGAGTCCGTTGCAATCTTGGATTTATTTACTTGCAATGGCAAAATCAATCGAACATTGCAAATGAACAAGAATCACTAGCACTCACTGGATTGCAAACACTGACTTTACATTAAAGCATGTTACTATTGTACGAAATGTCTATAACATTTGCTGATTTTCCTTTGCCCCACGAATCATAGCACGAACACGTGAAAATTCTGTAGTGTTAACTTCAGCAGCAGATGCGACACGTATCCTGGATGACAACGATGATGTGTCATTCCCGATATATCCACCTCAGTTAAATGCCCTGTTAATTATGGTAAGCTAACATTGACTCAAATAGCAGCAAAGGACATACATGTTCGACTAAACTTCAACAAGGACTCACTTGTTCGTGTAATTGTTATTAGTCAAAGACGATTGATAGATGTAAAACATACAGGTGTAACCGATGTGCTTGCAGACAAAAGGTGCTAAACAATTAGATCATACTAATACAGGAAATTTAAATGTTCAAGAGGTTGATACATTTTATAATTGTATCACATTAGTACCAATAATAAAGAGTTGTTGTTAGAAGTGCCTTTGCCTATTGCGCCTGTGCGTGATTAATGAGACCGGACAAAACGTACTAGTCGTGCAATTAAAATATGTTAGTTCTGTTAGTAATAAAAATAATTGTGACGGAAATTCAGTCTTAACGACCTGAAAACATTATAGAAGGTGAATAACAGGTGCTAAATGCAATTACCAAGAGAACCACACTGATCGTGAAATATAAACGAGATTGTTTGGTCGTAGATTCTGTATGTGGTTTGCCGTAGCAGCAACTGAAAGTTTTAGCACGACTGGAATCACAACAACATCAACCATTGTATGTGCACAAATCGGTATTATGGACGTGGCTGTATCGTTAGTAACCGGTGTCTCTGGTGGTGCGATCTAATTAATTTCGATACGACTGCATTCTCGAATAAATGTCTGTCCCAAATTGTTAGCGGCCGCACAGAGCAGTCTCAATATAATCAGTAAATTGCATTTGGTGGAAATCGAAAAATTAGTGCGACCGAGTTTGAAACAGCACTGGCGGAAATGGAAAATCACTGAAAATTACAAACACATATAGGAAACAGCGCGGTTTGACAAAAAGTAAGTCGAATAAAATAAAATCTACATACAGAAAACTGGCTTATCGATCGAAAAAGAAGCTACCATTGTGAACTGCTTGGGCTGTATTGATCTGTACCGTATGCAACAAAATCATATATGGTACTATGAAAAGCTGGATTTGGTCTATTTACGAAACCCTTTGGGATACTGACTGGGTCATTGTGTGGACAAACATGCAACGGTCACATATAGGCTAACTATGCCATCGTAGGGTTAGAATCAAGGACAAGTGACAGTGTCCCCAAATACGCCGAGAGGTCAGTTCGCCAAAACAAAAACTTTTATACGACTGCTGAAGTTTGCATATATATATATATATATATATATATATATATATATATATATATATATATATATATATATATATATATATATATATACATTACCCTTTCAGTAGAAATTAGACGTATTACGTCTAATATTTCAGACACATTTTAGAGATAGAGACAAATATAGATGATCTTGTTTTATATATATATATATATATATATATATATATATATATATATATATATATATATATATATATATACTTAATTTTCTATTGCTGTTTGTTAGTTTTATTTTCCTTATTTCATTAATTCTATTGTTATGTAACTTTGTATGTCGGATTTTACCCTGTCCAAACCTGAGTTCATTTCTTCTTGACCCAAATGGACTTTTTTATCTTATTTATTGTAATCAACTAACAAATTGGTAAATTATTCTCCATATTCATGGTTTAAAACAAGTATTATTATTAATAAAAGAAGTAAATATGTTTATTTGAGTATAGGTTTTGGAATTTCCTAAGTGAATTATATATAATCCAGATTATTGTTTTGTATTCAATGGAACATTCTAGAAGGTTGTTTTCCATTAGATAATGTTCTTTGTTTAGAAAATGTTAAGTGTAACTGTGAGAATTGTATTCGTTGCTTTAAGATGTACCACTTGAAATAGTATATTGTTTTTTTTTTCCAATTGAGCTGAATTTTATTTCTTCAAATTTTTAAATTAAAGTAATTGTATTTCTCTATAAAAAGAACAAACAAAATTGCTCTTATAAAATTATTGGATAGAGACATTCACTGGAATTTATAGTGTATTCGAACCTGGAATTATCTTTATGTGAAACAACGAAAGACTATTGGCACATCAACACATCACCACACTAGTAGCTATAACAGACACGTCATCTCCTTCAGGGTTTTGATTCATTCTGGATTTTACTGAATTTTATTCAGGACGTTAAATTTTTAGGATTTGTTTCTTTAATTCTTGAATATATTTGTCTTTAATTAACAATTCCGTAGGGTTTTATTTTTACTTTCACTTTGAATTCTAAGAAAATAAATTATTTGTTATAAATTATTTATTTTACTCGTAACACTGGACTTCCTATTTTCCATCTCGCACCTTTGGCTTTACAGTGTATCACATATCTGGTTCACTATAAAACCACAATCAATCGACCTTTTGTCTTATTCTTGTCTTCGCGAATGGAACAAAATTTTCAAGGGAAATAACCATTTGTGTAGTATGTTATACCTGATGGAGTTACTTGAAAGTCAAACAATCACCGATACCTTAACAAATTTATGTAAATACTGTGAATAAAAAATGAAAAAGCAACAAACAGACAGACAAAGCAATAACAAAGACCCAACAGAAAGAAAATAAAAACGAAAAGAGAATGAACTCCAAGTTAGGAAACTTTTAACCTTCCAGGGTAGGAATGCAAAAACTGTAAATATTTACCCGTAATCAGTAGATGGTTACAGCATATTATTATAATTGATAGAGCTTCACAAAATATTTCTAAAAATATAAACCAAAACGCACTACAGTATGAGACAGAATACCTATATTTTCTTCCTGACTTAGACACAAAGAAAACCCAAACAATGTTTAATTATAAGATAGCAAATTCAGAAGAGTAAAATTAAAAACATGTGAAACGGTGATATAGATATTTATGGACGTGAACAGAGAATTTGTTGGAAAATTTGGCAGAGCATAAAAATGTATGTATGACAAACGCAAAACAATGGGACACTTTAGACTTCTTGAGGTATATTTATGACGCCCTATGCAGCACATCACAGTTTCCTTTCTTTTCGTCAGAAAGAAGGAAGAGAATTACCAGCGAACACCGTATCGCAGTACAATTGCCTGTAACTTGGCTATAACAGCAAATTTCAATTTAAAGGATAATGTATGAGCCAATAAATTTTAGATTAACTTAATTTATTGTTAAATGTCAAATGATATTGTGAACGAGAAAATGAATGAAGAAATATTGTTACGCATAAACTAATGAACATTACACTTACACATGGAACATATAGATGTTAACTTCGTTACAAAATAAAGAATACCACACATAAATCAACTGAACATTTCTCCAGCGTTAATACCACATCACGCAAGTTATTTTGAGAGAGCGAGTGTGCGTGTGTGTGTGTGTGTGTGTGTGTGTGAGAGAGAGAGAGAGAGTTTCAGACTGTAACAAGGACAAATAGGCATTCATGATATATGAGACCGGAGAAAACAGAAAAAAATAATAAGAGAAACATACTTTGAAAAAAGTAGGAATGAAATATAATTTATTAAACATACATATATTATCATTTTAAATAGTTAATACAAATTAACTTTAATCAGAATGTAAATCAGAAATTAAATGACAAGGTTCACTTAAATGACACTAAGAAATGCACCATTAGCATCACAGTATATACCTACCCTGTTCTCGATGTGTGAGATGGCTGATTCTGGAGATTACTGATTAAATTATCTCAATTATCCCAACAACTGGTTAATATAATCAGGCATTCAACACATCACATTGTAAAGAAACTATTATTTACTTATTAGATTTACCATGACCATGGTTTCTTACCTTTAGACTATGATATTAGATTTACCATGACCATGGTTTCTTACCTTTAGACCATGATATTAAATTTACCATGACCATGGTTTCTTACGCATATGATATTAGATTTACCATGACCATGATTTCTTACCTTTAGACTATGATATTAGATTTACCATGACCATGGTTTCTTACCTTTAGACCATGATATTTAAAGTTCAGACCCCTAATCAACAAGTCCTCCATACCGTATGTAGAAGCCTTACAAACACTTTGGTTAATGTATGTTGTCTAGAATTAAAGTTGTTTTAAAACAGTTTTTCTTCTTTCGGCTACTTTGTTTACTGGTTATTATACGCCTAAATCAATGCGCTTATTTCATACCCTGTGTAAATCATCCATACTGTTTGGTTAAGGAACATGATCAAGCCCTGAAAGTTTTGTGCGGCAGCCATTTTTCTTTTTTGAATAACAGTGACGTTGACCATTAATATTATAACCATTTCCACACCCACTCCTTAAAGTTCTTACCGAAAACATCCAAGTTTAGCGAGGGAGGTTGTTTTCTTTTGTATTAAAATAATCAGTGGCATGTTAATATAATCAAGGAAGCTTCATATGCATACAAAACACGTAAAACAGATAATTGTGTTCACCCAAGTAGTTTTTGCAATAAACAAACGTTCTTGGGCAAAATTTTCAAAACCTTTTCCAGGAAAAAAAAACATTGTGTAATCGCTGGAACATCTACTCAGAGATATTTATTATTAGACGTCAAAAGATTACCCTTATATATTCTTCAGGTAGTATCAAATCTGCATTAAGCCATCGTCTCTAGGAAGTGAAAACCACTACCCGTTAAACAGATACCTGCCTAATGGAGGCATATTTCTACATATTGTATTCTTAAATATATTAGGAAAAAGAGACTATTGAAACATGTAAATGGTTACTATACGTAACGCTTATGACAAGATTTGATTGTATGATAAAAATCCTTCTTCTTGTCAGGTTCTCGTTAGGAACATCAAAACTGTTTCTCATTAAGACATAATGAATGGATGATTTGAGAGTTATCACACTTATAATAATTATTAATTTGCACTCTACTTGACCTCTCCATTGTTGCATAAAAATCACCCCGGATTCATAAATGTTATCATGATTTTATCAAAAGTGGAGAGGTCATCGCTTGTCACTAAAATAAAGGGGATCTGGAGGGAACGGAGATAAGGAAATATAACGGGCCATATTTCAGTATTTATTTAACCCTCAAATATCCATCTTCCTTACTGTCAGCTCCTTTATGTTAATAAAGCTCTTTAGGATTCAAGACTCTTCTAAAGATATCTCCTCTAGTTGTAAAAGCATTAATCTTGTAGATTCTTTTGGAGGTTAGGCTGTGCATTATGTGTGTATGACTATTGTTCTGTGCTGATCCCCCTTCCATCATCGGACATCCGAAGGAGCATAGTCATAACTTAGCAAGTTGGAATAAACTGATAAGCGTTTTTCTGATTGTCAATTTACACAGCTCAGAGGTATTGTCATTTGCATACTCCTGCTTGAAAAAAAGATTGATTTTGCAAACATGAGCTCTGGAAAAAGTCTGGCCATATTGCTTGTCATCGGAATCGTATTCAACGTCATTTTCGGGTTTAAAATCACTCACTGGTACTTTCAGCAACAACTTTCCAGCTCCAATAATCTGACATGCTTCAAAATGTTTAAAATCATTGTCATCATCGCCATTGTCAGCCAGTAGTTGCCGAATAAAATGACCTGTACCCTGTTGGAAGTCAATCATTTGGGGTTTTATAGGTGGCCCGTAATCCAAACATGCGTTTATAAAGCTGTCTTTGCTGAATTAATGGCTACAGCTATGAACGATTGTTCCAGTGGCATAATTTCACAATGATGTGTCAATGAACTTTAAACAGCTATTTACTTGGAAAGACATACATGATTCTTGGATTCTTTTCTTCTCCGAGGGGAGGGAAGCAGAACTCTCTCTCTCTCTCTCTCTCTCTCTCTCTCTCTCTCTCTCTCTCTCTCTCTCTCTCTCTGTACTAGTGGAAAAATGAAAAAGCGACAGCTCTAATCTTGGAGAATTGGAAAGATTGTTGTCTATTCAAAACTGGATGGTAGGACTTATCTGTATACTATCGTGAAAGGAGTCCGAATAACCCTAATAGTCTCCGAAAAGACTTGGGTAATCCTTGTTTAAGACCCGAATGAGAATCGCAACAATTCTGAAAAAGACGAAGAAGAGACTTTCTGTCTCGCTTTGTAAGTACATCTACTATGAAGAAAAACGTTTATGCAACTAAAACTGAACACAAGAAAATATCCAAGAAAATACCTACCCTGGCTTGAAAATTCCACAACCAACTTATAATAATTATTGCCCTTTGAAAACAATGAATAATATGCAAAGTCCTACATAACACGTACGAAACTAATGTTAACAACTCTCAAGAGAGCTTATATAAATAGAACACAAACTAAATGATAGCAAACGATAACAAAAAATACACACATAAGAGATCTATTAAATTTGCTTGTTAACTCATGAAGAGATGGCAAATCTTCGTCTACGTACACAATGCAAACATTACAGCAATGATACCGGGACAAGAATGAAGGGTAATAGTCATGAGTAATGTGTGTGATGCCCTAGGGGCAATCCAGTGCTCTGGACTTTTCTGGTTCATCCTAAACAAATTCTCGTCATACGATCGAGATATTTTACACCCGGAAACGTACCAGTTATTTTTACGTATCGGCTCGTTTAAAGTAACACAAAAAAATGTGACTGCCACAAGCTTTGTAGATTTTAACAAAAATAATTTTTCCCCCAGAAGAAGATCCAAAAAATGTGTCCTAAAATTGTGACAAACACATAAGACCTGTGAATAAACAGTTCTAAATTGACGTAATCTGAATTTCAATTCCGTTCCAAAATGATGAATGGTTGACACAAATATCCAGAATTTTCACTGTGGATCACAATGTGGATTGTTCTGTTCCTATTTAGAAATAATTTCAGCAATTGTCTTTTTCCAAAGAAAGTTGTGTAGTTATCCAGGAGAAATAATTATTCTTTAGAAGGCATATGAAGTACAGCTATCGTTAATAACAAAACACATTTTATTCTTCATACGTACGAACGAACAACTCTTTCCAGCACAGGAAGATATTATGATGTGACTCTCTGTGATGTTAAAATATGACTTTAGACTAATAATGACTGACTATTTTGTAGGTAACTGAGTATTTAAAGCAAATTAATACGTTATACCATGTACAAGCATGAAGAAATCATGAATATTTCGAAATCTAGCCACATCGCAGTATAGAATGTCAACAAGAATTAATTAGTAATGACCTTGGTCACACCCAATCATTTACATAGCTATTTCGACTGTTTACTTGACAAAACCGTCATGCACAAATCGTGCTTACACGAGTCACATTTAGGTTTTAAAGAAACAATATGTTTCTAACAAAATATCAGATCCATCGAACGTAATCATCATCCTAATAATAATTACATTTAATGATATAAAATGACATAAAATGAAATAAAAATAAAATAGAAATAATTAGAAAAAATATCAAATTTTAACACACGTGGAATTTACCAACACGGTCGTAACACTTTACGACAACGACAATTATGAAATTAATATTATTTAAACATCGCCAAAAATTTGATAGCATTGTAATGAATCTGTTTTAAAAGACAATGTTCTTTTATTGTGTTTGAACTAAACCATCTCACCCTTTTTCATTTTTCAAGCTTTGTTGTTTTATTAGGGATTTTTGTTGGTTTTTATTGTTTTGTGTGTGGTGGTACATAGCTTATTCGTTCAAAGAAGGGAATATTTAGTACCAGACTATTATACACTCTATGTTTGGAGAGATGTTGATTTACTGCGGTGCAGAATATTATTAGGTTTACTTTTGGAGGGATGCAAATTTACTGAGTTTCATCGTTGAGGGGATTCACTGAAGTTAATAATACTTTAATTTAAAAATACTGAATTATATGCTAAATAAAATCATTTCATGGCAATGATTTATAATCTAGGTTTGCCACTGATTAGCCGGCAGAATCCTCTCTAAGTAAAGATGCCAGTTAGCAATGGATTAATTAGCATTCTACAAAGACCACATACAAATTTTAAAAGTATGCCGCAGGCAATAACCTTTACATGCAACAATTACATAATCTTTGCCACGTTTTTGCAAAATTACTTTAACACAGTCACATTATTATTATTATTATTATTATTATTATTATTATTATTATTATTATTATTATTATTATTATTATTATTATTATTATTATTATTATTATTATTATTATTATTATTATTATTATTATTATTATTATTATTATTATTATTATTATTATACTCATTTTCATGACAATATCATAACCAAGAAATAGTAAAGTACTTAACTAATAGAAATGCAAAAGAACACCTTGGATCTGAAAGAATATATGTATTTATTAGCTTTTGTTCGGCACGTCATTACAATACATAAACGAAAGTAATATATCAATGAATGGGTGTGGTTAGGATAACATCAAATAAATTAAATAGGCATTCTCACCATGTGCACATACATCACACATTTTAAAACTAATGCTATGCATAAATAACTGCATTCTGAACTATACTCCTCGTGTCCAATTTTTGTATTATTGTTCTTAGTGTAATGTTTAAAACGTTATCCCTAGAATAACCATTCTCCACTATTCTATTTATTTATTAAGGTGAGTCTTCACCTTAAAAGATTGTTATACTAAAATATAAATGCTAGTATTTACAATAGACTGATTGCCAGTCCCAATAATATCTACTTTAGACTGATAGAGGACCATAACTTTGTATGGTCAAAATTTTAATCAGTCTCAAATCTCTCTGGAATCTTTCTAAACTTAAGCTACACAATACATTGGGCTTGATGGACGTTGTTTTAGAAAAGAAGGTATATTTGATTTCAAAGGCTTGTTCTAAGTCTATATAGGAAGATATAAAGAAATTAGTCACTGAGGCACCTATCATGGAACCCATCTGTGAAATAGTCAGGACAAAGCATTAAAGAAAATCATTTAGATTAAACTTAAAATAATAAAATCAGACAAAACTTACAGTCAACAAACACACAAGTTTATTATAAACTGTAACTGGTATATGTGTATGCACATTTTTGTTAGCTCCTGAACACCCTTGCCGTCTGAAATTTGATTTTGTGTTGGCTTTTAGGATGCCTTAGGGTGGAAGAGGTTTTAATCTCATCTTCCACAGGCCTGCTCGCAGTGGATGTCAGACAAGCAAACATATGACTCTGTGAAAAAAGATTTAAAGTCTTTTGTAACCCCCAAAATACATTATATGATATAAATTGGCCATCTCTATGGCACCTGAATTGTTCATCACACCAAAGTCTTCGTTGAAGGCGTTAATGTCAATTAATATCAATGGAAACATTTTAGCCTAATTTATAGTAAGTATGTTATGAAGAGATATTTTAATTCTTAGATCTGTATTGCGCTTTAATACAATAGGAAGCAAGCTATTTTACCAAGAATTATATAAATTTTTCATGCACATACATTTACTTGTATGTTGTACCTGTAGCAAATTGCCTTCGATGGAAGAACACATTAACACAATTACAGAATGTAATGCACACTTAACCTGATGAGCCTAGTTCCATTTGAAGCAATTCAGCAGTACAATCAATGACCTTTGTTCTGGTCAATAGTAAACATTGGTCCAATGTTTAATTACTTGCCATAGTCTATATCCCCTTAAAAGTATTAGTAATGTTACGGTCTTTAACAAAGTAAGACGAAGAGTGAAAACCAACAAATTTTGTAAAACTTCAACAAATAATTTATTTCCCTACAATATTAAATGAAACTTTATAAGAACATACAGTATTGTGAATTAAATCCTTACAGTGTGGTGCAATTGCAACTAAACTTACCTCATGATTAACATGGATATATCTATCAAAATACCCCTTTGAGATCCAAGGAGTATCAAGGATGTAATTGTAAGCCATTTGCTTTCTTTCTAGCTTAATAAGGATCATATCATGGAGACAACTTTGAGGGATGGACATGAGGGCAAAAACTTTACCACAAGGTGGAAAACTCCTTTCTCTTGTATTTCTCTCATACATTAATTTCATTTCTGACTTGGTCTGACGCAAGTCTGCCATTATTCTGCTAAATGATTCACCGAATGTAGGAATAACATCCAAATGAGCCATAGGTATATTCCGATAAGAGATTTATACCATTTAACAAGTGTGACAAGATAATTTAAAAACATCATGTTTAATTTCTGTCAATAAAAATGATTCAAGATCTTGTGATAGTCTTATTTACTGTTAAATGATTAGCCAACTGAGCTTCGTGGGCCAGACTGAGAAATTAAGCATTTTTTGAACAACAATTTTATAGCTCACTGACCACTTGTTATCAACGGATACCGCGGACTCTATTCATTTTCTCATAAAAACCCCATTGTAAACAAAATGACAAACAGGTAGTTTCGAGGTTACAGTTTTGTTAATAACCCCCTGAGACAAACAGAGGACCATTGTGATAAATCCTCTTATTGATCAATAGGAGGAGCAAACGTGACTTCATCAAAAGACTAACCAAAACATGTGTCAGATAAGGGAATAATTTCACAATTATTATCATTCTCGGGAGTTTTTTTCACTTAACGTTAGTAACTACACAAGTAGGGTATCAGTCTTGGTTATATTTTCATTAGGACGACAAGATCAGAAGAAGACGTGTTAATTACAAATGGATTAACCACAACTTTATCTCTAGTTAGATCATTGCACAGTAATAAATGAAATACTCTATGATGGGTTACAACGTCACTAATCCGTCTGTTACAATGGAAAGGATCATTAATACAGCCGCAATCAGTTCCCTGAATAAAACACTTTCTTTAGAAGACGTCTTATTGGGAAAGTGGAAGAACCTGAAAATATGACTGATAAGCTCCACCATCTTTTAAAATTGTATTAAGGATAGGCTTGGCAGACGCACCATAATATAGAATCTTTCGTCATAAATGATTCATATTTAAAGGCAGAATGGCGTTTGATTAGGGCTGTGACTTCGATCTCTAAGAAATAAAAGTGTTTGGAATAGCTCTGTTTCAATTATGTTGCTTAATTTTCAATCTGTACCAATCAGAAAGAGATAAGGATTTCGCCAGGGGATGTGAAAATAATTTTGCGATAGACTCTAGCAAGCCTTATCATGCAAATTTTAATATCTATCATATATGAATATTTGTTTGAACTTAATCAAGAAATAGGGTCAGCAAGCTATTTCATTTTATGCTTCCCATAACCTGATTTGTTGCGCTTTCTAATCCAAACTGTAACCATATGCTTGTTTTCTATAAGTCTTTGTATTTCACTGGTATCTGCTTCAAATTACTCAAATATTGACCCATTTTACTATAATTTCTCATAAACCAATGCCACTTGGTAGTTCATGAGAAGCAAGTTGTAGTCATAGCTATGACACTACCAACTATACCATTAATTCATTTCCATTAGGATTTCGTGAAGTTCTGTTAGAACGTGCAAATAACAAATACATTAGATACAAGTCAAACTTGCTTTCATTCATTATAGTCATATTTTTTCTCAGACATTACTGGCATTTTTGAGCCTCTACAGTTTTGTGCTTTAGGCAGTGTTTGATTTTTGAAGAAAATAGGTGTCCCAAATATTTTCCGATTGGCTCTCGTCATTGTTTGAAAAGATCTCGTATGCCTTTTGCATTGATAAACAAATTTTTCTTCCCTTTGTTTCGGTGTATGATTGATAGTTACAGTATATACAGCTTGGCTTCTATTTCAGATGTGCATTTTTCCACTTAGCCTTTTTCACTGTCTAGACTTTTGACATACCTTGGGACAAAAACACTAACTGATAGCTTTAATATTTTATATATTATGTTGTATATTTTATCATTATCGTATTGAACATTCACACACTAGTAATGTCTACTCTGCAACACTTGCGTTTCCTAACAAATGCTAACGCTAGTTTACCCTGACTAGTTCACTTTCATTTCTTGAAAATAAGGGAAAAGCCATTTCAATCAACCCTTTTTTCGGGACACATTGTTTCCCTATTGCTACATGAAAGGTATCTTCATTAGCAGTACATTTAAGTAGCAAAGAGGTATGCCAACGTTCTCCAAGTGTGCGTGTTGCAAATGCTTACTCTTATACATGTTCCAGAAGTATATAATAACTGTACAGCGGCGGTTTAACAAGGAAAGCATATGGTCTGCACTTACAAACGTAACTTCGCACCAAGAGTTGTTATGTTATATGATCATCATGAAATAAATACAGGATAACAATAAAGGCAAATATTTTATTGTTTTTGTGCATAAATTTAAATTTGTGAAATTTTTAAAAGAAGAAAAAGTGAATACATTTATTAGCAAATGGCTGCATCTACAAAGGTTGTTTTTTTATTCCCCTACCTGTAGACCGGTACCCTGGCTTTAAATTAATTAGCAGTCCGATATCTACAGCAGGGAATCATTTTCTACTGCTTAAATGATCATATCTATGCCTTTGCTACAAATCAGTATTCCTCAATGGTACGTGTATTTTGAACAATGATGTAATGTTGAAAAAGACTTTATTTTTTTACCATACTTTTTGGAAAATCTTGAAAGCAGGTTAGGAAGTGAATAACCTCTCAAATGGAAACACGCGCTGTAATGAATGAACATTTAAAGCAGTTGAACGCATAGCTCTGACTACTCCATTTTAACTTATCACTGCTAAATGACAACTGCTATCGTTTCATCTGCTAAAGGAAAGTTTTTAATTTAAAAGTGCTGAACATTTTAAGGGTCCAACCTAAATTAACCTGAAAAAATATCAGTGCTATTTTCTGTGAAAAATTCATATTTTCTTAGAATGATATGTGCAAATTTATATTTTGGAAAATATTGCCAAAATATGACAGACTACATTAATTGATGTCAATATTATGGCATATTTATGGATTTCATCTGTAGAGCAAGTGATTATAGGTCTAGTTGGGTGATGGTCTTATTTTGTTTAATAGTTTGTTTCCAAAGAAGAACATGCTTGAGTGGTACATTTAGAACAGAGTAATCACTCTTCAGTAATGTATGTGTTTACATTAATAACCATTAAAAATGAATAAACAAATTTGAACTGAGGCGTGAGCAGAGAGTGGATTGACCTATTATAAATAATGTCTGGCAGGTTAAATGGCAGTTAGTCAAAAGTTCCGGGACAAGTTGTTCATTCAAAACGTTTCAAATGATTTATAAACATTTAACATGAAAAGGAAACTTTAGAAACATAGAACACAAAAAGAAAACTACAATCATATGTTCACATGATTTTAATAGTGTCTATCGAGTTTTGTATCAATTTGTATAAAAATGCAAGGCTTGTCATACACATCGTATATAACATATATACTATATATATATATATATATATATATATATATATATATATATATATATATATATATATATATATATATATATATATATATATATATATATATATATTCAAAAAGTGGGGCATAACTCAGAACAAATAGTTGATCGTGACGACAGTGTCACATGCATAGGTTTACGTAATGTCAGAAATGTCTGCCATTTGCTACAAGAATTCTTAAAAACCGGTGGAACTAATTTCAAAAACAAGAATTAGTATAAAAGTTTATAATCATGAAAAGAAAAGGAGAAGGACTATCGGAAAATGCAACAATGAGGTATTAGCTGCGCATAAGAATTATTGTATATCGTGCATACATTTGCCAACAAAAAGGGCATAACTATTGGAAACATCAACAACTACAAAAATCACTTCAGAACGATATACGCATTTAGACCTTAAGGTAACGTTTGTCCAGTGGCGAAGTAAGAAGGGAGGGTGAGGGAGCAGGTCAGCCCCGGGTGACAGCCAAAAAGGAGGATATGTGACACCTTGAAAGTTGAAATACCAGTACAAGTTTTAAAAACAAATTAAAAATTCGCCATATTAAAAGTTATTTCCGATTTGATGATGACAGCATATTAATGTTTAAAAATCTGCTTGCAAACATAATATATTTTTCTGTGTATTTACATTTTAAAATTTATTGTGGTGTCAAGCGAAAGGATCTTCCACGAGTGCAAAATACTTTTGGTACGCCCCTGTATTTGTCAACGAGAT
Organism: Potamilus streckersoni; assembly: GCA_016746295.1. Taxonomy (NCBI): domain Eukaryota; kingdom Metazoa; phylum Mollusca; class Bivalvia; order Unionida; family Unionidae; genus Potamilus; species Potamilus streckersoni. The sequence goes on along the minus strand of JAEAOA010000272.1, from coordinate 2,325,692 downwards.
TTTGCTTAATTGATCAAAAATGGAGCGGTTTCGGTAGCCCAAGTGGTTAGAGCGTTCCCATCAGATGTGGGATGTTGCGGATTCGAACACCGATCAAGTCATAGCAAAGACTTCTAAAAATGGCAGAAGACGCTGCTTCTCCTGGCGCTCAACATTAATAGGATTGTGTAAGGACTGGTCAGCCTGGTGACAGATAATGTGACTGGGTGGGACGTCATGCCATATGTCTGCGGCATTATGTCCCATGCAAGGGACCACTGTAGTCAGTAAAATCAATATTTTCGGATAAGGTCATTGAGATAAGGAATGTTCAGCAGTGTTTGAAAATTTCAATACCTTTTCAAACCATTTTAAAACCGTAGAATTCAGTAAATGTCTAGATTAGCTCAGCACATTTGTTTTTAGTTTGAGACATATCTAAAAAAAAGATTCTCCACTTTTTTTTTACAGTTGAGCAATATTTTGGACATAAGGCAAAGCTAGATAATTTTAGAAAAGTTGCTTTAAAAAAAAAGAAATGTTGATGCAAAGATCTACAATTTCAGAAGTTTTCTAGCAAGATTTTTTTTAAAATTAAAAAAATAACATTTAGGAAGTTTTTTTCATATTTGGAACCTGTTCATCCCATGGGATAAAAAATCCTAAACTATTTAACAACTGCATATTTTTATGATGTTGATTTACGGTCCAGATTGTTTCTTATTTTGATCAGATTTTGATGAAATTTTTATGGTGCTTTATACTTATGTGTTTGTTGCAGGTTCACCGTTTGGGTGGTATTGATGGTGGAGTAACAAGTAGAAGTCATGGGATACTCCCCCAGTTGTGGGACACGGCCTGTCAGGAGATGTATGTACCAGCTCCCCTCTAACCAATATATGGAACTGCAGGAGTCATTTCATCCAATATCTTCTTTGCAATTCTCATGATCACATCCTTTTCAGTACTACACTTAAAAGACTGCTCTGGTGACCTAGTGGTTAGAGCAACCTACTTAGGTACAGGAGGTTGCTGGTTCGATCCTCCGCCAGTTAATACCAAAGACTTATAAAAATGGAACTAGCAGCTGCCTCACTAGGTGATCAACATTAAAAGGTTAGTGTTAGGACTGGTCGGTCTGGTGTCAGGATAGTGTGACTGGGTTTAATATGATGCCACGTGTCTGTGGCATGATGTCCCAGTGCTTGACGTCATTATAAACTGTCACATTGCAGACTTCGTAGCAAGATGACTCAATTTGTTAAACCAACGTTAAAAATCCCAAATCACAAAGCTTTTTTATCAGAATTTGTGGAATAGAGCAGTATAACATTATTTAGTTATATGCTTCTGTTTTTGGACCGACCAACAAGTTAATCAATGTAGCAATGGTTGACTTTTAGTTTTAGCAATTTTCAAAATGTTTTTAAAACAATGAATGTGTGTGTGTGATTTAGAATTTTAACGAAAATTTAAAAATATTCAGTTATATCACTACGATATCTGCAATGTAGCATCTTATAGTGATGTCTGGCACTGTGGCATCATGCCGCAGACACGTAGCTTGATATCACACCCAGTCACAATATTCTGACTCCAGGCCGACCAGTTCTAACACTAACCTTTAATTGCTGAGCGCTAAGCGAGGCAGTTGTTAGTAACTTTTTTTAAGGTCTTTGGTATGGCTCGGCCGATATTTGAACCTGCAACCTACAACATTAGAGGCAGATCCATTAATCACTAGGCCATCGTAGCAGTCTCTAAAATAATGAAATATTTATTGGTTACACAAAGCAAGTAAAACTAATATGTTTACACAATAATTTTATGTCAGCTTCTGTGGTGTATTGTATAATAAATATTCCTTTGTTGGCTTTATTTCATTGCATTCATTTTACATTCCAAAAATTGAACTTTCAAATTATATTATGTGTAGTTTGATGAGAGTGAACATTCAAAATGACTTTTCCTTAGGATATTTAACAAAGTTTTGTTTGTATATAAATGTGGAAATCTGCAGTTTAAGCTCCGTTTTCATCATTATCAACAGATGCACTTGACTAATCATATTGCCTGTTTATTAGGTCCATCTGCAAATTGCACATATTAACTGTAGATCAATGCAGTTAGTTTGGACTATTCAGTAAAACAGACAAAATAGATCTGCTGGTGCTATATGCGACTGTATTTGGACTATTCAGTAAAACAGACAAAATAGATCTGCTGGTGCTATATGCGACTGTATTTGGACTATTCAGTAAAACAGACAAAATAGATCTGCTGGTGCTATATGCGACTGTAGCTCTGGGTCTATTTTATTTGCAGCTGGATAACAGTTATAAGCGAGTAAACACGGTACTTTGTGAATACAAAATTATCCAACCCAAATATCAGTACCTTTGAACCGTCATTCAGCTCGCCTAAGCCATCTTATCTTGTATAATTCAACTTCAGTATTATTAAACGCAATCATTTGAAATTCAGGAATTTACTATTTTTACAACACGAATAAATGCGTGAGATTGTTTGCAGAACCAATATGGACGCAATGCTTACAAAGTATATCCTGTCTACAAATCTGAAAGATGGCTCAAATCCAAACGGTTTTTTTTTCAAAGTTCACTTCCTTGTCCGGTTTCTGGTAAAGTTTAGTTTCCGTTAAGAGCTGGATTTTGTAAGATATAAAGAAGGTCAATACTGCATCCAATTATGCAATATATAGTTAAGATTTCTCCAATTTCAAAAACAAATTAAAAAGCAAGCATTTAACTAATATTAATGGTTTCAAAGGGGTAAAAATCCCAAAAACCTATTGCAACTTACGGACATTTTCGTAGCTTACGAAAAACAACGAACTTAATGAATCCTGTTGTCTGACAAAATGTACATTTACACGTTTTGCGCCCTATATATGGTAGGCAGTTTATTGCTGCTGCAACACTCTGCCTCATTATCACTGAGCATAAAGATATAGATCTGCAAACTTTTTTCCTCAGTATCAATGAGCGTAAAAAGATCGATCTGTGCCAGTTTTATCCCATTATGACTCGAACGTAAAAAACTAGATAAGTGCTTACTGTACCTCAGCATAAATGAGCGACAAAAAAGATTTACACCCTCTCTATTACTGATTATAAAGAAATAGATTTACACCCTCTCTAAAAAGCTGTCACTGATAAAAAAATATCTGCAATGCATACAGCCTCTCATTTTATTATAATCAGTATTGTACTCTTCAAATTTCACAAATCTGAGTTGTCAAGCATTCTTGTTCATTCGCACAGATGACATTTTTTTCAGAGGCGGTATTGTGAATTGGAGAAATATAACAAAGACTGAAATGAATCAACAAGAAGTTGCACTTTCTTCTTTAAAGCTACTCGTTTATCACAGAACATGACGTATGTAATAAGAAGGAAATTATATGTATTATTGTTTACAGATAAGCGTAACAAAAGGAATTGAAGTTCTTTTATGTTCAGTTCCGTTACCATACCAAAATACAAATGGTGGGTGTATGGAGAGAAAGCAAAACGTTTTATTCAGAGTAGTCTTTTTGCTAATACATACGTGCATAAAGTGCGCTGTGTGCACATTATGTACATGATAATGAGGTAAACACTGTGTACATGAGAATGGGGGTATACACTGTGTACGTGATAATGGAGTGTATATTATGTACAGGGTAATGGGGTATACATTGTGTACATGATAATGGGGTATATATTATGGACATGATAATGGGGTATACATTGTGTACATGATAATCGGTGTTACATTCATTTAGTCTGAGGTAGCCGGATGTATAAACGTATGCATGCATACATACATACATGCATGCATGCATGCATGCATGCAGGCAGGCAGACAGACAGACATACATACATACATACATACATACATACATACATACATACATACATACATACATACATACATACATACATACATACATACATACATACATACATACATACATACATACATACATACATACATAGGTACACACATAGAAATATGATTATGCTAAGTGTTTTAATTGAGGAAGGTGCTAGGTAGTGCTATCTTTAAAATGAAACAGTTTGATTTGTACAATCTTTGTTTCTTGCGTGCTGATAAATTTACGTATTACATATTTATTGTGATCTTTGAAGCTCTCACGTATATACTCAAATTTAGTTATTCATAAGCTTCAGTGAGGTTTGTCAAGAAAGGTATTAAATAAACATCAGGTTAATGTCCCGGTAATTTATTTTGAAGTATGAGTTTAGACAATATGAATTACTGCAGCATGTTTTATAGCTTAGAACTCATGAAACAATTACCACAGAAACACTGTAATAATTTTGACATGGATAATTAATGGTTGTATTAAGCACAACGTTGAGCTAAGTCATAAAACCTGGGTACAAGTAGTTGAACCTTGCTTGAAGTGACTACTAGTATATACTGCCTTTGTTCTTCTATTTTTTTTGATAACATCATCAGTACAAATGCATGGATTGTTACATTTATGAAATTAAACATATTATTACACTCATTAATTTATTTATATATTTCCCTCTTTAAAACAATTTTAACAATGAATTCCAGTGTAGTAGGTGTAAGTTTCGATCCACCAATATTGCTTTACTAATGTTAGTCACTATCTTGACACAGCTTATACGTATGGTTTATATTGCATTTTTAACCATAGTTTCATTTGAATGAAATAACTGGCACTTTTACTGCAAGGGACCTTTCTGGTAGCAGCCGAATCTCACATGATTTACAATTTCATCCCATGCCAATGCTAATAACTCGAACTCAATCAGCATTGTATTTTCTGTTTAGACTTTAACGCTACTTTCGATTTAATGGAAGAAAAATTCTTTACAGAATCTTTACTTTCTTAGAGAATACTGTAAGACATAGAAACAGCTGACTGGCAAATTTGTGCTGTTGGGGTCGAAACGCCATTTTGAACACATGATATAACATGGTGGCCGGTATAAATGGTGACGTATGAAGCCTGAAAATCCAGAGAAAAACCACCAAGGCAAGGGAAGCTATTCACACATACATTTATAGGCCGAGCCTGAAACTCGAACTCAAGAGGACAGAGATGAGATTCTAGTGATCGGCAAAGTCGAGCGCGGCTTCCAGAACCCCTACCAGTTAGTTTAGGGATACATATAAATCACTTAAAGTTTACGTGAACCGAATGTATTTGTTGTGCACTATTGGTGAGCCTTTTTTGTATTCTGTAATAATCAACATCATAATCAATATCTTTATTTAACTGTGATAGTCTGCCATGAAAAACCCATCTGTCATTCATTGTATTATATTTTAATTATGCACTACACTCAGTGCTGGATTTAGGCATAAGCTAAACAAGCTACAGCTTAGGGCCTCATAATCTGAACTCAGTCTAAAGGGGCCTCTCAAATTTATTTTATACCAAATAGGGCCTCTACAGCTTCCCCTAGCTTTGTCTAAATCCGGTACTGACTACATTAGTTAGTGCGTTGTTTTTCAATGCTAATAGGAAAATATATGTTGTTGTTATAGTTCTGGGGCTTAACGCAATTTTTCAGCACACGATAGGCTATACATGGCGGCCAGTATTAATGGTGGAAGAAGAAACCGCGAAATAAACAGAAAGAACCACCGACCCACGAGAAGTTACTGGCAAGCTTTCTCACATATCCACATTCGCCGAATCTTAGACTCAACCCACGTATTCAGATGAGATGGAAGTGATCCGTAACGAAGAGCGCTTTAGACCACCCGGGACCCAGAAAAGATCTGTATACAGTAGTTGAAAGGTATATTTTGCAATATGAAAAACACGAAGTGGTACGCCTCCAGGGTGGCATTAAGCAAACGGTCATAAGGAGTACTGAGACTAAATTTAACTAAAATCTGACTATTGCGATCTGTAGGCAAACCGTTCTGAATTGTGTACTCCAGTCGCAATAATGTTTAAAATACAGGTACTGTCAGACTCGGTTGAAAATAATGCGAGCGGTAAACAAACTGAAAGACAATTAGAAAACGGTAAAATATCATGTGAAATGAGAAAGGTGTGACTGGAGAATAATATGCCTCTGGTATGTTATGCAAATTATTTCTCTAGACTGATTATAAGGTTACAAGGACTGCTATATGTTCCTCGTCTCACACCAAAGTACACTGACATGATTACTGCTCTCTCTCTTCTAAGTCCAAACCAATAGAAATGCAGATCAAACGCTACGGTGCACAAGTTTTGACTAATGCTCACCCTTAAACTGCAGATCTATAGCGACAGAAACATGGCAGGGCTTCAAAACAAATTAGAATGTACTTTTGGAATGGAAACCTACTATTTGTAGGTTCCACTTAAATTAGAAATACGAAAACAAAAAAGTAACTACCCGGAACATTGTCTGTTATAACTATCAAACAACATTTAAACTTGATTTTGAATGATCACGATATCTGACACATATCAAAAGTGCATGAAATAAAGTGCAAAAACTAATTTTAATGCTATTACTCAGAAAAAAAGCATGTTACTCATCCTAAAAATGTCTCGAGTAAGTGTCTAGTTACAATGATAAGAAAAGAAGAAAGGGAAAATGAGTGACATAAGGACATCAGCTGGATTTTGTGGATGAACAACCTGAGGTTTCCCATATGTGACCCCACTAATTACTTTTAACATGCCTGTACCTCATGTACATGCCTGTTAATTACACAACGTGATGGGAATTTTCGGTCTCCTGACCAATTCTAACTTGTTCAAAATTATTCGGAGTGCTTCCTTTTTCTAGTACCAAACAAGTAATCTTCTGTCCACGCACTCAGAAAGCAAGTTTTGCTTTTTCAGAGTATGATGTAAATTATTTGGAACAAAAATCATCAAATGTTGTTCGAGTCAATATCAACAGGATAAAGAGGATGAAAGAGGGAGGATTACATATTACGAGTCTAAAATCTGTAATACTTGTGTCTTCCTTTACCCTTCTTTTACTGATATTGTCCTTCGTAATCACATCGTACATTCAATTTCGAGAAGTTGCTGTATTGAAAGAAAGAGTTTCGCGGTTGGAAGAATTTTGCTTATCGGATGTAGACACTGTGACCTATGGAGCTAAAAGGGGAAAGGTATGATACATTTTAACATTGTCTATAGATTCAAACTGGGAAGAAAACATATTGAAGACAAGATTTTTATTTTTAAGTCTCTTGGATTTTTACAATGTTAATATGAGCATTTCTTTCCGTGTCAACGTAAACAAATTATGATTATCATGTGATTATGTTTTTTCTTTAAGGTAGCTTTAACATTTTTTCATTTATATCGCTACGATGTCTGCAGTGTGTGTATAGCAATGGGGCATCATGCCAAAGCCATGTAGCATGATGCCCCACCCAGTCACACTATCCTGATTAGTCCTAGAACTAACCTCTTAATGCTGAGCGTCAAGCGAGGCAGCTATTAGTACTTATTTTGTTAGTCTTTGGCATGACTCGACCGTGGATCGAACCCACAACCTCCCGCATTCGAGGCGGACGCTTTGACCACTAGGCCACTGGAGCGGTCACGTAAACAAATTAAGTCTTGCATGTGAATAAATACCTAGAAAATAATATTTATGAAAAATTTCTTATATCATGACTTCACAGCAATACTATTATACCTTTCACCTTATGAATGGTTATATGTCCTTTTTCAATTAGATTGCTTTAGTGAATACAACTTAGTATAAATGCTAGGTCCAATGTGAAGAATCGTTTAGACGCTTTCATATATTTAATGTATCAAGAAAAAGTCTTTATTTTCGTTTCAAGTTTAGTAAAATTGAAATCTAAATTTAAAATTGTGTGGCCTTATTTTCATAAATATTATTTTCAAGCAAGTGAGTTAAATAATACACACGCAAAGAAAACATATCAAATATTAGTGAAAGTAACACTTGTGGGGTTCAAATGAACGCTGCATTTACTGTTGACATATGTGCTCGTGTTAAGGAAATGCGTTAAACTGATTGTATTATCTATTTTTTGGAAACCTTATTCTAGAACTCTGTTACGACTTTTTGGTCTTTAAAAAAATAACAGAGAATGCGAAAACCAACAAATATTTGTAAAATTCAAAAACTACTTTTTCCCTATAACGCAAAGGTAAAATTTAAAAAGAACATAATTTATTATGAATTAAATCATAATAAGCCATTAATGTTTAAATAAATAAAGTTCCAATTGAATTACAGTGATTTTTCTAAACAAGTTTTGATATTGAATCTGTTAATTTGCCTATAGCCTCTAAAGTGCTAATGTGTCAATGTCCCGGATTGTGATGATGTGCTAATTGTCTTGTGTTGTATCACATTAAAATCATCCACAATGCCCTTGTCTGAATACACTATCATTCCAAACTAATGTTCCAGTCCAAGAATATTACTGAGCGCTTTGTAATTTCAATGAACAATAATTTGTATACATTTATCCACACAAATGAAAAAATGGACACAACAATAAGATTGATTCAGATGTAAAGCAAGAATGAGTAATTTTTCAGGCAAAACAAGGTTTAAAGACTAATTGATTCTGGTCCGGTACACAGTGAACTTGATGCTGGACAAGGTGAAGTACGAAATACAGATATAGATAACATAAAGCCATTAGGAAAAGCTAACAAATAATACAAATTAAATATGCATAACCAACCACACAAGACCATAACCAAAGGCACGGTCTTATAGACTGTTCATACAATGTGGTCCAGTCAGGTCAACAGAAAAGACCATTAGATTCTCAGATTCGAAAAATGCGACAAAAAAGAAGTTTTTGAAATAACGCTATGTAAGTTCACTGAAATTACGCTATGTAAGTTCGATTGTCTCTCTGATGACTTTATAAACTATGAGTCATTTTTACTTACTTCATGCAATGTGTTATGATTAAAAGTGTTATCATTGGGCCCTAGTGTCATGAACAAAGAATTATCATCGACTTATAATGTCATGAACAAAGAGATATATCATCGCTTCATAATGTCATTGCTGTATAATGTCACGAACAAAGAGATATCATTGAGTTATAGTGTCATGAACAAAGACATATATAATGACGTGAACAAAAATATATCGAGTTATAATAACGTAAACAAAAAGATATCATCGAGTTATAATGACGTGAACAAAGAGATATAATTGGGTTATAGTGTCATGAACAAAGACATATATAATGACATGAACAAAGAGTTATCACTGTGTCATGGCGGTGTGAACAAAAAATATCACAGAGTTATAGTGCCGTGAAGAAAGACAAATTCAGTTACAGTGTCGTAAACAAGGAGATATCATTGTCATAATTGTCATTCAATCAGTTTCGTGAACAAGATACATCTTTAAAACATGGCCATAAAGCAGTGTAGTCAGTAGAAACATAATAATTTTTCATTACGTTTGACTATTTACGTTATCTTCTTTGTTCCCAGTAGGGAGACTGCGGTAGCTTAGCTGGTCGAGAGTCGAACTTGTAATCCAATGTCGTGTGTTCAGTATCCACTCAGGCAAGCCAAGGGTCGATCGTCTAGGCATATTCTAACACTAAAAATCATTTTTTTTTTCTTGTGTGGGAGATAAAAAACTCCAGGTCCATTATCAAAGTTAATCTAATTATTTATTACTTGAATACATGGGTTAAAAGTAATTCTTTTTCACCGGTGGAGCTTCATTTACCTGAATACGAACTTGCCATAATATGATATGCATTTTAATGAAATCGTGACTTACTGTTAAGTACAACATATTAACCCAGCTCTATATGTTGACAAATGGCGGAATTTGTATAATTAATGACCGTATTGCGTAAACGTTGTTTTTCAGCTCCCGAGGACATAAGGGGGATATCATAATTTCCTTATATATAATTTAGAATTCTGCAGCTAGAATTCGCATCACAGATGGTTGCATTTATTAAAAGTTTTAGGTTGTTTTCCAGTAGTATTAGCTTGATTACTTGGAAACTTTTCGTCAATAAAATTATTAATTTAAGTAAGATCATATGAGAAAACTAATTATAGCTGATATATGTATTCATATTGCAAAAATGGTCGCCAATATATATATATATATATATATATATATATATATATATATATATATATATATATATATATATATATATATATATATATATATAGATATATATACGAAATTTATTCGTCGACTCAAACTCTTGAAATGTACATTTTGGTCGTGACGTTCGGCTATTAATCCAGAAGCAGAATAAAATCATACTAAGCCAAAGCATTCATCCAAATAATTGGGCTTTATGTAATTCCAACCTCATGCCACTCTTCCAAATCATTTGCTTTATGTAATTCCAACCTCATGCCACTCATCCAAATCGTTGGGCATTTTGTAATTCCAACCTCATGTCACTCATCCAAATCGTTGGACATTTTGTAATTCCAACCTCATGACACTCATCCAAATCGTTGGGCATTTTGTAATTCCAACCTCATGTCACTCATCCAAATCGTTGGGCATTTTGTAATTCCAACCTCATGCCACTCATCCAAATTGTTGGGCATTTTGTAGTTCCAACCTCATGCCACTCATCCAAATCGTAGGGCATTTTGTAATTCCATCCTCATGCCATTCATCCAAATCGTTGGGCATTTTGTAACTCCAACCTCATGCCACTCATCCAAATCGTTGCGCATTTTGTAATTCCAACCTCATGCCACTCATCCAAATCATTGGGCATTATGTAATTCCAAACTAACGACACTCATCCAAATCATTGGGCATTTTGTAATTCCAACCTCATGCCACTCATACAAATCATTTGCTTTATGTAATTCTAACCTCATGAAATTCATCCAAATCGTTGGGCATTTTGTTATTCCAACCTCATGCCACTCATTCAAATCATTGGCCTTTTTGTAATTCCAACCTCATGACACTCATCTAAATCATTGGTCATTTTGTAATTCCAACCTCATGCCACTCATCCAAATCGTTGGGCATTTTGTAACTCCAACCTCATGCCACTCATCCAAATCATTGGGCATTTTGTAATTCCAACCTCATGCCACTCATCCAAATCATTGGGATTTATGTAATTTCAACCTCATGACACTCATCCAAATCCTTGGGCATTTTGTAATTCAAGCCTAATGACACCCATCCAAATCATTGGGCATTTTGTCATTCCAACCTTATGCCACTCATCCAAATCATTGCGCTGTATGTAATTCCAACCTCTTGACACTCATCCAAATCGTTGGGCACTTTATAATTCCAACCTCATGCCACTCATCCAAATCGTTGGGCATTTTGTAATTCCAACCTCATGCCACTCATCCAAATCGTTGGACATTTTATAATTCCATCCTCATGACACGCATCCAAATCGTTGAGCATTTTGTAATTCCAACCTCATGCCACTCATCCAAATCATTGGGCATTATGTAATTCCATCCTAATGACGCTCATCCAAATCATTGGGCATTTTGTAATTCCAACCTCATGCCACTCATCCAAATAATTTGTTTTATGTAATTCCAACCTCTTGGCACTCATCCAAATCGTTGGCCTTGTTGTAATTCCAACCTCATGACACTCATCTAAATCATTGGTCATTTTGTAATTCCAACCTCATGCCACTCATACAAATCACTGGCCTTGTTGTAATTCCAACCTCATGACACTCATCTAAATCATTGGTCTTTTTGTAATTCTAACCTCATGCCAATCATACAAATCATTGGCCTTGTTGTAATTCCAACCTCATGACACTCATCTAAATCATTGATCATTTTGTAATTCCAACCTCATGCCACTCCTCAAATCATTGGCCCTTTTTGCATTTCCAACCTCATGCCACTCATCCAAATCATTGGGCATTATGTAATTTCAACCTCATGACTCTCATCCAAATCCTTGGCCATTTTGTAATTCAAGCCTAATGACACTCATCCAAATCATTGGGCATTTTGTCATTCCAACCTCATGCCACTCATCCAAATCATTGGGCTTTATGTAATTCCAACCTCATGACACTCATCCAAATCGTTGCGCATTTTGTAACTCCAACTTCATGTCACTCATCCAAATCATTGGGCTTTATGTAATTCCAACCTCATGACACTCATCCAAATCGTTGGGCATTTTGTAATTCCAACCTCATGCCACTCATCCAAATCGTTGGGCATTTTGTAATTCCAACCTCATGCCACTCATCCAAATCGTTGGGCATTTTGTAATTCCAACCTCATGCCACTCATCCAAATCGTTGAGCATTTTGTAATTCCAGCCTCATGCCACTCATCCAAATCATTGGGCATTATGTAATTCCATCCTAATGACGCTCATCCAAATCATTGGGCATTTTGTAATTCCAACCTCATGCCACTCATCCAAATCATTTGCTTTATGTAATTCCAACCTCATGACACTCATCCAAATCGTTGGCCTTGTTGTAATTCCAACCTCATGACACTCATCTAAATCATTGGTCATTTTGTAATTCCAACCTCATGCCACTCATACAAATCATTGGCCTTGTTGTAATTCCAACCTCATGACACTCATCTAAATCATTGGTCATTTTGTAATTCTAACCTCATGCCACTCATACAAATCATTGGCCTTGTTGTAATTCCAACCTCATGACACTCATCTAAATCAATGGTCATTTTGTAATTCCAACCTCATGCCACTCATCAAATCATTGGCCTTTTTTGCAATTCCAACCTCATGCCACTCATCCAAATCATTGGGCATTTTGTAATTCCAACCTCATGCCACTCATCCAAATCATTGGCCTTTTTGTAATTCCAACCTCATGATACTCATCTAAATCATTGTTCATTTTGTAATTCCAACCTCATGCCACTCATTCAAATTATTGGGCTTTATGTAATTTCAACCTTATGACACTCATCCAAATCCTTGGGCATTTTGTAATTCAAGCCTAATGACACTCATCCAAATCATTGGGCATTTAGTCATTCCAACCTCATGCCACTCATCCAAATCATTGGGCTTTATGTAATTCCAACCTTATGACACTCATCCAAATCGTTGGGCATTTTGTAATTACAACTTCATGCCACTCATCCAAATCATTGGGCTTTATGTAATTCCAACCTCATGACACTCATCCAAATAGTTGGTCATTTTATAATTCCAACCTCGTGCCACTCATCCAAATCGTTGGGCATTTTGTAATTCCAACCTCATGCCACTCATCCAAATCGTTGGGCATTTTGTAATTCCAACCTCATGCCACTCATCCAAATCGTTGAGCATTTTGTAATTCCAACCTCATGCCACTCATCCAAATCATTGGGCATTATGTAATTCCATCCTAATGACGCTCATCCAAATCATTTGCTTTATGTAATTCCAACCTCATGACACTCATCCAAATCGTTGGCTTTGTTATAATTCCATCCTCATGCCACTCATACAAATCATTGGCCTTGTTGTAATTCCAACCTCATGACACTTATCTAAATCACTGGTCATTTTGTAATTCCAACCTCATGCCACTCATCCAAATCATTGGCCTTTTTGCAATTCCAACCTCATGACACTCATCCAAATCATTGGGCATTTTGTCATTCCAACCTCATGACACTCATTCAAATCCTTGGACATTTTTTAATTCCAGCCTCATGCCACTCATTCAAATCATTGGGCTTTATGTAATTTCAACCTCATGACACTCATCCAAGTCATTGGGCATTTTGTCATTCCAACCTCATGACACTTTGTAATTCCAGCCTAATTCGTCTATATTAGTGTGTTTATGTACTTTAGTCTGCATACGAACCATCTAAATCAGTGTATTTACATACCTTAATCCGTGAGTCGCTAATCTAAATTAGTGAATTTACGCATTTTAATCACAGTACCACTGATCTATATCAGAGTGTTTATATACTTTAATCCTCGTACCACCTATTTAATTCAATGTATTTATGTCACTCATCCAAATCATTGGGCTTTATGTAATTCCAACCTCATGACACTCATCCAAATCGTTGGGCATTTTATAATTCCAACCTCATGCCACTCATCCAAATCGTTGGGCATTTTGTAATTCCAACCTCATGTTACTCATCCAAATCGTTGGGCATTATGTAATTCCATCCTAGTGACGCTCATCCAAATCATTGGGCATTTTGTAATTCCAACCTCATGCCACTCATCCAAATCATTTGCTTTTTGTAATTTCAACCTCATGACACTCATCCAAATCGTTGGCCTTGTTGTAATTCCAACCTCATGACACTCATCTAAATCATTGGTCATTTTGTAATTCCAACCTCATGCCACTCATACAAATCATTAGCCTTGTTGTAATTCCAACCTCATGACACTCATCTAAATCATTGGTCATTTTGTAATTCTAACCTCATGCCACTCATACAAATAATTGGCCTTGTTGTAATTCCAACCTCATGACACTCATCTAAATCAATGGTCATTTTGTAATTCCAACCTCATGCCACTCATCAAATCATTGGCCTTTTTTGCAATTCCAACCTCATGCCACTCATCCAAATCATTGGGCATTTTGTAATTCCAACCTCATGCCACTCATCCAAATCATTGGCCTTTTTGTAATTCCAACCTCATGATACTCATCTAAATCATTGTTCATTTTGTAATTCCAACCTCATGCCACTCATTCAAATCATTGGGCTTTATGTAATTTCAACCTCATGACACTCATCCAAATCCTTCGGCATTTTGTAATTCAAGCCTAATGACACTCATCCAAATCATTGGGCATTTTGTCATTCCAACCTCATGCCACTCATCCAAATCATTGGGCATTATGTAATTTCAACCTCATGACTCTCATCCAAATCCTTGGACATTTTTTAATTCCAACCTCATGCCACTCATTCAAATCATTGGGCTTTATGTAATTTCAACCTCATGACACTCATCCAAATCCTTGGGCATTTTGTAATTCCAACCTCATGCCACTCATTCAAATCATTGGGCTTTATGTAATTTCAACCTCATGACACTCATCCAAATCCTTGGGCATTTTGTAATTCAAGCCTAATGACACTCATACAAATCATTGGCCTTGTTGTAATTCCAACCTCATGACACTCATCTAAATCAATGGTCATTTTGTAATTCCAACCTCATGCCACTCATCAAATCATTGGCCTTTTTTGCAATTCCAACCTCATGCCACTCATCCAAATCATTGGGCATTTTGTAATTCCAACCTCATGCCACTCATCCAAATCATTGGCCTTTTTGTAATTCCAACCTCATGCCACTCATTCAAATCATTGGGCTTTATGTAATTTCAACCTCATGACACTCATCCAAGTCATTGGGCATTTTGTCATTCCAACCTCATGACACTCATCCAAATCCTTAGACATTTTTTAATTCCAGCCTCATGCCACTCATTCAAATCATTGGGCTTTATGTAATTTCAACCTCATTCCACTTATCCAAATCATTGGGCTTTTAGTAATTCCAGCCTAATTCGTCTATATTAGTGTGTTTATGTACTTTAGTCTGCATACGAACCATCTAAATCAGTGTATTTACATACCTTAATCCGTGAGTCGCTAATCTAAATTAGTGAATTTACGCATTTTAATCACAGTACCACTGATCTAGATCAGAGTGTTTATATACTTTAATCCTCGTACCACCTATTTAATTCAATGTATTTATGAAATTTCATTTTGATATCGCTCATATAGATTATCGTATTCTAACGTCATCTAAGTCAGACTGTTAACGACGTTTCGTCCGCAATACCGTTTATCTCAACACTTCATTTAAATCAGTGTTTTATGTTGGGAATTTGCTTCTCACACCAATCATATATTCGGTATGTTTTTATAATTCCATCCTCATTCCACTCATCGAAATCATCATTCTTGTTGTTGTTGGGCTTAACGCCATTTTTCAGCACACGATAGGCTATTCATTGCGGCCAGTATTAATGGTGGAGGAAGAAACCGGGAAATCACCGGAAAGAACCACTGACCCACAAGGAGCTACTGGCAAGCTTTCTCACTTATCCACATTCGCCGAATCCTAGACTCGAACCCACGCAGACGGAGGTGAGATGGCAGTGATCCGTAAAAGACAGCGCTTTAGACCACTCGGCCACTCGTTTTAATGTCACTCATATAAATGAGTGTATTTCATAATGCTATTCTTCGAAATCATCGTGCTTATATAATTTTGTTATTATACCACTCATAACAAATGAGTGTGTTTAGGTAGTTTCGTTATCATACCACTCTTGTAAATGATTATATTTATTTAATTTCCTATTGCTAAATACGTGTGCTTATGTAATCTCGTCCTCATACGAATCATCTCAGTTAGCGTGTTTAGGTAACTTGGTCCTCATTCGACTCCTCTTAGTCGGCGTGTTTGTGTAATTTCGTTCTTACGCAACATATCTCAGTCAGCCAGTTTATGCAGCTTTGCCCACATACTACTTATTTACATCATTGTGTTTAGTTAATTTTATTCTCATACCACTTATATAAATGAAAAACACATTATTAGTAAACGAAGTGTGGAAAACATCCGGAATACGGCATTATCCTGCCACCAATATTCAACAATGTTAACAACGGATCAAGGTTAGCTATTTTCTCTATATTTCCCACAAGGCAGATCATCAGGATAATCCGTTTTCTCGATATGTTCTGCAAGGAAGATCATCAAATTGAGCAGCTTCCTCTATATTTTGTACAAGGCAGATAATCAGGATAATCCGTTTTGTATATGTTCTACAAGGTAGATGATCAAGATGATCCGTTACCTTTCTATATTCCGCAAAGGAATACCATCAAATTTATCCGCTTTCTCTGTATTTTCTACAAGGAAGATCATGAAGATAATCTGTTTCCTCTATG
Organism: Potamilus streckersoni; assembly: GCA_016746295.1. Lineage (NCBI taxonomy): Eukaryota > Metazoa > Mollusca > Bivalvia > Unionida > Unionidae > Potamilus > Potamilus streckersoni. The sequence goes on along the minus strand of JAEAOA010000272.1, from coordinate 2,308,801 downwards.
TGTTCTATAAGGCAGATCATCAAGATTGTCCGTTTACTCTAATTGTTCTACAAGGAAGATAATCAAAACGATCCGTTTCCTCTATGTTCTACAAGGTAGATCAACAAGATGATCCGTTTCCTCTATATGTTCTATAAGGCAGATCATCAAGATTGTCCGTTTACTCTAATTGTTCTACAAGGAAGATGATCAAAACGATCCGTTTCCTCTATGTTCTACAAGGTAGATCAACAAGATGATCCGTTTCCTCTATATGTTGTATAAGGCAGATCATGATGATCCGTGTCCTTTGTATGTTCTGCAAGGAAGGTCATCAAATTAAGCGGCTTCCTCTATATTTTCCACAAGGCAGATCATGAAGATAATCCGTTTCGTATATATGTTATACAAGGCAGATCTTCAAAATTATTCATTTCGTCTATATGTTCTACAAACCAGATCATCAAAATTGTGTTTCATGTTTATGTACTACAAGGCAGATAATTAATACACCTGCTGAAACAAAGAATGAGAATACTTACGTGCAATAGTGAACCACGATAATCGTATTAATGCACCTGACAGGTGGTTTTAGCGTGGTTCGGTTGGGAGAAAGCAAACTCACAACATCATGAATAAATTGCAACAAACGCCTCACAAAAACAAGTATTGAAAAACCTAAGTACTAGAAAGAGACGGACCACAATGTGCTAAATAATATATCAGCCGTACATCACGAGCCAAATTAACACGCAAAGTTTAAACAGTCTGCAAGCAATAAATGACGGATAAATAATAGCTCTATAAAACTCCTTTCCATGTCCTCCTTCTACACGATAAATAGGTACAAAAATAACTGAAATTCATTCAGTATACCAAATTCATATAAATAACAGAGAAGGAATTTATGGTTATATTTTTAGCTCAAATATTACACCAGTGTATGGTGTTTCTAGTCATTTGGAGATTTGTCTTCACGGCAATTTGGACATATTGTAGGCTATGTCATGAAGAGGAAATGGGAGCCAAATGCCTTTTCAAAGGAGATACAGAGGCAGCCTGAAAGTTTATACGGATTCATTTATAGGGACAATGACTGCTATTATAAACGAAAATGTAATAAAATATCAGCACCTGATAAAGTCTGCAAACTTTTGTCAGTAAATATATTTCCGCGTAACTGAAGTAATAAAAATATGACGGCTAAAAGTTAGTACTAATTGTGCAAACATTAGCCATGACGTTTAAATAAGAAAAGCAACAGTCCTATACTAACACCACACCTCCAATTAAAATACCTCATGATATGAAACATATATCATGAAACAAACACTCATTTTTTGCTTTTATGTCTCTTATTACAGGAGATATAGCAACTTCTTTTTAAAAATCAGTAGTTAATCTTCGATTGACTTTTGTTGTTGAAAATAATCCCTTCAGTATAGTCGTAAAGAGTAATCCAGTTAAGGTAAGAATTATTAGTATGGCATTGTCAGCTATTAAAGAAACAACCTTTCCGGCTTCTGTAAGTAGCCAGCTTCATACATTACCGCCAAGCAATATTGTTGCTCACTAATAGCGAAGATTTAATAAATAGTTTACAATATTATGATACCTTGTTTAATGCAATAATGTACGAATAAGCGTTTCCGCTAACGTCACCTGTGCTACCATCGCTGCCACTACTTCTTCCTACTGTGAGACCTATTACAAGATCTGCAACAGCTGACCTAGAGTTTCTTATATTAGCTACAAAATCAGTAGGAATTGTCACACATTTACTGAAAAGATGTTTTATTCTCTCATTTAATGGCCAACTGTTCTCTACTTTAAGATTTTTGAAAATAATTTCTTTAATGTTAATTTTATATCTTTCACATGGTTATCAATTTGTGCTATTCAGATTGCAGTTTTTACGATTCTTATTATTTAGCATTCCTGTTTAAACCATTTCCTTCAGCATGGTATTATTTTAGATAATTCCATGCGTATATCAATTAAATGTTGAATTTTTTTAAAAATAAATACTGCTGCCATGCTTTCGTTGCTCCTTAACTCTCTTCTTGCAGGATATTTAATCTTGAAGGCGAATAACTATGAACAAGTATCGCGATGTTTTAAATGCTCGTCAATGACTCATTTTTGTCACTTAGTTCCAGTTATATTTCCTCAACATTTAGTATCCTTGGTCACAGATTTGATTCTTGAAGGTACCTGGTTATTTCATTAGTCATTTTACATTCTTTTACAAGGAATCTTTTTCCAACTTTAACTCAACTTGTGTTTGAATCTAAACGTTTGCCTAATGTTAACTGATACGATTTATCTCGTTGTCCCTTATCTCATATTTTAAAATCTCTTTTGCCTGTTTGCTGTTAATGCAATATTGCTTCCTTAATCTGTAAATACTTTTAACTAGATCATGTCACATTTCATCTGTTTTGTCATTATTACAAATATAAGCAAACAGAAGAAACAGATTTCCCTTACATAGGTATACTTTATTAAATATTATGAATTTATTTAGTACGGAATGTTCTTAAAATATTCTAACATTCTACATGTGTCTCATTATATCCAAAAGGTGAATCTGATATATTTTCAAAACTCTATTTACTGGATTTTCATTGCCTGTCAGTCAGCTATCTGTTTTGAGTTACTAACTCCCCGGTCCCATATCTGCGACCAAAGACATCATGGCCTTCCATTTCTATCAGCCATGCTAATCGTTTTATCCTCAATGTCTACTGAGCATAGCCTGGTAATTGTATTAAGACTACTTTTGTGCAGCCACGGAATATTTCGAATAAACACAAATGTAACCGGAACACAATTTTTTCCAGCACTGTTGATATTTATATACATCTGAAAAGATATCCGGTGGGTGTATCCATCTTAATTGCCATGCTCGCAATTCTAGGAAAACCAAGACCAACAGTGGTACGGCTGTGATTCAGCACAGGCGTTTGTATTTCGCTACTGAAATAGTTTTCTTGGCCATTCCAACTCGCAGTTTTGTTCTGATTCTTTTCTTGCATCGGTAACTTTGAGGTTTATCATTGTTGTTTTTTTAATAACTTAATCACGAAGATCAATTGCTCGACAATATTTCGCCTTATTCACTTCAATTAGTAACTCTATTTTAAATAGGCACAACTGCTGTGCAATCATGGAAATATTTACTTAAGGAATACTAAAGACATCGGTGTTAGTAGGTTCTGGAGCCTTTGCATTAATGCATTAAGTTCTCTAACATCCATACTGATTACATGATTACTTGATGTCTGAAACTAGCGTTTTCGCTCAAGAGCCATCAAACGGACATGTGAGTACTTGTTGAATATTGAATAAAAGGAGAGATGTTTCTCCTCTTGGTTGAGTTGATATTGATCCAACATAATTTAATGAGAATGTAACTGACGTGGATTTATTGGTCTATTCCACTTCATCGATGCAGAGACAATCCTAAAGTGTTCACACCTGGCTGTGGAGTCAACACCCTGATGTTTTCGCGCACTAATACGATAACTTCAACCTTGCTTCGAGTTGATATTGCCACACCACAAATTGGTTTCAACTGTTAACTTTTATTTGGACCTGTGCAAGATGATATTTAAGTGTATGCATTTTTTAAACACCATTCTGACTCGGCTATTGGTCAGTAAGTGGTACAAAATAACCATTGATATTAATATTCCTGTTAGGCGGTACAGCACCAATTCGACAAATTTCGCAACCTAATCGCATTTAGATTAAATCGCTTATATGTATCGGTGTATTTAATTTAGATGCAAACGCCAAAATGGTTAAATACTAGAAAGTAGTCGTGTTCTTCAGGCTAAATTTCATCTCTTTCAATATTTGTTTTACTGATGCTGGATTTGTAAGAGGTAATTTTAACATTATCACCTCCTATGGTAGGTACAACAGACAATTCACCAAGCTGAAAATGATTTATCAATATACGTATCATACCCAAATCATATTACGATGAAACACTCTTATGACGAATAAATTTATTCTACAATAATAATAATTCTCCGGTGGCCTAGTGGTTAGAGAGTCCGAGGCGGATGCGGAAGGTCGTGGGTTCGATCCCCGATCGAGTCATACCAAAGACTTACAAAATGGTATTAACAGCTTCCTCGCTTGATGCTAAGCATTAAGAGGTTAGTGTTAGGACTAGTCGGCCAGGTGTCGGGATAATGTGAATGGGTTGGACATCATGCTACATGTCTGCGCCATGATGCCCCAGTGCTAGACATCACTATAAACTGCCACACTGCAGACATCGTAGCGATATGACTGAAAAATTAGTAAAGCTACGTTAAAAGTCATAATCATATCACATCTAATCTTCAATGCTGGGTATTATTCCCAGGTCACTAATATTTTGTTGATCGATCCCAGTGTAGATGATAAGCGTGGTGGTGGAGGCAAATCTACAGTTTTTACATCCAGTACTTAGTCTTTTGTTGAATCACCATCGTCATTATCATCGACATCATCATCGTCGTCGTTGTCATCGTCATCAAAATTATCGATGTGCTCCTGAATCTGTTGAATTCATAATATTGTCTCCGATCATTTAATTGCCATAATTTTTAACTTTTGATGCCCTATTTTTGCTACGAAAGCGTTGACTAAAACAGTGGTATACAAGCTATGTTGTTCGAGTTAAGTGCTTAGCAACTTCCCGTTATAAAGCAAACCTGTACTAGACAAAATACAAAACTTGTGTAGAATTTATTACTTATGCGATCCAATGAGTCCCAAATCCTGTTTATCAAATGCAGGTTGATGATGTCGTTTTCCATTTGCGAGAGATCATCTGAGAAATATTTCGTTCCGATTTATTACGCAGAGAGTAACTTCTGAAATTTTTAAATGACTTTGTCATCGTGAGTAAATCAAGATCAGTCAATGGAAGCACTTTAAGGTTGCAAAAGGTATTCCATTTGCAAGTTATACCAGGTGGTTGAAGACCTCTGCCTGAGGGTATTTTGCAAATTGTCCCAGGTACTAAGCGCTATACGTCCATGAACTGTATTTTTAGAGCCATATTGGTTGCAGTTCCAACGGTTCCTAATGAACTCGCTTTGTTCAATTTCAAAGACCGGTCAGTCAATAACCCTCATTAGACCACCAGTGTCCTCTAACGTTTTTTTTATCATATTCTTGCAAGAAAGTTTTTTTTTCAATCTGTGTGTGTTAGCGTGCAGGTAAAGGTTCGCGTTGGTTTAGATGGATCGTAGATACCGGTTTTCGCTTCTGCTTTAGTTTTCTTTTAAATGCTTTCTCTGCTTCTGCCTGTTTTATTCTTCGCTTAAGAAAAGCTACTTCAAATTGGAAAATTGCAACAATGAATATTGATATAAGGGTCAAGTTCTTTTAATGGTTGGGGCTGAGGTTGGGATTCGGAAATCAGCTAGCGTGCTTGGGTGGTCTTGATGTTTCATGCGCAGAGAAGTCAATGACAATAAATGTGCATAATTGATTTTCTTATTTTGTGATGCCATGCTAAATATCACTTGTAAACATAGTCATGCCTTAATATCTTTTGTTATGTGTGAACGTTCGTAACACAAGTTCAATAAATGACCCGACACATTATAGAAAACCGCGATCGCAGTAACTTGTATTGGTGTGGAACAAATATATTTACGTTCATAAACAAAACATATTTCGCCGCGTCGATGCAACATGTTACCGACTTAATCATAATGCGAAATTATAAAGTGATATCCGTTCGTGTTATCCATGACTTGAATATAATCATGATATCTTGTGTCCGAGAAACAATAGCCAAATGGAAGTATGAGGGCTAAGATTGTTCTTTGTGATCACAAGAGTTACACTTCGGGATGGACAAAGTCCACTCAATGGAACTAAATCTGTACTATAACAAACATTATTGCAAAACTGACCGCGACATACTTCAACACCCGAGGTTATTGGAACGGGAAAGCTGTCTTTGCAAAGATAGCTAGCGCAGCAAATGTCACCGGCTTGATTGCTTGAGCATGTTTGTCCAAACTAGGCTTATGGCAGATTAAAGTACGCGCAAAAGTGTAGATTTCGTTTGGATTGTTTAAAATGAGGACCTCAACCTAGCACATTTATACATATGAGAGACAAAGCGTCCACCAAGTATAGCATTCGTGCGAAAAGAGTTTCAAATCATTCCCATAGATACTGAACTTCCACCAAGTTATATTTTGAAATTTCCATATCGTGATACCCTTTAGCGTTACTGGTAATTGCATTAAGAGAAAATCCATTGTTTCGTAGCCAGTATGAACAAATTCACCGAGGTACATCAGTACTTATCCATACGAGAAATTCTCTATTGGATCAATTTGAATTTATTTGTGTGTGTGAATTAGCGCCACTCACGAAAGTACTCCACATATACTATGTCGGAGATCCTATTTTAGCACAAAGATGCATGAGACTCATTCAGTTTTCCTGATGTTTTGGTTAGTAGTCTTTACAGAATATTTTTGGGACGAGGTTCCACGTATTCTTTGATGTGCTTTTCTGTGCATCTATCCTTAAATTCTCTCACAATTTTTAGCCTGTTAGCTATCTTTGTTAAATGGTCTTTTAAATAGTTACTGATGTCAAATTCGGTCTCAAGCGATGCCTTACCCATATTTGCCTAGAAATCTGTTGTAACATGTATTACTACCTAATCCTAATTACAATGGTTGTACAACACTTTTGTAATTGCTGTGCAGCGGCTTAAACTCGTTTTAATTAAACTCATACATCAAATAATATTATGTATACTTCAGGGTAGCCAATTTAGATTGTCTTCGAAAGCTTCAGTTTTGATATTTTACTGTGGAAGGCAGTGAGTTCTCCGTCGAATAGCATGCGTTACTCGAACGCGTGGTCAACAGCAAGCCCCCGGCGCTTATCTTATTCGCTGGCCAAAATAAGACCGACGCGGCTTTGTTTACTCATCTTTTACATAATCTAAGTAAACAAAGCATTGTTCATAACGTTAAAGAAGTATATTTCAAACTGCTAAGTTGCCTTATTCCACAGACCCGTATTCAAAATCTCGAAGTAGGTATGGAGCAATTAACGCACGCTCATAAATCCTTAGCACCAGATAGATTTTTGACATTTTATCCTCATGTATATATGTTGGCTTAAGCCATTCAAGTCAAGGAACACAGATGATCTGCATGACTGCCTGGCGTATAAATTGTTAACATCTAAATATATTATGGAACTATTTGACAGAACCTGGTCGTATCCTTCGATAGGCAGATTTGTGGCTCTAGCATTGGTGACTCTACATCAGGGGTGCACATACCTTTTGAGCATGCAAGCTACTTATTACATGGCCAAGCCAAAATGATCTACCTACCACAAAAATGCAAAAGATATATAGGCTGACGTCTATTTTTTATTCTACGCATCTACTCACACTACCTTCGCGATCGATGTATTGTCGTATTGTGCACCCCTGGGATACATAAATATACGCCATGGATTCCTCTTTGAACAAACATATGTTGGACAATATAGAGGTGTAATTCCAAGTCGAAGGTGGATTTACACAAAAATGCGTCTCATGCCATTCTCGGTGACGAGAAGTAATGTGCAGAATCAAGTCACAAAATGCTTTAAACACATTCAACAGCAGAAGAACAACCTAAAGAAGATGTAGTTCATGTCGGTCGCAAAGATTTTGGCAACCTAAAGGGTCTACAGGCTTGTTACGTATTCGTAGCCTTAGTCCGAAATACCTACATCCGACAAAAATGAACAGAATGCCTCGATTACAGTCAGCCGAGTTTTGGCAAACTTCTTATGGTTACTCACATACTTGTAGGTTCCTTTCTCCAGTAAGGAGGCTGATCATCTCAACTTAAGTAGAGGATGCACCACCGTATTGGAGAGTGATCATAAAGCGATCATGGACTCCCGTACCGATGTTATTTACGAGTCTGTTCAAATTTATTGTATTCTCAAAAATATTAAGAATTCCACTATAATTTTAGATATTGAGATATCATTTTAGGTAGCATCGCTTTTCTTTTCCTTGTCATTTTAAATTAATAGTTACAATTGAAAAAACGTTTTAATGTGAGAGAATGTGAAAACTAGATTATAAATTAGGAAATATTTGCCTTCACACGACACGATTATACATTAGGGAATATTTGTTTCCACTACGACACGAGCAAAAATTAATGAATATTTGCCTCCACAAAACACGATTATACTTTGGGAATATTTGCTTCCACTACGACACGATTGTACATTAGGGAATATTTGCCTCCACTACGACACGATTTTACATTAGGGAATATTTGCCTCCACTACGACACGATCAAGTCTAATCTAATGGCTAATTAGGTGAGCTATAAATACATAAATATATTTTGTTTCCTTTCTAAGAGATGTATTAAGAGAATTGCAAAAAATTTAACTAATATAATACTTTACTTTATTCACTAAGGATGAACCTGGAAACGAATATTAATCTAGAAACATCCTTGATACTGATGTGGAAAACTAGTTACATTGAACTACAATTATTTTATAAGTTACAATCTTTAAGATTCTACAACTAATACAACTACAACTATTACAGTTTTATATTTTATAATCCCTAAAGCGTGAAATGCATTTTCAACTAAAACTTCTGAATCTGGAATTGATAAGATTTACTCGAAACGTGTTTTCAGTTTATCAAAGTATATCAACTAAATTTAGAGCCAATATCAAGGGATAAAAGTTAGAACATACATTGTCACCAAGGGTAAATAAGGCGTTAATTTCTTCACATCTCGTCTGTCTAGGTTCATTGTTAGATATCATATACAAGAAACAAACTTTCAATGAATCTTTCAGTGCGCGCATTTCAAAATACCATAATATGAATGCATTTAAAGTCAAGTTATTTCTAGTCTTCCTAATGTAATGGACTGCAGATAAAATGAAAATAAATGACAGCTAGAATTTAAACTCAAATTTTGACAAAAATATAATTTGTTTAGATGCATTATTTAATTTAGCATCAGCAAAAGCATAAGTAAATTAATTACTTTCATTTGCATAAATGGAATAAATCATAAAATAAACAAATTAAATTATGGAGTAATGAAAAAGGAAAATAATAAATACAGCATCGTGACCACGAAATTTTCCCCCAGAAGCCGTAATTTGTCAACGTCTAGATTTATACACCTATTAGCAAGATGGATAACTATTTTACTTTATGGTCCAAAGCATAAATATAAGAAATATGTTTATATTATTAATTGCTCTAAATGTCCACAAGCGTTTATGATATTAATTGCATTTTATATTTGGGTAGCCATAATGTGAATATGTAATTTTCACATACTATTAACTTTGAAAGTCTGACATTCTGGGCATAATTTGGTATGTTGTACAATCCGAGATCAAACATAATTTTTATGTCTACATTTTAAGCTCATGTGGTGGCAAACTGTAGAACTGAATGCCTATAAAGACGAGAAAAGCATACCATTTCATCGTTTATATATCCTATTTAGCAATTTCAAGATTCAAGTATTCTTCAACGTTTAGCAACTTCAGAATTTGGGATATTTCAGTCAATAGCAGTTTTAAATTAACGAAATACCACTTTAAATTTTTCCTACAATACATCTTGTTTATTGTGTATTGGAAGGAAAGAAAAATAAGAAATGTTACAGTTTGCATGCAATGTATAGCTAACGTACACCCTAATGTTTCTGAAACTGTATAAGTACATAACATGCAGTGTATCCTTAACGTAAGCCCAGCGGAATACTGAAACTGGTGACGCATATATTACAATAAAAGAAGAATTTATACGATGTGCTTGAGTTCAATATATTATACTCAAGATTTGGATCAGGATAAAAACAAACCAGGAAATATTCATTCTAGTTTATATGGCCTTCCAACAAAACGATTTCAAACTTTCACGCGTTTGGATCATCAGATAAATGAACTACGTGTCATTGGAAATATGAAGATCTATATTTGCTCCCCACCCACGGTAGGTTTAACACTTACCTGTTTTTATTCTTAAGTAATAAAACGTAAAAACCTTGTTCTAGAAGCTAGCGAAATGTATCTTATCATTATTATGGTTAAAAACACCTTTATCATTGTTCAAAACAATCAGGAAAGTAAATGGGTCAGAAAAAAGTTCTAAATTTGAAAGAAAATATCTAAATTTAGAATGCAAATAGCTGATATTGGTTTAAGGTACGTTTGGCGAATCAAAGTATTGAGTCAGAATATTATGACTTAGTTTTCAGATGCATCCACACTAATGAAAGGAAATTCCGTTTGTTCAGTTAGTTATTAATGGTTTGTCCAAACGTATGTATTGATAGACATACTTTCAACTAACATTTCCATTATATGACTAATGATTGTGGTGACAGGAGCATGCATTATATTTCTATTGAATGACGTAATATCCATATTCCAAACTGTGTCGTACAATTGCCCGTTCACACCAACTGATTCAGTAGTATGAAGTAAGCGTTTTGCCTTTCTTTCCCTTTTGATCCCGGCCACCAGTCATAATCTTTATCAACCATGGAACTTGATCTGGCTAATAATTTTTTTTAATAAAATGTATAGTTGAGCTGTGAATATTTTCACATCAAATAATTATTTGAGATAGTTCTTATTGTTACGAATACGTAATTAAATTGCTTATGTCTTAGTTTTGAATTCCTTTTTATGTTTGTTTCATTATATTTGATTGCAGTGATAATTTTCATTGGATTTTATTTTTTTCGGAAGTTTCAATTGATCTGATTAGTACGTAACAATTGCTTTATCACTATTTATAGTAAACTTTGGTTGAGACGTTTGTAAACATTGAAAGAAAATCATTGGCTATTACCAAGGTCATTTTCAGTCCACGTGTTACCCATGTTGTAAACAGTTTTTTATTATTCATTTCTAGCGCAACAATCCAATCTGTTTTATAGACAGTTATTTTAGCATACGTGATAAATGACATATGTTTATTTCTCTGTTCATATTAGTAATCACGTAGTCAGTCAAGTGAGCAACTATGTAATCTACAAACGCATCTTAAAACAGCCACTTTTTAGTAGATTTTTCAGTTGTATTCCTACATCTTAGAGCTCAATGTGTTTTTGATTCATGATGCCAGTTTGTTTTGAAGTTCATCTATTTTGGGGATTTAATAATTCACATTCTCTGGAAAGCAAAACAAGTGCGTTTCTTTATAAAATTCTGGGACAAATATATTTAGTGGAAATTTATTCTGGAATTCTAAACAGAACATTAAAAATTGTGTTTCAACAATAAATTGTTGGCATCAGGACAACGAGCTCATCTGAAGTCATCGCCATTGATTCGAACCTAGATTCAAATTTGTACTTTTAGTGAGAGGACTTATTTTGTTCTAGGAATAATTTCTATATTATATTCACAAATCATAAGTCTTATTTCATATTTTTACCTTGTTTTCTATGGAAATGAATTATTTTGTTAAAATTTACAAAGCTTGTTGACTTTACTCTTTTGTACGAGCATAAACGTAACAATATCAAAATAATGAGCAATAGTTGGTCGATCGATTCTTATAGTATTCTGAGCGAATATATAGACGTCTCAAACAACGGTATTAACTCTTGAATGCTGGAATGTCTAAACTCTAATGGATAAACTGAGAACAATGCATCGCTTGAATGCATAATACAGATTTATGAAAGATGCATTAAAATGTTTCATGCGTTCTCATAAACGTATTCCTAACACACTGCTCCGTTGGTTAACTTGAATATGGAATGAATTAAACGTTTGCAGATTTGTAGGGCAAATAAAACTAAAATGAATCTGCATATTATTGTACATAAAAAAGTACAGTCGCAAAAGCTAATAACGCGCCAACAGCGTTAGAAGCGAATGAAGTTTTTGATGATGTTAGTGATAAGGATATCCAAGAGCGGATTTTTTGGTCATTAATATAAGAATAACATTCGAACTCCCTATCAAAATTATTTGTTATAAAAAAATTATATACCATGTTGCTGCACAAACACGTGTGATTGTAGAGAACTACACAACAAAACCAGTGAAACAGTAATAAATGAAATAATAAATAGGATTGAAACAATTGCAGCTTCTGATCATGATACAATATAAAAAAACAAGTCATTGAATAAGTAATTAATGACAGACACCTTCCCCCATGTATAAGCATGCATAATGTATCTCAAGTCAAACAGCTCGTACGACAGCATGGGAATATGCATACCAATTTGTACGAGAAAGCCGAACATAATTGAACTATTAAGACATGTACTTACACTGAATCCACCACCTCCATTTGCCACTGTGGCAGCATAATGGTACAATAATTTTAAAATAAGTTTGCATGTGAGCATAATATGATAATATCCAGGAGTGAACAGATAAGTTAACATTCTTGTGATAGTAAATGAGAAGGCCGTGGTCACAGCCATCACAACAATCACAAGTTCCGAAATTAAACTTCAAAAGCGTAGTAGCTAGTTAGAAAATCTCAAAGCGATTATCCAACCCACATACAAACCAAGTACAGACGCTATTAACAATAATGATTCATAGAATCATACGATAATAGAAAACTTTGGTCACTGGTGTTAAAGCAGACATTGTTGCTAGTGCTCATCTAGGTATGCCAGTTAGTCTTGACAACAATGATGAATTTTAAACTGATACACTGTGGTAGGGGCCCCGAGTGGCCGAGTGGTCTAAAGCGCTTTCCGTTACGAATCACTGCCATCTCACCTCTGTCTGTGTGGATTCGAGTCTAAGATTCGGCGAATGTGGATATTTTTAGAAAGCTTGCCATTAGCTTCTCGTGGGTCGGTGGTTCTTTCCGCGGATTTCCCGGTTTTTTCCTCCACCATTAATACTGGCCGCCATGTATAGCCTATCGTGTGCTTAAAAATGGCGTTAAGTCCCACAACAACACAAGAACAACAACTGATACACTATGGATTCACATTGATGATCGATAACATTGTAGATCAGGTATTCCATCATGTGAAAGAAATTACAATCAACCTGATGAACCTTATTAGGTTTTTGAACATCAAACCAACCACTTTAAATCTTTCTTGGTACCAGTATGTATATTTTCCACAGTGCTTGTTTCGCCATTCATGTTCTAGCAATGCCTTCGATGACCTTTACCGCACTGACAGATTGTTCCGCTGAGGCATCACCTCTCTACTGACAAAGCGGATTGAAGTATATTTTGGAAAATGTACTGCTTTTATTTCCGTTGTTTGTATATATAGGTATAATTTGCTTTTAATGAGTGCCACTTAGTTCAATCTTGGCTTTCATAACTCTATTGACGACCCATCTTGCAGTGCGTTCTCACAGAGTTGGATTAATTGCGTTCATGTCATAGATAAAATCAGTGTTGGCGCATTAACGTGAACGTACTGACTGACTGATATAGTTTGTCGCTTGTATATTTTCATTAGATGCCTTATAAACAAGGTCAAGCGGGAAACATACAGCATAAATGCGGTTGATTAGTACTTCACTGGGTTTTGGTTGGTTATCAGTATCAAGTCATATATCTCTATTGGTATACAAGACCGTAGTAATTGCATCCGAGACGGTTGTTTTTAACCCTGATATTAACTATTTAGTGTCCCTGCTAAATTTGTTATTAAAGCCGTGATTTCACCGCTGCCGCTTTTTTAAAAAAATAAATCAATGGGCGTAAAATGCATTAGCGTCCATTGATTGACCTGGACGGTCTAATAATGCTGAACTTCCTTGCTCCACAGCTTGCACAAATTCCAGTTATCACTGCTCGTCTTAGAGTAGGATTTGTGGCATATGTTTTGGTACGACTTTATTCAATGACATCACTGAAAAGAAAATTTGCAGATGCTTTTGGTAAAGGAAAGATTGTAGAAAAATCCAGGATTTTTCCGTGATTGACTTATCTGCACAAACAACACCTAAATCGCCCAAGTTTGGTGATGCAACAGTGTTGCCATGCTCCTATCGTGTCATAATCATTAGCCCTACTGGATGAGGCAAATTTCAACTGTCCCAGCATATGCTTTTACCATAGTTAATATGGGATCTGTTGTACGTGATTTGCACCATTGCTGATAATCAAAACTGCTATGATGTTTTTAAAGACTTTCAAAAAGCGTTAAGTAACTTTTAAAATATCATTGAAAAGTAGTTACAACACCACCATCGATTTATATTCAATCAATGACGAACCCGCTACCATTAACAATTTGGATGGAGACAAGAACAATCTCGTTGTATACGACCATGTGAAGCTTGAAAATTAAATCAATCCCTCACGAATATTTTCAGAATGTCTGCACAAAAATCATTGATGTGATTTATTTGACTTAAAGATATGCCCATGTTCCTAAAGTGATCCTTGTCAACAGTAACATGCTTATGATGCTCCTGGCATTGACGTGCATGGTCTTGGACTACTCGTTTGACCTGATGTGCCGCTGACCATGCATGGCATCAATTTCGTGAAATGTTTGCGTAGATCAACTCGGATATGTATAATTTTCTCACTACTGATTGATCAGATCATGCCGGGGTTTGAAAGCGCCAATCTAACAATAAAAAATAATCATAAAATATCTGCCAGTTTTTGTCATAAAAGAGTATGGGAAGAGACACAGTAAAAATGCTCAAGAACAGCAGGAATTGACAACAATGTTATGAAACGTCGCATTATGGTCAAAGATATGTTTCAGTCGTGACAGACTGCTAGAACACCTCAAGTTAGACTTTCAATAAAAATTTGCACCGCTGATGAAACCCATAATGGAAATAAACAAACGTGCCGAGTACATTAAAAAGACAACAAAGGTCGTGATATAACAAGTGGCAGGGCTATCGAAGATAAAGTAACTGGTCAAATTCGTAAAATGGCTAACATAACCAAAGCTAGCAAAAGTAGCACAGACAACTACAGGGGTTATCACACGCTTGAGAAAGGTCAAAAAGAAAAAGAATTTTGAGAACCTAAAAATGAGTCATCAATGAATAATTTCCACCACCCAGACCTGCCGTTGATGCATTCATAGAAACGAATTTCAATGAAGAAGGCTGTTACTGAATCAGCAAAGACCCCTCCCATCCAAGTCTAAAGATACCTCCCAACGGTAGAGATTAAAATGGATTAAGTGGGTATACAGGGAATTTACTGGGGATAAAAGAGCCTCTGGTAGGGTGTTTGATTTTATAATAAGTACTTGCTTTCAATAAAGGTGTAAAAAGTACTAAAGAAGCTTATGTGATATGATTTTTGGTTAGAGTCCTGCATAGGAGTGGAGAATATCGATCAGTTTATGAAACCTAGGCAGATGAATTTTCGTTTCGACCAGCCTTTGAAACTACACATGAAGAATATTTGGATCGACCATTACTTACTGCTGAAACTGAGGCAGAAGAATATTCTGATCAAGCAGCGGACCTCAATCAAAACGTGTACTGTCGCCAGTAAACAATAAACAAAAAAAAAACAACATGCAAAAGCACCAAAATAACGTGCCCATGAATGTCTTGCATTGAAACAATGGAAAAAGAAGCAGGTACAAATGTTGGTACAACAATAGTTAGTTTGATTTAACCAACAAAACAAAGAGAAGACCTTAGTGAATTATGTGACCCTTATGATCTTGCTGATCGATTGGAAACACCTGTGGGAACAGTTCGTGCTGGCAACAATGGAGCCAAAGTTATAAATGAAGCCGCATCGGTTTGTCGGCGGTTGCAAATGTCCTGCCTTGATGCATGAGCTGTTGAAGATATTCATGATGTATACAACGAACAAAATTAGTTCATCGATGATGAGTCCTGAAACAATTGAGACAGTGAGTGTGAAATACTTAGTGTTTTGTGTGAAATCTATGCTTTAATGCAACATGTTGGTGTAAATACAATGCTGATCGTTACCTCGATGATCATAATGTCATCCACCAAACCAGAATTTAGTGTCAACTTCAGTGCACCTAACTCTGCTGAGGAATTAAGTCCATTTGCGTTCACAGTAGGATCGTTGCAAGTGTATGTATTACAGGTGACCTAATATTCGATCCCAACCGGTTGCAGGGTCTGCCCACGAATAAAGATTTGTTTTCTTCGGATTGTAGGTTAACTTGGGGTATTGATGAACTTCCAACATTACATCATTTAATGATGAGGTCCGACAAAGAATTTAGTTGTTGACTGGCTGGCTAGGACTCCAAACTGTTTATACTTGAACATAAGCCCAGAAAAAGCTATGTAATCTCTGTTGAATATCCACAATATGTGGTTAACATTGGACATTAGTCGCTGATAAAATGTCTTGGTTCGGCTCAAAAATATTCCGAAAACAAACAAATTATGAGCGCATGATCTAAAGGGACAGGATATAATGTTGTACCTGGCATTGTAAGGCTTACTTCAACGATGCAGATCAATTTAAATTGTGATGCCATCAGTGGTAGTTATGAAAGCAGATCTGAAACAACAGAAGCAGTTGTTTCTTCAGTGCAAGCAATTACTGAAAGTTACGAAACAACTGGTTCAGAATGATGCTGGTGGGGCCAATTATCTTGCCAGCATCACAGTTGCGTATGTTAACAAAGGGATCATGGCGTGTTTATCAGTGCACGTTATTGCATGGATATAAATCGGATCAATTTTGGAAAACGTTGACGTGGCCACAAAAAGTTATAATTATATTACCCGCCAGATATAGTGATGATCATACGAGAGCAGCTGTTGTCCAACAATGATGTTTTCATCAAGAATGCATCAAATAATGAAGACTGTGAATATTGCAAACAATTTGGTGACCTCAACTACCCACTTACGTTTCTAATATGCAGATATACAAACAGTAGTTACAGGAATTAATGACACTCTTTACCGTATATTTATTCAGTGTAAAGGACAACTTCTTGGTGCCACATTACGATTTTCGTATGCAATTCCTCTCAGACTCATTTTTGTGTTTTACAGAAATGTTCGCAAAGTTTTTCTTGGAGCCAAACATAAAGTCACATCAACCCGCAAAAATAATTCCAACCATGCTGATGATGTTAGATTTGCATTACAAAAGTTAACATTGTGGATGATTTTGTGATGCCATTCACTTTCTACACGTTTGTCAAGATTTATCCAAAATGGAACCACTTCAACGCTGTCTTTTCTCGCACATACTACAGATGCACACTCACCAACTGCTATTGCGAGACGGTTTAGGTCTAGTTGGAAAATAAATACCAAATATGGTCTTACTGCACCAAATCACGTGTTTGTGACATTTCAGTTTGCAAAACGAGTCAATGACGTAATACCAAAATAAGATGATGTTTAAATACATAGAAATTTTCTGTACAATTAAACGGTCATCATTAATCTTCTGAGGAATTCGGCTTAAGATTGAAACCGATTATAATGCACGTGTATATCGCAATCTATGGTCTTATATCAACCTCCAGCAAATTATTGACATTGGTTTGCCCAATTTTCCAGTATAACCTCGTGATACTGTATTAAATTTCTTACTTTTCATTGAGATACTTGGAGGTATTTAGGCGATTGTTGTCGACATGCGTTTTCATGACGTGTACGTGCATCTAGTGTTACTTACAAATGTATTATGTTATGCTTTCGGAGTTGATACTATTGTTGGAGGGTGCTGGTAGCCGCTATGAGGGTCATCGATGGACCTGTAGACAATTAAAAAATATTTCTATTACGCTTTTTAATAATAATAATCTATGGTTGGTTGGTTGAATTTGTACGGCGCACCAGCACAAAAAGACCATTTAGCGCCATACAAAAGGTTATATCCTTCATTATACACAAATAGTAAAAAGGTTCTGTATCGGCCAGCGATACGAAACCAGATAGTTAAAGGTAAAGCGAAAATGCTAACGGTGATAAAAATACAGTCGCCCGATAAACGGGAAATAATCGCACTGAGAATGTCGGCCTTAGTGAGAATCAGTGGGAAAAAAATTGCAATCAGAAACGAATCTGGGAGTCACACTGAAACTTTCTCTGGCAAAATAATCTAGAAATTCCTCCTTGTGCCTGACCCAAACACAGTTTAATGCAATATAACAGAATCTCAGTAAAATTAAAAGTATCCAAGTTAGAGGTGACACAAATGCAAAAGACCAGTGGAATATTTCCATCCCTTGATTTTATTCGAGCATTGTTGGCAACAGCGGTTAGAGCTGTTGCAAAAGGTGCAGTTTTAGGAGTTGTCAAAACTGCATAAGGTATAGATTAAAAGGCGGTTGGTGGAAGTATATAAAAAAGGCCCTTGAATATCCTCGCACAGAGGCTTGTTGATTTCCCGATTGCAGAGGTCATGTCGTTTACCAGTCCATTGACCAATCTCGATTACTCGCGATAGCAAAACCGAACATTTCGTGGTGTCTTTATGCGAAATTAATTTATCATAAAATATAAATACGCGTGCTTGGCAATAGATTATATTTGTAATCTACCTGCGGAAACAACTGTTGGATGAGGTGTGACTGGAATAACGGCAACAACAACCAAGTGAAGGTGCAACAGTTGGTTTTATTGTCGGAAATATATCGATAGTAACCGATTTCTCTAGCAGAGTTCAAATTTAATTTATGCGCGATTAAATGCACGAGTACGCACCTATTCCGAACTGTTGCCAACGGCACAGAGCAGTCTAAATACGATCAGTAATCTGTACTTGGTGTCAGTTGAAGATGAAATAATCAGTGCGGCAAAAATAGAAAATTACAGACAGTTACAAACACAACTAAGAAAGAGCGCAGATTTACAAAGTCAAAGAAAAACAATTTTCAAGCAGAAGACTGGTTGTTGATCTAAATACAAGCTGCTACCACAGTAATTTCACTCATTCTTTGGGTTTCTAGATCGTATATGTTATACAATCACGTCCGGTCACTTGTGTGATTAAACACTCATGGGTCGCATATGCGCTAAAACAAGTCATGGAGGTAAAGGATATTACAAGTGTCGGGGACTCAAAGGCGACAGGACAAGAAAGTCAAAGCGCACAATTCATTCTACTGATTCTAGTATAAAATGACACGCTGTATGTTTGTTTTGGAAGACCTTTTTAGTGTAGACCTAGGAAACTAAATTATACCGGGTAAATGCGTCAATATGAATAATGATACAATTATCGAGACATTTATTACACGTTTCTCTGGCCTTTGTCAAATTTTGCGATTAATTTTATAAGTTTGTGTCTGAGTTGTTAAAATTCATTAACTTAATTACTTCTTAGGGGCATTGTTACTTAAGTTTAATTATGCCATGAATGTTTAGTTTGTCTTGTCAACCATTTGTACCAATGTATTTTTTCAACAGCTCTTCACCTCAGTCATTTTTCCCTAGGTGCTGCATACAACAGCATTCAGCACAAATCTATATATCTTGAATTCCAGCACAATGCCTGTGCCACTTTGTATTTGTTTTCAGTGTCGCGTCTCCAATTTTATTCGCGATAAACTTTAACTTGAACATCTAGGAGGATGGACTTTACTTTTTAGTCAATACAATGGGTCATTCGGTTCCCTTTCTGTACTTTTATTATGTTTAATGGTTTTCAGTTGCAGTTTTAAAAAAATCTTATTTGATGTTGCGTGTTTTTATTCCAGCTCTGACACTGCTAATACTACAGTTGTAAGCCTGTGTGGAGGACGCATTTCGAAACGTGATGGAAAAAATTAAAACTATATTAACGGTGAAGATATTAAACTTGTCTTGAAATGCAGAACAATATTAAGAAAGGAGTGCAAACTGTTGGCGATAATGCGGATATGAAACTAAGTGTACAATATATATATATATATATATATATATATATATATATATATATATATATATATATATATATCACCTTACATCTTTTACAAGAACATTATGTGTAGTTTGTTTTGAACTTTGTTTTACAACGACCTATACAAGCAGATCTAATTCATCATTTCGTTCTAATCTTGTGTTATATAAGTTAACATAGATAGCAACATAAATCGAAACAAATATTGCTTTACATATTTGTGGGGAAAGAGCATTTGAAGAATGTGATAAAAATATAAAGTCCATTAGTAATAATTTATATATCCTTTCTAATGTTGTGAAGAATCCCATTACAAATATGTCTGTCTTGTCTAAAAGATTTTACCAGAAAACATTCACAGATGGACATAAATCAGAGAAGGTATCCTACACACAAATGATATAGATAACTAAACGTTAATGTTTAACATATATCTTCAAAGTAACTCCAAACCATAAAAATACAGAATCAAATGATATCAGTAATCTGCTGTCTTAGGTAGACAGGCACGAGGATAACATGTCGTTTGTACTGCATCATTATTATTAATTACTCTTTTGTTTAATACTCGTTTTATATTGTTCTCCACTTTAAGAAATTCAGGTGCATAGTATTCGAGATTGTTTTCATTTATACCGTCCTTCCATCCATTCGTCGCAGCCTGTTGCACTTTCATTTCTGATCCACTACCATAAGGCCGTTTGAAATGAAAGGAGGAAAGTTTACTAAGAGATGATCATCAGGTGTGTTGTATACCACATATATGTTCTATGTTCAAATTCAAGGTGTATTGTATACTAAACAAGGCGCTGTCTTCCAAATCAAGTAGTGTGGTTTGCCACATTGTGGTGCTATCTTCAAAATAAAGGCGTGCTGTATACCACATTGGTATGCTATCTGAAATTTAAAGTGTGTTATATAGCATGTTGGTGTGATATAACTAGATGTGTCATAAGTGATATTTTGAACCGATCATTAAATCCAAGGCCATATACAAATGTTCTAAATGTTTAATTGCAATTACCATTCTATTCTTTAACGTTTGAACCATTCAAGATTCAACGATTGAACTTTGCATACTTAAATATTATCATTAGCAAATTTGTCAAATATCACATTGGGAGACAATCTTATTGAATATTATTTCAATTTTACATCAAATGTTTTTTCCACTCTATATTTTTAAGATTGAGGAATGAATATTGACCTACGTATATATCAGTTTTAGAAAAAGTGCTGCATACCAAATTAGAAACCTTTTATTTAAGGACATGGTCAAGGTTCAATGTGTCAAAATGTTCAATACTCGTCGTTTCCGCTTAGCTACTCTAGATTTAATTTAGAATATGATACATGCTGTACACCATTTTGTATGTGTGTTACATGCCAATTCATTGGTCCTGTCTTTAAATTAAAATCAGGACTATACTTTAAGTTTTCTAACACATCTTCTTTTCTGCTTTGTAATTTTAAAGCCAAGTATATCCTACAAGAAGTTGTAGCATAAATCGCATCATAAATCTCGTCTTTAATGTGAAGATCATAGGTCAATAATTTATATGTCTATATACTTTATGGTTTGCTTGAGATAATTAGGAACTATATAATTAAATATTGCAACTAAGTAACGTTCCATATTTTGGGGCCCTATCTGTAAAGCCAAAGTCGTGGTCAATATTTTGAAGGACTTTTTGTATGTTTTATATGTTAAATATCGTTTGTGGCACATTTCTGAATCATCGTACATGCTATTTATCTGCTGGAGAGAATCACATGTATCGCATACAAGGTTTAGCATGGCGTCCAAGTCTTTATTCCACCTTACATGCCTTTTATGCACTTTTACTTTCACGCCGTATGAGATAAATACATTAACCATTGCAAGTTTCCTTGTCTGTCCATTAACTACAGCCTAGTCACAAAGGTCACGTTTAGTGATATAATCGTGATAATGTTGGGGAATAATATTCCCCGAGTTTGTATTTTATTATTCCTATTATATTAACACCAAGATTAAGGTTGAAGTAACTGTGTTCGTTAAAGTAGCCTTGGTGCACGTTTAATCTCTGCTAAACAACATACTTTATGCGGGTTTTTGGATCTCCATAGCAAATTCGTTTCTGTATTTGGAAACCTCTTCATGTGTTTCATTATATGAATACGTATAGTTTTCAACTGAAGAGACAATATAATAATCATATCAAGCAAAAATGCCACCTTCCGTATGATTTATTACTTAGATCCAGAAGTTCACAAAGAAAATACATAGACTATCCTAACATACGATTTGACATAGTCATTGCCTGTCACGTTGTATATTCTGACAAGTGGGCGGATACATTATATAATATACGATAGGGGAGGCAATCAGTAACTGCTAGAAGATAATGAATTGTCTTCTCATAGACGGGTCAGTCTCATTAAGAGCCTAGTCCTAGTTCAGATAGCATTATCAGTTTATTAGTTTTTGCATCGTTTGGACAAGTATTATCAAGATTAATTATTAAATTATTAGTCAATGATGATTGAAAAAGACTTAGCAAAACTTAGATAAATAATTTTGAACCGTTCCTTAAAATAATGTCATGTTTACAACTTCGAAACATTCAAACGAGTTCAAAGAGTTGCTAAACATTCATAATCCACTGTATTAGAAATTAATTATAACTTTCGTGGTAGATATTTACCTCTTTTTACGATGGTATTTGCAAAAGTAATATAAGTGAAATGGAAGGAACATGTACTAAATTTATTTATCTGAAAAACAATTTAGCAACAAGTGTGATATAGTATTGGGTCCGTATAACCAGAGAGCAACAGAATAATAAGCATGGGTGATTTATTTTCTTACCCAGACATAAAAAATGACCTTTGAATACCATAAAGATCCGATTAAAAATTTTTAAGGAATATTTTTATATCCCTCATAGACCGTTAAATCGTTTATATTTTTCAACCACTAAAAGCAAGCAGCATGATCACATCAACGCTTTCATCTAGAATGGTAAATGGTTATGTAAGTTTATTTAAACACTAAGACTTCGTAAAGAGAATCGTCTTACAGCAGAAAGACACACAAGTGAAAATGTTTTAACAAAACAGGGAACGAAATTGTAGCCTTAGATTTACTGTACGCAGAACACCTATTGCTCTTAGCAAGAAAAAAAAATGTTTGTCTTACAGAGGGCCTCTACGGTGGATAAGAGATCTGCAAAGCACCTGGCTACCCACATAGCACAAAAGGTCAATTTAGTCGAGGGCATTCGTAATTTGAGGAAAAGGGCTTCTAATCAAGAGGAATTTGACTGGGCCGTTCAGAATATAATTCAGTCACAGGTATGTTCAATGTTATACCCTTTATTAAGTCAATGATAAAACTGGCTTGTGCTTTGGATAAAAGTAATAAAACTTTGTGAAACGTCTTTGTTAATCATGTGTACCTTTTACGCTTGTTTACATCTATTATTTTTATCTTTGTCATTAAAGTATGGGAAAAGATTTTATCTAACAAAATGTATCTTGGCAGGTATTTGTATCCTACCATATAGCATCTAGATAATCCTCTGTGATCAAGAGGCTGTCTCATCTATGCTTTCATTGAAACTGATCCTTATTCAGTGATAATATTGCTTTATTTAAACTAACGGTTTTTCACTGGTACTATTGTATGCTTTAGGGAGTGAATTCCAGGTTTAAATAGATCATAGCTCTGATGCTAATGGTGAAATCTGATGACACAAAAATGTTTCTTCCACAGTGTGCATGGACATCATGGAAATTCTCTCTTATAATTTTGAATATTGTGGTAAACGGGTATTATTATTGTAAAATTTATTTCTGTTTTGTTTTCTAGAACAAGTAAAAAAGGAAATAATATATTATTAAAATAGTGTATTAAATGTAAACGTAATTAATTAAGTGATCTTGCTCTATCAACATATCTGTGTAACAAATGACTCAATGAAACAGTCTAGTTTAAATAGATAATAGTTCTTATACTAGCCTCTTGGTTTCATCCCATTGAGAAAGACGTACATAATTTATCTGCATGTTGTTGGCCGCTTAAATTTTGTGCTGATAATATACTAGGAAAAGTCCATTGCAATGGCAATATTAGACTTCACATGGATGCAATATTATAAATTTTAAAATCAATGATTAACATAAAACTGTACATGTCTGTTTTTCTTTAATTTTCACGCCACCTTGCAAATGTTCAAATCATCTTCATACATTTCCTGTCTTTTATGTCTCAATTCAACAATTGTGAAGCATTTGAAGATTGCGACAATATTCCTCATCATTTCAACAATTAAGGTTGCAAACAAAGCGCAAAATCTCTTATTGTTGGATTTAAAGATTGCAAAAAGAAGGCGATATCTCTTACTGTAGCATTTGAAAGTTCCAAACAAATCGCAGTATCTCTTTTTTGTTGCATTTGAAGGTTGCAGAAAAAAGGCAATAGCTCTTATTGTGGCATTTGAGGATTGCAAACAAAAATAAGAACGAAAAATATTTTATTGTGGCATTTAAAAGTTGCCTAAAACAATATCTCTTCTCCCTGTGGTTTTTGAAGATTGCAAAATGAATGTAATATCGACCTTCATTAGTGCAATTGAAGATAGCAAATTAAAGGCATTATATCATATTGTGGCATTTGAAGTTTAGACAAAAATACAGTTTCTCTTTTTGTGGGATTTATTGATTGTAAAGTTTATCGATTTATGTATTTATTTATTTAAAGATTTATCGATTCAAATTAGGGCACTTGAAGATTGCAAAGAAAAGGGCAATATATCTTACTGTGGCATTTGAAACTTGCGAACAAAAGTCCGCTTCAATTTGTAAATTTGATGAATATATACGGTCTCCCGATATATGTACTCTTTCATTATTCCTTTAAAAACCTTTCAATTGATTTTGCAAGCAGAAATGCTCAGATTCACTAACTTGAACTCAATAATAAACAATCATAATTTTAGTTTATTAAGCAAAGTACATATGTATCATCAAAAAACCAATTAAACACGGGATTGTCTTAACAAGTACTGGAACTGCGGCTTTTTGTTCATTGATGTCTACCAAGCAATACGTTTAAAATTTCATATTCCATATTGACAAACTTTATTAATTTAGGTAAGATTAGGATTTAGAGGTGACAAGTTATTTATTTATCATAAAATATTATCAACGTAGCCCTACGTCAATATATATATATATATATATATATTTATATATATATATATATATATATATATATATATATATATATATATATGAAATTAAAGATCTTTGTAACAATTAAGTACATACAACATTGTCACTGTAGTCTTATGTAAAGGTTAAGTATATATATATATATATATATATATATATATATATATATATATATATATATATATATATATATAAGTAAGTGTGTGTGTGTGTGTAAGCCTTATGTCAAAATTAATCATACATAGAACATTTAGTCGTTTCAAAATATTTTCTGATTTAAAACTTAGTTCTTTATCGAGTTTTAATGCTTGATCGGTCAACAGTACTCACTAAGCTTATTTATAACAGTATCATTGACACTATGTTCGACTGCGAATAAATTAAATTTACCTTGGAACGTTGAATAATTTGCTTTGTATTTTTCCTTGATTTGTATGAATTACCTCTGCAGAAAATCTACTGATGCTGAACGGAATTGGTGGTTCTTTGACCGTAATAAGCTAAGCCTAATGAAGAAAAATAGTTTTACATTTATCAAAGTTTCGGTATACAGTTATGTGGCTTTTGAAATTAGTCTTAAACTGTAATGATTTTTTTTTAGTTTGAGTTGTATATGCAAATGTTGACTGGGAAGTTTGAATTTACAATTGAAACTTTCTTTAATATTCAAGCCAAACATAGAAAAATAGAAAAAGCGGTTAAAAAAGGAAACATATATAACTTCAGAAAAATAAACTAAGACCTCACACAAACACAATACAAATAACTATTTTATGTCAAAGTCAATAATCTGGTCTAAAAATAAGAGTCGTCTGTTTAAACCACAATAACACTGAGTTTTCTTTTTTAAAGCAACGCTATACTACTTGAGAGATTCAACAGTTATAGTAGTTTATGCGCTATTTTCTGTTGATGTGGTATTTTAGGTTAAGGTGAAAATGTATAATGAATAAAAAATATGTATTTGTGAATCACTCCCAAAGATCATCACTTGGGCCTCGAAACTACTCCTTATAACGACTGACTATGCTTTTCACGTCTTTTTCTTCTCTCAATTCGCAAATTACCGCTGCTGACACGTCATCCATTTTCTTGTTTTTCCTTTACCAAACCATTCATTCTAAATGTGATTAATCGGTGCAGAAAGAAAGCTTCTTTAAGAAGCAGTGATAATTTTAGCATTATTAAACTTCTCTTGTCATATTTAACTTATAGAGAAAGCCGTGTCCTTGTTGTACGTTATGATTTATTTTAACACTTCTAGTGCTAATGCACATCCTATGTACGTGACTTGTAAGTGAACTAAGAAAAATGGCATAACGCAACCATTTAAAATTTAACAGAATCCTACGAATTCACTTAACAGACACGTGTCACTGTCAACGTTATGTTACTCTTTGGTAAATCTATGTTTTCACTTATTAAACCAAGTTACACTTTCTATGTGATCAAGATTCCTTCATTTTCAAAAATCGTTTACAATTTGTTTATTTTTGCTATGGTTTTCTGGATATCGTATGGATGTTAATGCCCGAAATTTTTGCCTTTCTAGAAATTGTTTTTAACAGGAATTGTTTTAATTTTTTTAGCATTAGGTCTGTAGATATCTAGTAAACGATAAAATTGTTAGTATTAGGTTTGTATGTATATATATATATATATATATATATATATATATATATATATATATATATATATATATATATATATATATATATATATATACTAAGCAATACAAGTTTTACTATTAGGTTTATCCATGTGTAGTAATCAATCAATGCAATTTTAGTATTAGGTTTAAAGATATCTAGTACACAATGCCATTTGTAGTCTGAGGTCTATAGATATTTAGTAAACGATACAAGTTTTAGTATTAGTTTGATAGATATCTAGTAAACAGTACAATTTTAGTATTAGATTTATAAATATCTAAAAAAACAATGCAATTTTAGTATTAAGTTTATTGATATCCAGCAAACAATAGAATTTATAGCATTAGGTTTATATATATATATATATATATATATATATATATATATATATATATATATATATATATATATATATATATATATATATATATATATATATATATATATATATATATATATATATATATATATATACATGTAGCGTAAGGCCAGCGTCTTAAAATGAAGCTAAAGCTACATAACTAGTTTTAAAAACTTATGTGAATCGAATTATGTACTATTAACTACATTTAAAATGATGTTGACCTGAATATTGACTGTGCTAAAGATAGGTGTGAAATGAACTACGACAGTCAACATACGTTATAGCCTCCAAGCACTCTTAACTACGGAAAGCTTAGTAAAAGCCAGAAATCAGTTATGTCTGTCATGCTTTATTCTAAGTTTATTAAGAATCTCCATTGTGCTCCCAGTTGACTTCAACTATATACATTGACTTTTTAATGCCAATAGTTCACTTATCAGCCAGACAAATATCGTTTATCGGTCAACTCAGTAATCCATTAGCAAATTTCACTCTGACACTTGTACTATTTCTAATATAGAGATATAAATATTCAAAGAATCCGTGAATTTGAATGTTTAGGACATGGTTATCTGCTGAGGTCCATATTTGGAGGGTCAATTATATACGAGGGTACTTTTATAATCAATATTAAGGGCAAAATAATATATCACAAGCAGTTTTACCTCCTCTAAATAAAAGAAGAGTTATGTACGATAGTGACACAGATCTCTAGATACCCATAACTAATCTGATACATGTTATTCTTCGTTACAGCTTGTACTAAATATAACTACAGTAGAGCTGACTACCCAGTATTGTTTAATTATTTACAATATAACTTTTCAAATTAGAACTCATGAAAATGAAGCAATTTCTTGTAATAAATATTAATTATTTATTGTTATTTTTATATAACATTAAATGTGATAATACCTCATTACTATGTGACGTTTTGTTATTTTTCTTTGCTCACGCGTATAAATTGTATACTTCGGATGCAGTTGTCGCACCACAGTCCTCATTAATATATTTGTATTAATGAGCCACATGTAAACATTTGAACGCGAACTATATTACACTACTGAATAGATCTTTTTACTTTAAAGTAAAATATTGGGAGAGATAAATAATCTACTTTGGGGTCTGGACCGAGACAAAGAAATTTCAGTCGTGGGGTTACATTACATTGCTCGCTACGTGGGGAGACAAATAATGTAACTCCTTGAATGGTATTTCCTTGTCCCGGTCAAAACCTCAACATAGATTCTATAGTTTTCGTGTGCTTATAAGGCTGCCTTATCACATTCCGCATTGTTCCTATGCAGCATTTGTCTGACACCCTTTCTATAATTATTACTATTGGAATGTAACAATAGAAATATACATCATTTCAGGCCGATGTTATCTACACGTATTGCTTACAGTCGATGTGCATACCAGGTAAGACCATCACCAATGATGTGGTCCCATGTTTATGCTCAACTTAGACTGATTATTCATAAGGATATGTATTACGCAATTGTCTACTTAGTAAATAATTGAACAAGAGTTATAACTAGTACTTCAATGTTATGTAAATGATAATTACTAGAAATATGATTTCCAATCCCTCTTTGATATTTATTCTTTATTTGTTGTTCTTATATAATAATAGCAAAATCTAATTTACTTTTGATTTCAACTCCAACTTATTACTACATTAAGCTCCCAACACTTGTTTGTACAAGCATTTTATACATGCAATCAATGTAATTAGGTAGTATCCTTCAAATTAGTTTCCTTGTATATTATTCTCCTTTCATCAAATTTTGTTATATGAAGTTTTGCAAATCATATTGAGAAAATGTCACTAAATTTATTTTGTGCCTCGTTTCAATAGCAGAATATTACGTTTCTTTCTCTAGAGCTACAGAATGTCCTTACATTAGATTTGAAATCCACATCTATGTTATCTATCAATTATTTAACGTATTATTTGCTATTTATTAGTTTTATTTGTTTGTACTCTAATCGTTGAAATTGAAACCAAAATGACCAATATTTAAATACTTCAAACGTTTAAAACCTGCTCTTCTGATTACCCGTTGCATATTTCCTTCTTACTGTTGTCTACACTATGATTACATGGGGTTTTCAACAGTAATTTCCACTTTTACCGTATACTTTTATTTTTGTTCTGATTTTTGTTTTTTTGGAGGGGATGGAGTGTGGATGTTTATTTTTGTTTATTTTCGTTTGTTTCAAATGTCAAAAATTTGAATAGTTCCTCCTGTACTTAATAATTTTCACAGTTATACATGTTAAATGTATCTCATAAGATTATTGGATCAAGACTTTTTATGCTTGAAACCAATTTTATTTTAATGTTCTTTTTCATTCTATACCTATGAAAGTTCCTAACAGGAAGTACTTTTTCTTTTGTTTCTATGTGCTGATCGTTCCGATCTTATTCTTAATATGTTCTTCAAATGTCGCTAAATTAAATTCTAATTGCATATATCCTATTGTTATCATTTTCACTAATAACAACCCTGTCAATTATTAATTCGTACGTTTCTTTACTGCAGGTCCGCCTGGAGAAGCAGGTCCACCAGGTAATAGCTGTTTGATTGTTGCTGATGTTTTGCTATTACTGACAATTTCTTTTTTGGAATTGTTTACTTAGTGATTGACTTAGGCGATCTTTATATTAAATAAGAGCAAAGCAAAACATAAAAGTATCAAATAAACAAAGTTCGGTGAAAATCCTAATTTTTCATGCCGCATTACATTTTATAAGGAATATTATTTTAGTATAAGCCCTACGATGTAAAACTGGAGAACATAACACTTTTTCCATCATCAGTCATTCCAATTCAAACAAAACAAATGATAATATTCACAATCAAACCAATTGCCTAATCTTTCTAAATTTCTTTCCAAAAATTAATTTGTTAAAAATTATATGTGTTTTTAATACAAAGGTTTTCATACTTCCTTGCATTATAATTGAGTTTTATTCTTTACTTGCTTTTTTTTCATCAGTGGTAAGGAAAACAAGCTTGAACTGTTTCGGATTGCTTTCCAATACAATTTGTCCATCTTGTGTATATGTCTTGGTATCCTATGTGTGCATAATTGTATGTTTGGGTGTAAGGGAGTGTAATGAAGCCATAGCACCTCTGGTGGGGAAACAGTCTGCCTCTTCAGGGGTAGCTATTATATCTTTGGTCCCACGTGCACCAAGAAGCTGTACGATGCGCAGAAGCCACACCCCGGTAAATCGCTTCGACTGGCGGGCTAATCCAGGCGAGAGTAGCCGACGGGTATAAATCCATCGGTAAGCTAAAGATGGCCTACCGAAGAATGTGAGAACAGGATTCGGCGGACAGCACGGATGAAACCTATAGCTAGTCTTACGGACAAGATCGCCATTACAAGCAATGCATTGTGAAGCGCATTAGGGTATGACGTAGCACTCCACTCCATTCGATTCGATCTACAAACAACTTGGTCTTATCATACGACTGGATTCAGATGGTGTTGGACGAGAAAGAGAGAGAGAGAGAGAGAGAGAGAGAGAGAGAGAGAGAGAGAGAGAGAGAGAGACAGAGAGAGACAGAGAGAGACAGAGAGAAAGAAAGAGAGAGAAAGAGAAAGAGACAGACAGAGAGACAGACAGACAGATAGACAGACATGATCATCCTTCTCCATAAATTCCTGTGGCGATGTATGAAGCACACATGCAGCATTAGCCGCAAATCTGGATACACAGGAGGCTCACGCCAAACGCTTTTTCTTCACTGATGCGGATCAGCACTGGAATTCGGCAGCCCCAGGTCGACTTTGTAGCCCTTCCTATGATTCGCACCTCCCACCATCAACGCATAGAACGTGCGCACACGTTTAGACAAAAATGATGCCGACATTCATCATATGAAAACTGCCCAGACTGGCTGAGAGATAGCCAGATACAGCGTAGACATTGCAGTCATGAGTGAAACCCGCATTGCAGAAGAGGGCAAACTTTTTGAAAGGATCGCTGGCTACACCTTCTTTTAGAGCGGAAGAGACGGCGAGGAACGACTTGAGGTTGGGGTCGGCTTTTCAGTGAAGTTAGCAAGCTAAGTGGATTTACAGAAAGTGCAAGCGACAGGTTTTAACCACGAAACCACCACCCCTGTTGAATGGAAGAAAGCTTGTCATGATCGTCAGTGCCGAGGCTCCAGCCATAGCCAGTCAAGCAGAATTAAGAGAGAAACTTTATGAAGAACTTATATCACTGCTTTATTCCCAAATCTGACAAGTTCATCATCCTTGGTAACTTCAATTGCTAGAAGTAGCTCTTATAACATCATCTGGTAAGGAGTCATTGGAAAGTATGACATTCATTGACTACGTGACAGTCAGGAAGAGTGACAGGCAGGATGTACAGATGACCAGGTTAATGTGTGGTGCAGAATGTTGGATTACCCACCGCCTTGTAGTCCCCAAGCTGAACAACTCTTATCTGCAAACAACCTTTGTCAGCTGTCTAGGAAACCGTCCTCAATCCACCCATTTGGATACCCAGAATACAGCATGGGAGAGCCTTAGAAAGCCGGTCAACAAAATCGGAACAGAGATCTTAGTGGTCTTTTTTAGAACGCATAATGTCTGGTTGTACGAGCATTGTGACGACACCAAGCAGTTGTTGGGTGAAAAAAAATCGCCTTCACAAAGCGTACCTAAATAATTTAAAGGCTACCGCAAAGAAATACGCCTTCAATGACATTCGTAGTGATGTTCTGTAGAAACTCGGGCGAATGCAGTACTCCTGGCTGAGTAACATAGCTGATGAGATCCAGAGCTGACAGGCATGATATGAAGACGTTTTGCACTGAATGAAGTCTATAGCCCCTCATCATCAGAATCATTCCATCTCTTCAGTGTGGATGGCAACACCTGATCACTGAAAAAAAGATCCTTGAATGGTGATCTTAGCATTTCAACTGCGACTGAACATCCAACAATAAGGAAGTCTTTGGTCGTTTGCCCCATGTGTCAAAGGATCACTGGATGACCAAGGAACCCTGTTAGAGACTCAGAAAGCGATACGTCTGCTCTCTAGCTGCAATGCTCCTGGCTTAGACTCAGTCACATAAGAGGTATAAAAGGAAGGTTCTGAAAAGCTCCTCCACCAGTTATTTCCTTTCATTTGTCAATAGAAATGATCCCAGAGGAAATAGAATAGGATACTATTATACACCTCTATAAGCGCAAAAGAAATCATCAGACCTGTGGCAACTTTGGAGATATATTTTATTCTCCATTGCAGGCAAGATACTCGCCAGGATTCTCCTCATCTATCTTACATCACACCCTGAGCAAGGACTGCTACTGGAAAATCTCGGTGGATTCCGGATGGAACATGAAACGATCGACATGGTGTTCACTGCAAGGTTGTAAGAAAAAATCCAGAAGCAAAATGCTGACCTTTTCTCCATCTGTGACGACCTGAACAAGACCTTAGACACTGTTAGTAGAGAGGTACTGTAGAAAAGCATGACCAAGGGCTGATGCCCAATAAAATTTATCACCCTGGCGCAGCAATTCCAGGACGATATGTAAGCTAGATTCGGGTACGATGGTGAGTCATCTGGAACACTTTCCTATATCGAATGGAGCAAAGTATGGTTGTTTACTGCCGCCAACACATTTCATTCTCATTTTTTCAGCCATGCTCATTGATGCCCTCATAGATGGTGACGTGGGAATCGGTTCCAGATACCGAATTAGTGGCAAACTATTCAATTCCATGAAGTTTAAACATAGAACTAAAGTAAAGACACACATCTTCAGAGATTTACTATTTGCTGATGAGCGCAACGGTGCTCGCTCTGAAACTGACCTGCACCCAAGCGTCGATAAGTTCTAATGCTCGCACCAATTTCAGCCTAACAATTAAAACAGAAAACAGAGCAAAGGCTATGAAAACCTTATGCTGAGCCACACATCACAGCCAACGGCCTCAAACTGAGCTCAGTGAATAGGTGCAAATATCTTGGCGGCATTCTGTTTCAGAACGTTGTAATCGATGAGGAAATATATTCCAAGAATGGACAGACCAGCGCAACCTACGACAGACTACATGCCGATGTATGGAACTGATGAGGCACTTTTTAAAAGACAAAACTGAAGGTGACAGGATACGCTATTATGCGCCTGGGAAACCTGGACAGAAGAAGTCGAATCACTTCTACAGAAGTTATCTCATTAGACACATAAATATCCAGTGGCAAGAGATTATCCTGGATACTGAGGTCCTTGCCAAAGTAAGTCTGCAACAGTATCTACACCATCCTCATGCAGTCACAGTTGCGATGATCACATGTCAAATCATCGCCTTCCAAATAAGACAACTCTTATGATAGCTTAAAAATGGAAAACGCAACAAAGTTGGTCACAGAAAGCGATATAGGCACACCCTGAAGATTCATTAAAGATGTTTCACATTAGCACATGGGAAAAGACTGCCCATGACAGGGGCGTGTGGCGTTTCTCCATCGATAAAGGTGCTATAGCTTGAGACGTAAAAAAGACAGCTGAAACAGCACAAAGGAGACAGGCCTGGAAAATCGCGAGCCATCTCCAGTCCACAATTCCTTTGAGCATTCAGTTTGCACATAGACCTCTTCAGCCACATGAGCACCCACAGACCATTCGTTCCCGATATAACACTGGATGACTAATGTGGTCATCATCCACTTGACAGACGAACTCTTATGTATATATGTGTGTATGGATGGATGGATTCATCTGTATGTAACAGTAGTTGATCCATATATATATATATATATATATATATATATATATATATATATATATATATATATATATATATATATATATATATATATATATATATATATATATATATAAATGTAGAAATGTTTAACTTCTATATCACAGGAAAACCTGGTCCGTCAGGTGCGGGGACTGGACTACCTGGACCAAAAGGTAACATATATGCAAACTTTATGGAAATGATTGTCACTTCTTGTCTTAACTCCATTCCAAAAGGATGTCAACAATCTTTACGGTCATATATTTACTGCAAAATAATAAAAATAATAGATAAAATGGCTGCTGATTAATAAATTGTGTTGTATATCTTTACGTTTTGCATCTTTATCAGAATTTTTTTACCAGGCAAGTGAACTTTTATGTATTCGTAAATCTATGCAATTAATTTCAAATTCATTGGTGGATTTTTAGAGGGTGGTAATGATGACACGAACAAATATGTTTGGTGTAAATTAAGTTTACTATACATTTAGATAACCGTTTAAATGAGTCTTGTTTTATTTAATTTTTGTCGTGCTTCACCTTAATTCAACAAACATGTTTAACGATGCACACTAAAAAATCCCATTGTACAAGTCCAGTTTATGATATCACCATGTTCATCGCTCGCAATGACCTACAATTCATACACAAATAATAGATGATACCTCAACATTGACCAATCTTAATCAAAACAAGAATAACATGGAAATGTATTAGCATTGACCTATATTAATTAAAAAACAATAATAATGTTGGAATGATTGATTAATGATTGATTAAAATCAATGAATGATTGGTTAAAATAAGAACAACGTCGATCGTTTTAATATTTACCTATCAAAACAAGAACAATATTGGTATTTAGAAAAGTACAAACAACAGTGCATAAGGAAAATTCCATCAAAGAGAGTTATTATTATTAGTTGAAGTCAATCCAGAAAAAATAGATCTCTTTTTACGCTTATAATATATAAAAGATTTGGAAAGTATTACCAAGAATAAACCAACAGTGAATTCTGTAGAATACGATGTTTCTTCTGGTTGCTGACGAATTGTCCAATAATTCTGGATAGAAAGCTAGCAAGCGTAGTAGGTCTTCGTAACCCAATTTACATTTTATGTATGATAATTTACATTTTATGTTCTAATTCACATTTTGTGTCTGCCAATTTACATTTATGTATATGCGAAAAGTGTTTATGGCTACCCTGAGCTATTTTTGCCAATAGAAAGATTTACCTTTGCAGGACAATGCACGATTTAGCCGTAAATGGATATAACTGGTCTCTATAAATTTTTCATGCAATACAGTTATAAGGTTATGTCATAACTTGAGTTTCTGGCTCACTTTGCTACAACAATTATGATCCTGAGATAAACCCAACTATATTTGAAAAATTTCTTTAGTTCGTGCATTGTCCCTAAAGTGTCCACAAATGAGTATTGTAGTGGGCATCTAGTCACCTCTATAAAGCGTCTACAAATGAGTATTGTAGACGGCTTCGAATCACCCCTATAATGTCTCAACATATGAATCTTGTAGACGGCCTCGAATCACCCCTATAAAGTCTCCACATATGAGTCTTGTAGACGGCCCTGAATCACCCCTATAAAGTCTCCACAGAGTCTCGTAATGGCTTCTAGTCACCCCTATAAAGTGTCTACAATAGTCTTGCAGTGGACCTCTAGTCACCAGTATAAAGTGTTCAATGTATCTTGAGTAGATACTACCGGTAAACGTCTTGTCCGACTGACGAATGCCCAAGGAGCAGAAAACAATTATTTAGTCGATAGTCGGATTTTGCGATAGATAGATAGATAGATAGATAGATAGATAGATAGATAGATTTGATCAATAATTCTTACGCTCTTTACTAATCATACAGAAAATATTCAAACGGGAAGCAATGCCAAACTGATACATTACTGTCCGTTACACTGTTCTCCTAACCTCATAGGTGTCGGTATATCACTTTTTCAATTATAGTCAACATTCGCTTGAATAAAGCTAACAAACACGGTCCAATATTATCGGGCATATTGCTCGTTTATTATCGAGCCTAGGCCATTTTTCTACTTTATGGAACAATTATTATGCAAAAGCCAATCCAGCAACATATTCTTAACTTAAGAAAAACCAGTCGCAAAATAACCATAGTTAACAAATCTAATAAACAGAATGTTCTTTCGTTCTCTAATGGCAATATAAATGTTTGTGAAGGCACCATATGTTTATGCTGTATTTTATCAATGTTTTCCTCTATTTTCTTGTTTGTTTTGGAAAAGTGTATGACAGTACAGTGCTTATGTATATTTTACTAACGGTACATAATTGCCATGCTATATGAATAGGCAATCCAACCCCTTCAGACACAATTATTAATAATATCAAATTACCTTTCGTCCTTCCAATTACAGGAGACGCAGGCGAACGAGGACCAAAGGGTGATCCAGGTAAATAAGTTCATTAATATAAGCATTTAATACATATAAATGTACTTTCAACTTTAATGAATTGTTGAGTTTTTAATTAGATGAGTTCATCATGTTTAATGCGTATTCATTTTTTTATTTCATCTGATCGCTAACATCATGTCATTCATTTTAAAGCAGAGTTTCGCCATGATTTAGGTTTAATATTTGTTCCACATGAATGAAACATTATGTGCCCATTAAATATTTTCTCTATAAAATTTGAAACTGATTTTCACACAATATGTGGTAATATTTCCAAATAAATTTCATGGTCACAAAAACTTTTGTATAATTACGATGCTAAGGATAGTCTATTTCTTCCAATAAACTGAATGAAAACGAACAGTGCAAAAATAGCTTCTAACTAGCTTTTGTCTCTAAATAAGTTTTTTTTAAAATTTCAAATGTAAATACGATACTGAAACAAAAATACAGCGTTGAGGTTACACAATTTTCACATTTAAGGAAAATTCAAACGACATGCGAGTGAAAATGATTATGCTTTAAGGTATGTTCAAATTTAATGTTGACAAAAACATAATCTATATCCCTAGCCGTATTGAGGAAAAAATATTATGAGAAAAATGCATCAAATTAGATTTAGTAGCATGAAATGGATTAGATGATTGGTAAGTACAACATTCCAATAGTAGCACAGCATGCCAATAGTAAGTACAGTATTCGAGTTGTAAGTACAGCATTCCAATAGTAGCACAGCATGCCAATAGTAAGTACAGTATTCGAGTTGTAAGTACAACATTCCAATCGTAAACAAAATTCCAATAGTAAATGCAGTATTCTAATAGTAATTACAACATTCCAGTGGTATATCCAGATGATCTAGATAAATACTCAATAAAGACATAGTCTTCATGCATGTGCATCTGTCCATACATATTTCATGTTCTTTTCTTAATAAATTCACATGTCATTTTTATTCATCATCCTACTTATAAAATGTGTGGCTTTCTTTTCTATTATTTTATAACTTCCTAGTTTATGACATATGGCACAAGATACGCGACATTTTTTAATATAATAATTGATGTTAAATAGATCATTGTTTCTCGTTACCTCACTTCGTTATGTACCACCCATCGCTCCAAAAACAAAGGTGACGCTTTATCAACAGAACATTTATGTTCACTTTGAGACAGATATATGTCTCTTGAAAAGTCAAAGGAGAAAAATAATAATACTTAAGTAAACAACACATTTACAGACATGTTATTTTGAGATTATTCAGTGTCGTTTTGTCAACTCGGGAACTGAATCATAGCTGTCAACAAGCTAATTCAAGTAAATCTTAAGTTTAATTTTCTCTTGAATATTAAATATTATCACTTGGTACAGAAATGCGGTATCCTCAACATGACGGAGATTTCACTTATACTTTAATTTTGAGCTGACTTCTATCAGATAGTATTTTATCATTATCATTTTATTAGCATATACATATTTCATTAAATTGTTAAGGATGCTTTATTTTCACACATTTTGGATTGGTAAAATAAATACTCAGGGGAGCTGACTCACTAAACAATACTGAATTCTGCAATGTAATGGACAAGCTTGCATGAACAACTAAAGCAAGCAGCGTACATAAAGTATTAGCCATTCCTTACTTAGACAATACTGTATATTGTAAAGATATCTTTCGTTCGCAGTAGATAAAATCTCCATAAAAAAGCTGCAGTGAGAGAATGAAAAAGATCTGCTTTAGATCATTCATCTCCAAAGCTTGATGCTAAATAGGAATTAAAATGATTACTAACGAATGATTTCCCTTGTAGACACTCTTTTAGAAAAGTTCTGTTATGTAAGAAAATTGTTCTTACTATGTAGTGTGTTAGTTCCGATGGAATATCGAGTTCATTCCGTAAGTGTTGTTTCTTAACATAACCTTCTTCTGATTTCTTGCTATGAGAAGGAATCTTGTACTGCTTAAGATATGCCTCGGCTTTAGATTAAAGAGGAAGAGAGAGCGAGAAGAGAGTGGTCCTTTCATGAATAAGGTGTCATTTAATAATGGTACATCTTTGGGGGAAACTCTGGCAACGAGAGGTAGCATAGATCGCTGCAAATATAGACTGATAATCTTCTGATCTGGGACTTACAACTTTTATTGATATGTATGAGCTATATTCTAAAGATACACTTATGTATACAATACATATTACAATATATATTCAATAATTTCTCTGTGATCTACTACTTCATATGCTTGCAAAGTTTCCTGCATTTTAGAATGCGATATAAATGATTACATATTGCTTGAAGCCTAAAATTCAATAATTACGACTGATGCTATAATCATTTCAAGGAATATATTTTGTTTCATTTAATTTAGAATAACAACCTGCAACGATCACTGGACATTATACTGCATTATCTAAAAAATACTATGAAGCTAGTGAATTCATACAAATGAACATAGAAACAATAAAATATTTCATTACATTATGGCAGTACATAAAAAGAAAACTCACAAAAATATTGCGACTACAAGTTACTACAAAAATCTTTAAAAGTAAGTAATAGTAAATTCTCACCTGCCAATATAGACAGACACTCTTCTCTGATCTGGAACTAACAACTAAAGATTCAGATAGGCTTGGCCTTTTTATATCCCGAGATTACGTGGCACATCTACGTCTCCCGATCAGAGGGTCCGTCCTAATAAAAACTAGTCTCGTGAACGGATTACCTTTTTGCTATACGTTGTTTATACCCTTTCATTATTGTAAAGAGGCTATTGTTTTTGTTCCACTCGTAACATGGATTATGGCTAATTTTGATAAATCGCTTTTGTTCCACTTGGATTACGACTCGTAACATGGAGTAATAGTTGAAAAGAAAACGCGACCTGATTCGTTCGACTGATTAATTTCGTTACAGTTGAAAAGAAAGCGAGTAAATCGTTTATTGTTATGAATTCTGAACTAGATTATTTAGGATTATATTTGTGAAAAGCGGTTTCTAAAGTAAGTCGGTTATTATGTCATCCAAGCCATGAAATATTGAACCAAGTTATTTAATTTTGTAACCAATATCAATTTGTAAGGAACAACACGCCTTTTAATTTCTCTACCAAAATTGATATCCTAATAGTTCTATTAAAATGCATATTTGTGAACTGGCTCATCAAAGTTAGACCCAAATCAGCCGTCAATATGTCAATAAGATGCAAAATCTACACGATATAAGTTTTTAAAAAGAATTATATACAAACTGCAAATTAATTATTCATTCTAGTATGCAAAACGTTTAATAGATGGAAACCTTTGGACACTTTATTAACATAGAATAGGATATAATGTGACAGTACTTTTTAAAATGAATTGATTGTAATCTTCGATGACTTATTTTGCTTTAAAAACAAAAGCTATTAACTAAACTTTAACAGCTTCTTGCTGGTACGTAGTCATCTTTGGATGTTAAACGTAAGAAATTTTAGTCTATATATTAAAAATACTTAATGCTATTTTAAAAAGTACTGAGAGCGACATCAGTTTTGTAAGATATATATATATATATATATATATATATATATATATATATATATATATATATATATATATATATATATATATTGAAAAGTGAGATTTATTTTGAAATTATAGCTTGTACAATTTTAAGGTCAAGTTTTACTAATATAAATATTTACGTCTGTATTGTGAAAAATCGGCTGATTGCGCAGTTATAAAGGCATATTTCATGCTGCAAACGAAAATGTTATGCGACGACGCTATTTCTTTCAGTTAAGACACTTACTTAAAAGACACTTGAACGGAATGTCGTGTCCTTTAAACAAGCTTAAGTAAGTGCTTTTTCCTTTATCATAGGGCTTCCAGGGAAAGATGGTGAGCCAGGGCCGCAAGGTAGGAACATTTTCTTTTCACTTTCTCCGCCTGAACACAAAGGAATTATTTTTACTACGGTGAAAATATTTTCCCAAATAGGTTAAAATGTATAAGAAACAAATATAATATTCAATATGTCAATTAATGTTATATTATACAGTTTCATCAACGATATTTTAGATGATTTATTCCTTTAATTTCCAGGTTTGATAATAAGAATAAAATGTTTCAAATGATAACAATGCACACATGCACATTATTAGGTTTTGGTTAGGCAATGTCAAACTCGAACGATGAATATTGATAATATTGAAATTTCGATTATATGTAATTTAATATAAATATTGAATATATTTATTTTATTGTTGTAATAAGAATAGTAACGCAAGACAAATAATGTAAGATATGCAATAAGGTTATTTATTCAGTTAGTTTTGATCAATTAGGAAGCTGATTAGATGAAAAAAATATTATTTTATTGTTAAAATAATGGGAATCAAACAAGGAATGAAAACGATACCGTATGTGGAAGCAGTTGAACTGTTAACATGTATAATTTTAACTGATATTGCAAGACGCAGTTTTATAAAAGAATACTTTTAGAATAATCAGGAGATTTGTTTTTGCAATATTGCTCCTATTTGTCTTTTGTCAATTAAGAACAGAAGACTCAGGATAAAGCTTAATTCAGAAATCTCTTGTCAAGTACGAACATAGACAATAGTGAACGAACATAGACAATAGTGTTCAAATATAGACAATAGTGTACGAACATAGATTATAGTGTACAAAAAATGCTTTTCAGAGTGAGAAAAGGACTTTCGTAATCCATTTACCTTCGTTTAAGTGTTTGCTTCTGAAAAGTCTGTGTTTTGCACAGGCATCGTCGTTCTTTTTATCAAGACTTTGTTAATGTATTAACAGTTCGTTTCCATTTTACAACAATGTCTTGAACGATCGATTTTAGTCTTTCGATTTGTAAACTAACTCCACAGCTCGTCCGCAACAGTGTTAACATCTTCGAAAAGCTTATGAATGACTGATCTAGACCTTTGCAACCATGTTCATAAATTTAAGCATGATAGGCTATTAAAGATTGTGTTGAGCTGTGTTCTAGATTTGGTAGTAATATATTCTGCAGATTCGCGTGTAGACTTTTCTTTTAACGTCTGTAGCATTTAAAAATCTGGTTAATACTGCACTATTTCAGCTATTTAATATATAGCATTACTACTCCTGAAAACAATAATATCAAGGTCTGTTATGAATTTGTAATACTACCTTCGCTTTTATCAACTATTTTCCATAAGACTGTGCATTGCTTATTATTTGCAAGACACATTAGCGAATTGTTACATGTCCTCTACATGTTCAATAGTGTGTAGTTATCCCTTTCCTTGCTATTTAATTATTAGTGGTTTCTTGACACCTACTGTATCTTTAAATTATAGGATTTATTTGTATCTTTAGGCTTTGTATTCGTTATTTGTTTTCGGTTCAATGTTTTGTGTATTCAGTATTCATGTCCTTCACAGACGTAATGTTATCGCGTGACATACGTTTTGATCTGATACTTTTTGAGAGGTTCCTAAATGAATACAGTGTATCAAGAGTATATTAAAGAATAAATCTAATAATTTGTTATAAAATCCTTAACAGTTTGATTGATATTACACCATTTAAATTGTATGCTATATGAAGATAAAGTCCTTAACAGTTTGATTGATATTACACCATTTAAATTGTATGCCATATGAAGATAACATCCTTAACAGTTTGATTGATATTACACCATTTAAATTGTATGCCCTATGCAGATTCTTTGGTTGGCAATTATTTCCATGATTGAATAAAAAGTGAAAATATATGTCAGATCTCCAGAGATTTACATCACACTCTGTTAAATGCATTTGTATACCATTTTCTCTTGATGGTCAGTTCTAAATGAATGCAGTTTTGATAACAATCTATAAGTTCTTAAAATAAAGTATTCTTTTGATTCATAACATCCATTTCGTGTTTATAGATATTTTCAGTTAAAAGAGAACATTGATTTTATTAAGAAGAGATTAAAAAATGTATCCATTTCACTATATTTTAATGAGGATGAAAAGTACCGTATATTTGCTTCTCTTTTTCAAGTCCTATATCTCGCAAAGTAAATGGTTTAAACTATACCTTACGTATAAGTTGAACGAGTCCTGAATGAGAGCGTTTAGTTCATTCGTGATAATTGTTTGTATTTCTTTCAACGTGACTAAAACAAATGTAGAAGCCGTGATCATTGTCCTTTTTACGTTTTCTGTGCTCACAACATCAATAAAAGATCACGACATTTTAATTTTGATTTTGTTTTTTTGCAGTCTAATTCGGTTCTGCCGTTTCATTTCAGACATATAAATTTTTCTGTTCGGGAGTCTTGCAAACTCTCAAGTTTTCGTCCCGAACACTTCAGATCCGCAATCTACATTCATCTGTTTTATGAGTTTTGTAAATACAACAAAAATCTATGCCGTCCGTCATTGACTTAACTCCTCTGAATTTCGACAGACACGAAATTACACTTTGACCATTCTATTTATCGTGGCTAAAGCCTCTGATTTATATGATGAAATGAATTCAATATATGCACCATAGAACTCTTTTAACTTTAAAAAGTATTTCTAATTTAAATATCAAACATATATTTAATATAGGATAGGCACGAAATAAATCATGATGCAAATTTCAGGGACATTAACTTCTGTGAGAAATATAAAGCTAAAGTGAGTCAAGATCATAAAGTGCGTTTCCTTTCATTTAAGTTGTTTATGTTCTAGTCTACTTTGTATTTTGCATCCTAATTGAAATATTACAGAAGTAATTGTTGCTTTTTTCTGCTGATATTCTTTTCCAATTCAGTCTTTTGGTTAAAGACGTTTTACATAGCATCCACTAATCATTTCGTATTGAACATAAGAGAGCATAATTTTGTTCATGGCAATTTCTTCAATGTTCAACAATCTACATAAAATATATTACATTAATTTAGCTAGATTATGTGACATCTTGTAGCCAATGAACAATCAATCATATTTCATGTTATACTCAGCTACAATAAGAATATAGTTCTTTCAATGTTTAAAGTATTTAGTACATCGATACAATATTGAATTAACCAGTCTTGTCCATATTACAACATACTATACATATTATCTTTAGTGAGCTATAAGATATTAATCAACGTCATTTACTTCTTTTCAAGGCCATAGAACCAGCCAACAATGCGACAATGTAAACTAATATTACGGTCTACAAACAGAACTTGGAATCGAACAGATTACTGTTAAAAATTGAACATTCGTATATTTTTTACTTTCTATTTTAATACAACAATTTTAGCAAGTAATGCACAAGCTTGTGTGGACTTTATAATTCATCATGGTCTATTTATTAGTCCTAAAGTGAATAACAATTTATGCTTGAAAGCATATTCGTTTATTGAACAGATTTGCAAAAGCTAGATGAAAACATGATTTACAGAAGCAAACATTTCTATGAAGTTATAGATTAAATATTTAAGAAATAGATTATCAACGGTCTTTAATATAGTGGTTTTTCACGTAACTATTATATATTTTTATATCAGACAAGAGGTTCTTTGAGCAGGCTTTTTTTTGCTGATCTAGTTTTACTCCATTATTGTAGCTTTAAGTTTGAATACATTATTATCTTTATTACATCAAAGCACCTCATCTATTTGTTCGTCATTTAGATATCAATATCATTTTGATACTCAACTCATTACATGCCCTATTTTAAAGAGTTTTAACTTCGTTCCATAGAACTTCAAAACTTGTTACGTCTTCACAAGTGTTACGCCTTATTATTAGAGCTTTGGTAAGCTTTTAACAAATTTAAAGAATGATGAAGAGATTCTTGCCCATCCGATATTTTGAGTTTTTAAACTGACTTGTATTTACTTATATTGTAACAATTGTGAAGAAGCGAATCGCTGAGGGAAAAATCAACCACCATGGTAGTATGGATAAGCATAGATTTAACAGTTAATAATCATAATATACATGGTCCAGAACTATTCATCTCCGTTCTACTTCCTTCATGTGTTCTTACTCGCAGAATGACTAGCTTTTTAATATGGACAAAATGCGTGAATTTAATTCAAATGCAAGATTATGCACTGAAAATTCGATTCAAAGACAACAACGATTCATTGTTGCATAAAAGCGAATAACTTTCTCATCACTAAAAATTTATAATATTCAAGAATCATATTCTAAAACTTTACTAGAAATATCTTTACTAGTCGTATATTCCACTGCCATATCCAATCTTGTTGTTGTTTATTACCAGTCATATATTCCACTGGTATGGCCAATCTAATTATTGCTTATTGCCAGTCATATATTCCATTGACGATCCAAAGATGGTCCATTTCATCCGTCTTTCCATTTTTAAAGCATAGCCAAATATTACAAAAGTATACTGTGTCCTTGCTAAGGGAGAAAGTATGTTTAATGAAAGCTGTTGATTTCGTTAAGCCAATTTATGCAATATCCGAGCGAAAATGGTCACTTATTACAAGCTCCCCAACTTTTGTCTCTAAATAATTTATAATTAGTGTTTTCTCTTGTGGATTTCATTTCGTTTACATTTGTATTTAGATTATCAATTCACATATATAAA
The DNA here is from genome assembly GCA_016746295.1 of Potamilus streckersoni. NCBI lineage: Eukaryota > Metazoa > Mollusca > Bivalvia > Unionida > Unionidae > Potamilus > Potamilus streckersoni. Next base: position 2,263,906 of record JAEAOA010000272.1, on the reverse strand, counting down.
TAATAAATGTTCACAGATTTATTGCACTTGTGCCCATTGCTTTCTGCATCAGAGTGTCAATGATTACTTTTCTATTAATTTCTTATCATCGATCAGAATGTGAAGCTAATTTCGAAACTATAAACAGTTACTTTTATACTTTAAGTACCTTGGATCTAACTTAAAACTGCACTGACCCAGATGTGTCGTCTCAAAATGTGCCTGTATATCTTGGTATGTGCAGTTTGTTAGGAGTAATCAGCAAAACAAACAAAATACATCCTAAGCTGCACATTCATTTTGCGACATTATCTCTTTGAAGGAACCAATAAACCATAATGAAGTAACGCCAGAAGATATTGATGTGTGCTTTCGTTTAATGATACAAAACGTGCATAGAATTCAATATCTAATGTAAAATCCATTTTAAAAAATCATGATAAACGGCACATTTAGAGTTTTCCGGTAATCATAAAACTTCTCATTCAAAATTTTAAACAATAAGACAAAGTGCTATCACATTAGTTGAGATAATATTTGCGTATTGCATTTACATTTCAAAGGGCTTCGAGCGTTATTGTATTCGTTCTTAAATCTACAATTGTAGACTGCTCTGCCCGTTTTTCAGTTTTAAAGTTATAATTCATTTGCAATTGAACTATTCAGTTGAAATATTGTTAGAATCGTTTCAAACATTAACAAGTAGAAACACGTTCATTTCTATTGTTGCTTCATTTTGCTGGTTCCAGTTTTGTTTTTGCCTACTGCTCATTTTCAGTTAGAGAGAAAGGTAAGTAGGTCATCGCAGTATCCTGATGCATCAAGAGATGGGGATGGATCAAGGACCGTTTTGCCCTGGTATGCCTTGGTGATAATACTGAAACTCTTTTTTATCAAAGTTGGGCATCATTGCCAGTATATTTTATATTTTCAATTTCTTTAATAGCTATTTCTATATACAACCATGTGGATGCGTTTTTAAAGTATGCGGTGTGCAAGCAAATCACCTTTATAAAACATTATCAAATGAATGTTCGACCAAAGTTGTTGCGTTTAAGTTTTCAGTTTCTGAAGATTGACGACGTGTTTCGTTCACAAAGCGTCATATGGTATTTATCCAAATGCATATTTAGTCATCGCGACGTCCCGAAAATGGATGATAAATACTAATGATATCATGAAATATTGTGAAACTGCAGAAGCTATCATTCGTTTCCTAATTTGACACGTTTTGTATTATTTCCTTAACATTTATTACATTACTTTTCTTTCAGACATTTATTTATCGTGTATTAAATATTCATTTTTAGTGCCCGATTTTAATTTTGAATGTTCACTATCTCGTATAATCTTCTTTAATAAATGTTGCATATAATCTGAACACTGAATAACTTTTAGCTCTTTTTGCATATTGTGTCATTTAAGATAACGCAAACTGGGTATTTTGTGTCCACAAAGGCAATTCTTCCATGTATGCACTATGGAGAAGTACACAAATGACAGAAATGTAATGCTGTCTTTCTTTAATATTGAATCCCCTTTTCACTGTTTAGATATAGAATCATTATCTCAATAGATCCATAACTTCATCTCTTTCTTGAATGCTTTGTACAAATATGGTTGCCGAACAGAAATTTGTGAAAATTACATCAATAAAAATGAACCTGACTGACAACAAACCTATCCTGAATATTTATAATTTTATGGGAATTCACAACTTGTTAGACAATTATTCGACTTTGGCATTTTGCGCGTATTACCTGGTAACAAATACATTTCCGTTTGTTTCTAGTGAACAGGTTCCTGACAGCTTTGCTAACAAATATGATCAACATTTATTCTAGTAATACAAGGATTATGAGTTTCTTTATCTTTCACTCTTGAGGAAGAATTGAAAACTACTTTTTTTAAAAAAGGAAGTCATATGAACATAATGCATACGTCTCGGAGAGCCGAATCATATTTTTATAAAAACGTAAAGTTTAAAATATCGCTAGTGAAAATAGCTTTGAATAAAATTATTTACTATTACAATATAAATCAAACTATCGTACCTCTTGTGTATACCTTTGTAGCCAGAAAGTTTCCTTTGAACTAATGATGAATTATATCATTTTTTATATGGACTAAAATCCTCATTTTGATTACACATCATTACATGGTACACATGACGCAACGGGGATATTTAAAACGTTCAACTTGTTAGAAGACTAGTATTGTGTTAATCATAGGATTATTGTATTAATCATACAGGTATTGTGTCAATAATGCAGAAATTGTAGAAATCATACAGATATTTTGTTAATGATAAAGGTATTCTGTACGTCATGCAGGCATTGTGTCAGTCATTAGGGTCTTGTTTCAATTTTACAGGTATTCTGTCAGTCAAGCTGATATTTTGTCAATCATACGGGTATTTGTAAATCATATTGTAGCAAAGGCAGAGTGATTAATAGGAAAATAAAGATATTTTATACCTGTTCTGAATAAAATATGTTTGATTCGAAATTGTCTTTGTTTCTGGAGAGGAAACAGTCCGTTCCCGTTGTTTATGAATACAATCATTTTCTGTATTTGTAAAACTTCTCAAATGTTTCACTACAAAATTAAAGATATCTTCACATTATAAAAGGTACTCGTGTGTTGTTGTTGTCATTGCGAAAAACAGCTGTTGCCTTAAAATATAGTGTGTATAATGGATGCATTTTATGCACATTAAATTAAACTCAGAAGGCCGTTCATTCAGGAAGGGATTCTAGTAAAAGAAGACTTGTTGTCCCAAATAAAATAATAAACTGCTATGTGAATTATTTTCCCCAACATTAGTATCTGTGGGCACTTTAGGTCCTCCTGGGAATAAAGGCGAAGTAGGTGCACCAGGTTTGATTTTTTTTTCATTTTGTGACTGGGTCATTACTTGCACTCTGAATTCATTATTTTTCCTGAACCAATTTCGAAGATGTCGGCGTTGCCACAGACAATACTAACCATCTTAAGGTCTACTGAACAATTATATTTTATGTTGAAGCAATAGAACTTTTCCTGAAGTTAGGGATATAAATACGAACAAACATATACTTTTTCTCATGCAAATTTGTTAGCCACAAAAAACGAATTCATGGCATCTGTTCTGGTGTACATTTATGCAAGAGCGATAAAGGGGGTTTGCGTTTGTGGAATGCTTAAGTTTGTCCTAACTCCTTATGTGTATAAGTAACCACATGAACACAGTTTTGATTCTTTCCATGACAATGTCAGTTCCTGACATCTATATGAAGTTTTCCAGCATTCATGACATTAAAAGCTAAATATTGTAAGTGAACCTGTCACATAATTTTATTTTTTCATATGACTTCGTTCAGCCTCTTGCTGGAACGTTAACATCAAAATTGGGTTAGAAAACTTGATCTTTCTCCCTTAAGCGTTTGCTTTTAATAATGCAATATATAATCATGCATATCAAGTAAATAACATGATTGCATATTTAGGACAAAAAATTATTGCCCTGGTTATGAACTCTTCTTTGGAGGTAACATGTCGTCATATATAAGAATAATATTTTCTTATTCATACAAATATTTAAATCTTTAAAATTTGATTATTTCTTCCTTTCTCTCACTAAACTTAGTAACGAATGAGCAATTTATCATAATTTGTTCAATTTCATACTTTACCTCAAGAAATGTTATGTTATAAAGCACTTCAATCGATTTTACGTTCTAATGAAAAATAAGTTAATATTGTTGTTTAACATGGATTTTGGTCAACGTTCGTGAGATATCTCTACTACAGTGATGATCAGTTTCTTTTATTTAATGTAAAGAACGATTCTTCCTTGAATTTAAATGTTTTTTGTACACGTTGAAACAAAGTATCATCTACATGTAAATTACATTTAAACAATTTAGATTTTGCATTAACTATATGGAACAGAAAAAGTGTACTTATGCTTGATCTAAAACAAATGTACTAAAAATGGGTGAAATTCATCCTAAAACATACATACTATTTTGAATCTTCTGGAAGATGTATTTCTCGTGTCTTAAAAATGCTAATTTGCTTACAAGTTTCATCGTTCACTATTGATGGTATTTGACATTTTGTGTCACTCTGATACTAATTATCAAGTTTCTAAATCTAATCAAATGCTATAAAATCGAAATTTTGTTTCAAGATGTTTCTTTGCTCAGCGAAAAAATTTAAATATATTACATTTTCATTGTAAAAATGTGAAATATGCGTTATGATTCCAAAGCATCACCTGGTATTCTATATATAGGATATATTGGCCTTAGTGGATTTCCTGGAAATAAAGGTGAATCGGGATCTCCAGGTATGTATATTTCACCTGGTCTGATCACTGATACCATATTCAGCCTTTATTTAACCAGAATACAGGGACTTTCTTTGTGCAATACTTATACAAATTACAGGATTTGAAACCTCTCTATCAGGGGACATAATAATATCATCATATTTAAAGCACAATGCTGGCTTGATTTTGATTGTAGTTAATATTATTACGTGTGTTATTAGTACATATTCATAGCTTAAAAGGAAGAATAACTACTTGCATCTCTCGAGGCAACATGCACTATAACGTTCTCTACCTCGTTCTCTCTCCTCTTCTCCCAACACGTTTAAACACAAAAATATGAATTTGTTAGACATGTAAGAAGATATGTCTGAGGTACTTGCATCTTGCGAGCTGATATAGTTTGTAAACCTATTTATTGAAGCAGTTCTTATATTTTGTGACTTATGTCATTGTTGAGTCCAAACTTGGACTTCACAAACATACCACAATACTTTCATAAAATAGTAGTAAATATATAATCAGTTCTTGGCAATTATTCTATTTTTATTACATATACGATAGAATGAGAGAATGACCTTGAATTGATGCGCAATATAACTGATTGTCCAATTTGACTACAAACAATACTGATTTTCCGGTCTACCTGGAAACTATACTGATTGCCCAATATATCTGACTAGGTGTATAATAAAAAAAAATATCGGCACAATTCTGACTAGGTATATAATCAAAATGAAAGATCTACACTGGTCATACTAGGTATATAATAGAAATAAAAGATCTGCACTGATCCGACTAGGTATATAATATAAAAAATATACATGAATCCGAATAGGCTTATAATTGAAATAAAAGATGTACACAATAAAAGATTTACTCTGGTCAGACTAAGTTTATAATAGAAAGAAAATATATAAACTGGTCCGATTATGTAAATAATAGAAATAAAAGATCAACACTGGTCGGATATAAAGGCTTTCAATGGTATTATATATCTTACTAACACTACTTCAAGCTGGAGATATCATTATCAAAACCAGATTTAAAAAATGAAATTTGCTATTAATATTGATTGGAAGAAAACTACAATATCAAAACTATTTTATTACTGCATGTGTTAGGCATAGAATTATATATTTAAATTATCTTTCTTTGCATTTAACAACTTTGAATTTTCCCAAAGCACACACAAGGTAGATAAATATGTTTGAACTTGCCGGCAGGGTATATATGGTATCTCTCTGAGGTATCTTCACAGAGAGGAAATAAATCAGTAATCACGGTCTATGATTACATTCATAGGAGTAATAATTGTGACCAGAGTCCAAATATACTGACGTTTGTGAAGCATATCATGTACTAAAAATGGTTTTAAACTTCACTAAATAAATCTAAATTAACTTCAAAATTAATCGCAACAAACGAATACGGTATTCTTTAATCTTTCAAATGCATCACTGACATGCACATGTCTGGTACCAATGATTGTTTTTTATTTCAACAAGTGAGAACGTGACACAAATATAGAGGATATCGACGTTTTCTGATTATATAATAATTGATGGGTCTCTCCTGACAATACAAGTTTCCCACCTGTGATGTTTGTTATTCCTTGCTCCAGCTAAATAATCGTATATTTTTTGTATTCTATATTTATGGCACAAATATGCAATATACATGGATTTCATTCTGGTTTGTGTTAATGCGAATAACAGCTGCATTACTACAACGATAAAGTTTCGAAATTTTATTAGGACTTAGGCAAATGACTTTATACAAGTGATGATATCATGTTTCACTCACTGACATATTTCAATATTTCATTATGAAACAATAACTAAGAAATAAAGTTAATATGCAAAGGTATCAATAGTTAAATATCTGGATAATTTTATCATATGCCTTAGATATTACAAAGATTCTATCAAACAGAACCTCTCTCCATCACCCTTTTTCTCTCCCCCACTTCCCTCTCTCCCTCCCTACCTCCCTCTTCCTCCTTCCCTCTTTTACCTCCCCTCCCTCTCTTCCCTCATCCCTCTTTACCTTCCCCACCTCGCCCTCCCAATTTTCCCCTCCCTCCACCTCTCCCTCCCTCCATCACTCCCTTATTCCACCCATCTCTCTCCCTCCCTCCACCCCCTTCTCTCTCTCTTTCTCTCACTCTCTCTTCCTCCCTCCACCACTCTCTCTCTCCCCTTTTTTGTCCCTACACCCCTATCTCTATCCCTCCCTCCACCCCTCTCACCCTCCACTTTTCTCTCCCTCCTTCCACCCCTCTCTCCACCCATCTCTCTTTCTCTCTCTCCCTCCATCCATCTCTCTCTCCCTCCTTCCACCCCTCTATCTCTCACTCCTTCCACCTTTCTCTCTCTATCCCTAACTCCACCCTTTTCGATCTCTCCCTCCCTCCCCCATTCTTTCTCTCTCCTCCACCCTTTTTTCTCCCTCCCTCCACCCATTCTTTCTCTCTCCTCCACCCTTTCTTCTCCCTCCCTCCACCCTTCTCTCTCTTTCTCTCCGTCCCTTCACCATTCTCTCTCTCTCCGTCCCTTCACCATTCTCTCTCTCCACCCTTCTCTCTCCATCCCTTCACCATTCTCTCTCTCCACCCTTCTCTCTCCATCCCTTCACCATTCTCTCTCTCCACCCTTCTCTCTCTCCGTCCCTTCACCATTCTCTCTCTCTACCCTTCTCTCTCCCTCCCTCCACCCCTCTCTATCTCCCTCCACCCTTCTCTCTCTCCACCCTTTTCTCTCTCTCCCTCCACCCTCCTCTCTCTCTCTCCACACTTCCCGCTCTCCCTCCCTCCCTCCCTCTATACACCCCTATCTCTCTCTCCCTCCATCCACTCTTCTCTCTCTCCACCCTTCTCTGTCTCCCTCCTCCCTTCTCTCTTTCTCTCTCTCTCTCTCTATTTCTCTCTCTCTTTCTCTTTCTCTCTCTCTCTCTCTTTCTCTCTCTTTCTCTTTCTCTCTCTCTTTTTTCTCTCTCTTTCTCTCTCTTTATCTCTCTCTTTCTCTCTCTCTTTATCTCTCTTTCTTTCTCTCTCTCTTTATCTCTCTTTCTTTCTCTCTCTTTCTCCTTATCTCTCTCTTTCTCTCTCTCTTTCTCTCTTTTTTCTCTCTCTCTTTCTCTCTCTCTCTCGCTCTCTCTCTCTTTCTCTCTCTTTCTCTCTCTCTTTCTCTCTTTTTTTCTCTCTCTTTCTCTCTCGCTCTCTCTTTCTCTTTCTCTCTCTCTGTTTCTCTCTCTCTTTCTCTCTCTCTCTCTTTCTCTCTTTTTCTCTCTCTTTCTCTCTCTCTTTCTCCCTCTCTCTTTCTCTCTCTCCCTCTCTCTCTTTCTCTTTCTCTCTCTCTTTTTCTGTCTCTATCGTATAAAACTACATACAACAATGCAATTAAAATTTTGATCATAAGCTTAAAAAAGAAAATGATACTGCCATATGCAAGTTCGATTTTATATAAATATGTCCCCAGGGACAGGAGCTAAAAGGCGACAAAAGCAATGTTGTGTAAACAGGTTAAACAGAAAGCAGTAATGCTACCATTGAATGGGATAGTTTGTTTGTTACATTATAAATAGTATTATATAATGTTTATCTATTTATACGTTTTATTTTCCATAAATAATTTGTTGGATGTTTTTCTAATTGTTAGCTAACCTGAAAAGAAAAGAACTCGTGCAAAAATATTTTTAATATAATGTAAATATTATCATCTTCCTGAATAAACTGTACGATGTCAACAATATGATATCGTTAAGATCTCGGACGGGGTAATTTTAAATCTCTTGTGAATAAATTAATTTAGGTATAGCAGGTAACATACTGAACTTGCAAATTACAGAAGCGACATAGTTCTTGATATATGTTGGTGCATGCATGCCAACGAAAACACACGCCTAATTTTCACTTGTGTCTCTAATACTTTATGCAGATAGATGATTGCTTTAGAATGTTGTATAATACACAGGTGAGCTTGAGTGTTTTCCTTTGACACATACATGGAAGAAACACTACAGAAACAAATCATAAAATATGATATATGTATAAAAAAAATCGGTCCATTCTTATGGTTTATTACCCTTTAAGCCAAGTAGGTGAACTTTATTGTTTGTGATCCTTTATTCCATATTTCTAAATCTTACAAATGTATGATCTCAATTCCAAAAATGTAATATTGGTTATCATTTAGACATAAAAAGGTTTTCCGTGCTGAATTAAAATTTTATATTGCTTAGCTTATATGAATCCGTTTCAATTCTTTAGCATATATGAATCCGTTGGAATTCTTTAACATGTATGAATCCATTGGTATACGTTAATTTGTATCATTCACTTGAATTGTGTAGTGTTCATGAATTTATTGGTATTTTTTTTAGTATATATGAATCCGTTTCAAGTTTCCTTACTATGTATAAATCAGTTGGAATTCTGCAGTATTAATGAAAAAATCTGAATCCTTTGTTATATAAGGATGCGTTGGAAGTCCTTAGTATATATGAATACGTTCGATCTCTTTGGTTTGCATCAATCCGTTTGAATTCTTTATCTTTGGCATGGATGAATCCTTAGGAAGTGTTTGGCATGTATGAATCCGTAGCAAGTCTTTGGCACGTATAAATCAGTTGGATTTCTTTGGCACCAATGAATCTGTTGGATTTCTTTGGCACGCATGAATCCTTTGAAATTCTTTGGGACGTATGAATCCGTTGGATTTCTTTGGCACGTATGAATCCGTTGAATTTCTTTAACATGTATGAATCCGTTACAATTCTTTAGCATGTATGAATCCTTAAGAAGTCCTTGATATGTATGAATCCGTTGGAATCATTTTGCATGTATGAATACGTTGGAATTCTTTAGCATGCATGAATACGTTGTAACAGAATTGAAACCGAGTGGGATTTCTCTGTTTGGACTAAATGAGTAACAAGACAAATCGATGAATGCATTACTAGATATATTTATGTGGATATAAAACAAATACGCTTATTCTCACACTACTATCATATACCTCTCACAATTTGTCCTACATGCACTGATGAAATGATGAGAAAATATAAAAATATGATTCATTGACTTCTAACCTAACAAATATACATATTATTATGAAACAATTAGAAGTGAAAAATGAAATTCACCCACTCTTTTGTGCGCATTAAACTGAGATTCACGAAATCTCTTGAGATAAAAGAAGAATGAGCAATACTCAAATGTTATTTATGTTAATTCAGCTAAATCCTGCGTTCAACACAAGTAGATGAACACAAATAAACATGCATCACTAAACTGGAATTCACTTACTAAACTGTGACTCTACAGTTTTTACAATATACGAACTCGAATCTGAAGTTTCACTGGATCCCTTTCTTATCGATCCACTGATCCACAAATCCCTTGCGTATACTCATTTACATACATACATATCTATACATCTAGACGTAGATGGAATGCTGCAATTCAGATAGCTATATCCAATACAACCACGGATAGCTATAGTCAGCGCTCATAGGACACCGAATCTCCCATATGACCTTGTCAATTGAAACGAGACTCCGTCAGCACAATAATGTCCAATAATGTCCATTAAGCTTCCTTTAAATGTCTACTATACAAAAATTTATAATAATAGGGTCCAACAGGCTACAATAGTTCCGATAATCACAATAGGGTCCCATAGTCTACTATAATATCCATCAGTCTACAATAGTATCCAACATCCCACAATAGTATCCATCAGTCTATAATAGAATCCAACAGGCTAAAACAAAAAACTAATTGTTACTAAAATGGTAATAACAAAAAAGCAGTGTAAGAACAAAATTATCACCCGACATAAAATAGAACCGAGAAAAGGTTTCACAAATTAAATAGAACGAAACTTTGACACTTACCCCTATGGCCTGATCCGTTGATGGAAAGTTCGCCAACCGCTGACAAAATCCATATGACTTGTGTCTCAGTTTACAATATGTCAAGCTTAAATCCATATGAGCGAATAATAATTATGTTCAAATGTTCATGTAATCAATGCTTGTCTGTGGCATTCTGCCTGCATGTAATTTCAAAATCGCTTTACCTGGCACAAAGTGATTCACCCCAGCTGACATTGTATGCCTGTACAACGAATAAGATTAAAGCTAAGCCAAGTTACTTGTAGCCTTACTATGTGACATTGGCATGTATGAATCCGTTGGAATTCTTTAGCATGTATGAATCCGTTGTAATTCTTTAGCATATAAGAACACATTAGAATTCTTTAGCATGTATGAATCCATTGGAATGTATACATGTATACATCCGCAGGAAGTCTTTGGTATATATGAATCCGTTGGAATTCTTTAGTATGTAGAAATATTTTGAAATGTTTTAGCATGTATGACTACTTTGGAATTCTTTAGCATGTATGAATCCGTTTGAATTCTTTAGCATGCATGAATCCGTTGGAAATCTTAAGCATGCATGAATCCTTAGGAAGTCTTTAGTATGTATGAATCCGTTCGAATTCTTTAGTATCTATGAATCCGTTAGAATTCTGTAGCATGTATGAAACCGTTGAAATTCTTTAGCATGCATGAATCCGTTGGAAATCTTTAGGATGTATGAATCCTTAGGAAGTTTTTAGTATGTATGAATCCGTTGGCATTCTTTAGTATCTATGAATCCGTTGGAATTCTTTAGCATGTATGAATCTGTTGGAATCTTCTAGCATGTATGAATCCGTTGGAATTCTTTGGTATGCCTGAATATTTTGGAATTCTTTAGCATTTATGTATCCGTTTGTATTAGTTAGCATGTATGAATCCGTTAGAATTCTTTAGCATCTATGAATCCGTTTCAATTCTTTAGCATGATTGGAATCATTGGGAATTCTATGGCATGTACGAAACAGTTGGAATTCTTTAATATGTATAAATCAGTTGGATTTCTTTAGCATGTATGAATCCTTTGGAATTCTTTAGTATGTGCGAAACCGTTGAAATACATTAGCATGTATGAATCCGTTGAAATTCTTTAAAATGTATGAATCCTTAGGAAGTCTTTGGTATATATGAATCCGTTTGAATTCTTTAGTTTGTATGAATTCATTGGAAATCGTTAGCATGTATGAATCCGTTGTAATTCTTTAGCATGTATGAATCCGTTGAAATTCTTTAGCACGAATGAATCCTTATGAAGTCTTTGGTAATATGAATCCGTTGGATTTCTTTATTGTGTATGAATCCGTTGAAATTCTGTTGCATATATGAATACGTTCGAATTCTTTAGTACGTATGAATCCGTTGGAATTATTTAGCAAGTATGAATCCGTTGGAATTATGTGGCATGTATGAATCCGATTATTTTCTTTAGCATGTATGAATTATTAGGAAGTATACGGTATGTATTAAATAGTTGTAATTCTTTGGTATGTATGAATAGGTTGGAATTCTTTAGCATGCATTAATCCGTTGGAATTCGTTAGCATGTATGAAGACTTTGAAAGTCTTTGGTGTGTGTGTATCCGTTGAAATTCTTTAGTATGTATGAATCCGTTGAAATTCTGTAGCACGTACGAATCCTGTGGAAATCTTTAGCATGTATGAATTCTTAGGAAGTCTTTGGCATGTATGAATCCTATGGAATTCTTTAGTATGTATGAATCCGTTGGAATTCTTTAGTATATATGAATCCGTTAGAATTCTTTAGCATGTATGAATCCGTTGAAATTCTTTAGCATGCATGAATCCGTTGGAAATATTTAGGATGTATGAATCCTTAGGAAGTTTTTAGTATGTATGAATCTGTTGGCATTCTTTATTATCTATGAATCCGTTGGAATTCTTTAGCATGTATGAATCTGTTGGAATCTTCTAACATGTATGAATCCGTTGGAATTCTTTGGTATGCCTGAATATTTTGGAATTCTTTAGCATTAGCATTTATGTATCCGTTGGAATTAGTTAGCATGTATGAATCCGTTAGAATTCTTTAGCATCTATGAATCCGTTTCAATTCTTTAGCATGTTTGGAATCATTGGGAATTCTATGGTATGTACGAATCAGTTGGAATTCTCTAACATGTATAAATCAGTTGGATTTCTTTAGCATGTATGAATCCTTTGGAATTCTTTAGTATGTGTGAAACTGTTGGAATACTTTAGCATGTATGAATCCGTTGAAATTCTTTAAAATGTATGAATCCTTAGGACGTCTTTGGTATGTATGAATCCGTTGGAATTCTTTAGTTTGTATGAATCCATTGGAAATCGTTAGCATATATGAATCCGTTGTAATTCTTTAGCATGTATGAATCCGTTGAAATTCTTTAGCACGAATGAATCCTTAAGAAGTCTTTGGTATGTATGAATCCGTTGGATTTCTTTATTGTGCGTGCATCCGTTGGAATTCTATTGCATGTATGAATACGTTCGAATTCTTTAGCACGTATGAATCCGTTGGAATTCCTTAGCAAGTATGAATCCGTTGGAATTATTTGGCATGTATGAATCCGATTAATTTCTTTAGCATGTATGAATCCTTAGGAAGTATATGGTATGTATTAATAGTTGTAATTCTTTGGTATGTATGAATAGGTTGGAATTCATTAGCATGTATTAATCCGTTGGAATTCGTTAGCATGTATGAAAACTTTGAAAGTCTTTGGTGTGTGTGTGTGTATCCGTTGAAATTCTTTAGTATGTATGAATCCGTTGGAATTCTGTAGCACGTACGAATCCTGTGGAAATCTTTAGCATGTATGAATCCTATGGAATTCTTTAGCATGCATGGATCCGTTGAAATTCTGTAGCATGTATGAATCCGTTGGAATACTTTTGCATGTGTGATTCCTTAAGAAGTCTTTATTATGTATGAATCAGTTGGAATTCCTTAGCATGTATGAATCCGTTGGAATTCCTTAGCATGTATGAATCCGTTTGAATTCTTTAGCATGTATGAATCTTTTGGAAGTCTTTAGCATGTATGAATTCTTTGGAAGTCATTAGTATGTATGAATCCTTTGGAAGTCTTTATCATGTATGAATCCGTTGGAATTCTTTAGCATATATGAATCTATTGGAATTCTTTAGTATGTATGAATCCTTTGGAAGTCTTTAGCATTTATGAATCCTTAGAAAGGTTTTAGCATGCATAAATCCTTTGGAAATCTTTAGTACTTATGAATCCTTTAGAATTCTTTAGCATGTATCAATCCGATGAAATTTTTTAGTAGGCCTGAATTAGTTGGAGTTCTTTAGTATTTATGAATTCGTTTAACTTTGGTATGTATGAATTCGTTGAAAATTATTATTATGTATGAATTCCTTGGAATTCATTAGCATGTTTAAGTTTGTTGGAATTCCATAGAATGTATGAATCCGTTGGAATTCTGTGGCCTGTTTAAATTTCATCGAACTTCATTAACATGTCTGAATCGGTTCTGATTGTTTAGTATGTATGAATCGTTTGGAGTTCGTTAGCATTTATGACTTCTTGGAAATCTCGATCATGCATAAATGCGTTTGAAGTCTTTAGCATGTTTGAATCCGTTAAAATTATTTTTCATCCATGAACGGGTTATAATTCTTTAGCATTTATGAATCCGTTAGAATCATTTAGCATGAATGAAAGTATGAGTTCTTGCAATTCGTTTGCATCATTGAATCCGTTGGAATTTTTTAGTGTGTATGAATACTTTGGAATTCAATTAGCATGTATGAATTCGTTTGAATTTAATAAGTATGTATGATTCTATTCGAATACAATTAGTATGTATAAATTTGTTGTAATATTTTAGTATCCATGAATACGTTATAATTCTTTAGTATATATGAATCAGTATGTTTGAATATTTTAGTATCCATGAATACGTTATAATTCTTTAGTATATATGAATCAGTTGGAACTCCTTGGTATGTTTGAATTCGAAAGAATTTTTCATTATGTATGAAACTGTTGGAATTCTTTAGTATGTATGAATTCATTGTAATTCTTTAATATGTCTGATTCCGTTGGAATTCTGCGGTTTGTATGAATCCGTTGTAATTGATTAATAATGTATTCTCTCTTCTCACGTATGTGAATTCAGTATATTGAAACTTAAAACGTTATATATATATATATATATATATATATATATATATATATATATATATATATATATATATATATATATATATATATATATATATATATGTGTGTGTGTGTATGTATATATATAAACTCCATTCTCCAGTGAGAGCGGAGCTCCGATAAATAGGTTAACGTTATTTTAATAATTAAGATAAGGTATATTAATACATTTTTGTTGAATTAAGCTGATTTGAGTATAATTTGATCTATAACAGTGTCTGCAAAATTTACATTTTAATTTCGTCAAATTAGAGTTCACATAATGCTCGCTGGATACTTTTGGAGTTCTTGAGGCAAGTGCAATATTTTTGAAAGATCATAATGGAATAGTTAATGTGATACAACTAAAACAAACAATCAAACTTGCAGAGCATAACACGGAATTTATTTAGTTACATAATGTTTCGGTGTGTGTTTCAAATTCTTAATTTCTTCATTGTGTGTTATTGGAATAGGTCAATATTAATGGTTTTAGTTGTCTCAGAATAAACACATAATGTCCTCGTTCATGCAATATTAATATACGGACGAGTTAATTTAACAGTAACGCCAAACATGAAAAGTGTTTTATTTCCCAAAGTATTAAAACAATTTTGATTTGGTCGAATAATGCTGAGTACATTGTATCAAAAATAGGTATATGATTTCAAGAATAATCCACAAGAGCCACAATAACATATGTATGCATATTCTACCTTATAACCCTCTACAGCACAAAATAAGGTTTGTGACAAGTCCGAAATATTCATTGAGGTAAAAAGTGAGTATATTTTTATTTAAAGAAAGAACAATATTTATTGACCAGGGTCTCCTGGTGCTTTGGGAGCGCCTGGAACCAAGGGTGAAATATGTGTGACTAGCATATATTTTGCATGTTATTTCCATTACAACCGTTTTAAGTTACGAATATGCTGGTTTATTGCGCTGCTATAATCAAAATATGCTCTTTTAATTCTACGAACATTGTCCTGTTTAACTCACAAACAAATAATCTATAATTTCGAAATAAATATTTAAATGTAAGAATTTCTTAGCTTTCATGACAAACATGTTTATAGTTTTATCAAAAAGAAAGTTTTCTACGACACAGCAAGTTCTTGTTGAGAAACAATGATGCAATTAGGATGTGTTGAGAGAACTCAAATTTTGTCCAGTAAACGGTATTTACGTACCATAGGATTATTACTAGTAAATTCTCTGTTCCACGGTGTAACATTTGGTGACAATATTTCCAAGATTTTTAATCTTTCATTTGTGACCAGGGCTTAGCTGACACAAACAGTAATTTTTCTAATCACTCCCACAAATAGATAAATTAACAATATCGGCGATTACGTTACGTAACGTAGTAATATGTAAATATTTAACATACATTATCACCAACTGAAAATAAGAACATATACTGCATTATAGATTGTAATAGCACTATCCAAATTTTCTTAGTTCCAACATTACCTACTGATGTCTGTAGCTATGATAGCAAAATATAAAGAATATCATAACCTTCCAATGGAAATCTTCGCAATTAACTTAGACACGTCATTTTTACACTTTAGGACCTGTGGGCCCTAACGGATCTCCTGGCTCTAAAGGTAACCCGTGTATTGCAGTTTTTTCTATACATCTCGTTACTGAATTTATGCGTCTTTCCCTAAATCATTCAGCATATGTTAACACAGCTTCTTGGTTTCAATCAATTCTTGAAAAGGCCAGTCTTCTTATATAGTTTTTCGGTGGACTAAAATACTAATAGATCAGATAAGGTGTATCGTGTTAACATTCTTACGACGATTAGTAATACTCATGGTCAAGCTATAAGAAAAGGCGAGTTAGAAAAAGTGAACCATATATCACAGCGGCAAAATATAATATGATGGGATGAAATAATATACTATC
The DNA here is from genome assembly GCA_016746295.1 of Potamilus streckersoni. Taxonomy (NCBI): domain Eukaryota; kingdom Metazoa; phylum Mollusca; class Bivalvia; order Unionida; family Unionidae; genus Potamilus; species Potamilus streckersoni. Next base: position 2,247,599 of record JAEAOA010000272.1, on the reverse strand, counting down.
AATATACATGACTGAAATGCACGACAATAGATCTATTTAAAATTTTGGAATGGAAGCAACAACAATACGGGGAGAACAGGAAATATATCAAGTGTCTTTTCTCAATCTCACTACTATTGACGGTGAGAAACAGAGCAACATAATTTGAACGGTCAAAAATTATCACGTATAAGATATTATTCGGTTCTAGATAGCACAACATTATAGCAAGGAAGAGAAATACACTATCGGTCTTACGAAAGCTATTTGCTCTGTTATTATAGGAAATTCTGGAGATCCGGGAAAAGATGGCACACCAGGTAAACTTTAGAGAGATAACATCATAGAAAAGAAAAATGAATTAGAAATGAAATAATCTGATGCAACGAAGTACATAATCAGATCTCATCCATTCGCACCACTGCTAATTGTTATTTCTGAATGTTTTCTTAATAATATATGCCTTCATATCTAAAAGTGTCCTTCAGTTAGTCTCTATATATATATATATATATATATATATATATATATATATATATATATATATATATATATATATATATATATGTGTGTGTGTGTGTGTGTGTGTGTGTGCGTGCGTGTGTGTTTGTGTGTTTCTGTGTGTATTGAGAGCGACGAGAAAAGTAATTCTTTGTGCTTAAGTGCCAAAATTTGGCTTTGTTAGTAATACAATTACAGATAGAGATAAGCTCAGTATTAAAACAGCCCTGATATAAACAAAAACAATCAATACTACAAATGTTATATATTTTAGGTAAAATATAATATATGAATTTATATTTCTATTTTAAGAAAATAAAATGTCCTTGTTCGGTACCGTCCTTGTACAAAATAGTTCCACTAAATATTCGATAGACAGTATATATATTGTTACACAATCCAACTCCTATTAGCGATGTCATTCAATTCAATACTCCCTTTCTCATGATAAATGCGTTTGCCTTTTTAGGCCTCCAAGGTCAGCCAGGAAAAGACGGTGTACTGGGTAAAGCCAGCATTTAAAATGTCTTCAACGATCTTAAATGTTTACTAATATTCAAGGATTTCATATAAGCAGCAACAACTATATATAATATCTTTTGGAATAGAAAAAATTGAATAGTCAGCACAAAAATCATAAAGCAGAAATAATACAAAACTGTTTTCAGTAGCTCCTTTAAAGTTATCATATGCAAAATTGTAATGTACTTGAGAGGATTAACATTGATAAAAACAAAATTCCAAATGTAGACATAATTTGCTGTAGATCGATTTTCTGCTCTATCTTTTAAACTTTCGAATTTATGTTCTTTATGGATACTAAGACTTTTTCTGATCAATTAATTACGACCAAATATCATTAATTTTAATTTAAATGTTTATAGAAACACCTCATAATACACCTTTAATTGGATCTTATGTGTACACAACTGTCACTAAGTAAAGACATGAATTTTATATTTAGGACCAGTTGGGCCTATGGGTCCACCAGGGCTAAAAGGTGAAATGGGTGAGTCAGGTTAGAAACAATGTTTTTCAATTCTCTGGATGAGCAAAATTACAAAATGTAATATATATTCAAAACATAATATAAACATCGTATTTTGCTTCAACTTAAAATATTCAATTGAATATTAATTCATAGAATGTATCAGAAATATGTGTACGATTGTTTGAATAATTTTACACGCAAATCCCTTGACATATTTTGAAGCATACACCGTTATTTCTATGCACATTCTACTGTCAAACTTTACAGAGCTAATACTAAGGGTAATGACAAGCCCGAAATATTCATTGAGCTAAGAATCGAACCTTACTTAACGAAAGAATAATATTTCTTGACCAGGGTCCCCTGGTCCTTTAGGTGCGCCCGGACCCAAGGGTGAATTAGGTGAGACTACTTGCATATATTTTACATGTTATGTCCATGAAAACTTTATTAGTTTCGAATATACTGATTTCTTACGTTGCTATAATCAACCCAAGCTCCTTTAATTCTGCGATAATTGTCCTACTGATCAAACACGCAAATAATCTGTTAGATGGTGATAAATATTTAAATGTAGGAGTTTCTTAGATTTCAAGAGAAACATATTTATAGATTTATCAAAAGGTTAGTTTTCTATGATACAGAAGGTTGAGAAAAATGATGCAGCTAAGGTGTGTTGAAGGTATTCAAACATTGTCCAGTCAAAAGCATTTGAATATCACAGTATCATTTCTAATAAATTCTTTGTTGCAAGATCTAAGAATTGGAGACCAAACTGTATAAGTCTTTTAAACTCACAGCTATTTCCATGATCAACCTGAATCAGACAGTAATTGGTACAATCACTCCTATAAACATATAAAGCTAAACAATGGTGGTTCCATCATCTAGCCTAATAACAAATATGTGTACATAATCCATTGTCACCCTCTTAACATAATATGTCCATTTAAGGAAAAGATGCGGTAATATACCTTGTTATAGTGCACTGTCTAAAATTTTCAAATTCTTACTTCAAAGAGTACCTACTATTTCTCTAAAGCTATGATAGCAAAGCAAAAAAGTCAAATCCTTCAAATTAAATCCTTCGCTATTAACTTAGAGATTATGTTTTTTACGCTGTAAGACTTGTGGGCCCTGTCGGATCACCTGGCCCTAAAGGGGACTCAGGAACTGCAGGTTTTAAATTTTCTCTACATCCCGTTACTGATATTGAGCATCTTAAGCTAAATCATTCAGCATATCTTAACACAGATTCTTGGTTTTAAGCTAAATCATTCAGCATATCTTAACACAGATTCTTGGTTTTAAGCTAAATCATTCAGCATATGTTAACACAGATTCTTGGTTTTAAGCTAAATCATTCAGCATATGTTAACACAGATTCTTGGTTTCAATTGATTCATATTCAAGCCAATCTACTTTTATAGTTGTTTCATAGTTTAAAATTGTAATGGTTCAGGTAAAGTGTATCGTGTTAACATTCTTACGACGATTAGTAATACTCCTGGTCAAGCTATCAGAAATGGCGAGTTAGAAAAAGTGGCCCACTATGACATCGAACCTTGTAAAAGTGTTGTAATAATGCTTGAATACAGACGTAACTATTGATGTCTACTATCTAGCAAAATGAGATTTACAGGAACATTCTCGTCAGTTTCAGAGGATGTAATCGGTTGAAATCATATACTACAAATATACATATCTGAAATTCACGACAATGAATATATTTAAATTGTTCGAATGGAAGCAACAAAAACACGAGTAGTATAAGCAATGTATCAAGAGGCATTTCACAATCTCACTTCTATTGACGGTGAAGAACAGGGAAGCATAATTTGAACGGTCACCAACTATTACGTATAAGATATTATTAGGTTCTAAATAACACAAAATTATAGCAACGAAGATAAAAACTCTATTGGTCTTACAAACGGTATTTGCTCTGTTATTATAGGAAGGCCTGGAGATCCAGGAAAAGATGGCACACCAGGTAAACTTTGAGAAATATCATCATATCAAAGTGGATTAAAACTGGAAAATTGTAAAACAAATTAGTCCACACTCAAATACCATCCCTTCGCACAACAACTAATCGTTAACTCTAAATGTTGTCCTAATAATATATGCCATTATGCCTATAATGTGTCAGTGCGTCTGTGCTTGTATGTGCGAAGTGAGCGAGGAGAGAGATAATTGTTTGTGCTTAGGTGTCAACATTAGGCGTTGCTAGAAATTAAATAACATAAATATAAACACGGCCCAGACATTCACAAAAATAATCAATACTACAATCGTTTTAGATTTGAAGCAAGAATGAAACATGTATTATTTAAAAATTCAAATGTGTTTGGTCGCTGCCGGTTTTCTGCAAAACAGTTCCACTAAATCTTCGAGAGATATTATTGATATTGTTACACAAGCCAACTCCTATTAGCGATGTTATTCAATTCATTACTCTCAGATCACAAAATACGTTTGCCTTTATAGGCCTCTAAGGTCATTTTGGAAAAGACGGTGTACTAGATACTTAGGACGTTTAAAACATCTTCAACGTTCATAAAAGTGTACTAATGTTCAATGTGTTCTTAAAAGCAGCAACAAATATATTTATACTGTGTGGAATAGAAAAAGAAATCGAATAGTCTCCACGGAAATCAATAAGCAGACATAATGCAAAATTGTTTTCAGTAACCCTTAAAAGATATATTACTTTAACATTGTAGTATACTTGAGAAGATTAACATTTATCTAAAAAAATACAAAATGCTAGCACAATTTGCTGTAAATAGATTATTTGGTATATTTTAAGCTTTGAAATTTGTTTAATGTCTAGATATTATGAATTTATGTGACTAATTGATTAGGACCAAATATCATCAGTTTTAGATGATATGTTTATAGAAACATTAAATAAGATCTTATGTACGCTCAACTGTCGTTGAGTGAAGCCAACAATTTATATTTAGGACCAGTCGGACCTATGGGTCTACCAGGTCTAAAAGGTGAAATGGGTGAGTAAGTTTAGAAACAATGTTTTTCAATTCTCTGAATAAGCAAAATTACAAAGTGTAATAGATATTCAAAATATTAGATAAACAATGCATTTTGATTCAATTTAAATATTTTACTGAATATTGGTTCATATAATGTATCGAAAATAAGATACGATTATTCAAATAATTCTACACGCAAATCTCTTTGACGTATTTATACGCACAGTCTACTGTATAACGTTATAGAGCAAATAATAAGTTAATGATAAGTCCTAAATATTCATTGAGCTAAGAATCGAATATATCTTACTTAACGAAAGAATATTTCTTGACCAGGATCTCCCGGTTCTTTGGGGGCGCCAGGACCCAAGGGTGAAATAGGTGAGACTACTTGCATATATTGTAAATGTTGTGTCCATTACGACTTTATTAGTTATGAATATACTGCTTTCTTACGTTGCTATCATCAGCAACTGCTCTTTTAAATCTGCTATAATTTTCCTGTTGAGCAAACACGCAAATAATCTGTAAGATGGTGTTAGATATTTAAATGTAGGAGATCCTTAGGTTTGAAGGGGGGCATATCCATAGATTTATCAAAAGGTTAGTTTTCTATGATACAGATGGTTCTTGTTGAGAAAAATTATGCAATTAAGATGTGTTGAAAGCATTCCAATATTCTCCAGTCAAACACGTTTGCTTATCATGGTATCGGTTTTAGGAAATTCTTAGTTGCAAGGTGTAACATTAGGAGACCAAAATTTCAAAGACTTTTAATCTCAAACTTATTTCCAGGTGCAAACTTACTGAGACAGAACTTGGTGTAATCACTCCGACAAATAGATAATTATATACATTGTTGTTATGTACATAATCTAGTGTCACCACTTAACATATTATGTCCATTTAAGAACAGATGCTGTACCATACTTTGCAATTGCACTGTCTAAAATTTTCAAATTCTTAGCTCAATCATTACCTACAGTTCGTCTGAAGCTATGATAGCAAAAACGAAAAGAAAATCATTACCTTCAAAACATCCTTCGCTATTAACTTAGAGATGATGTGTTTTTACGCTGTATGACTTGTGGGCCCTGTTGGATCACCTGGCCCTAAAGTGGACTCAGGAATTGCAGGTTTTAATTTTCTCTACATCTCGTTACTGATATTCTGCATCTTTCTCTAAATCATTCAGCATATGTTAATATAGCATATTGGGTTCAATTGATTCTTCTTAAAGCCAGTCTTCTTTTAAAGTTGTTTGATAGTTTAAAATTGTAATGGATCAGGTAAAATTTACCGTGTTAACATCCTTACGACTATTAACAATACTCCTTTTCAAGCTATTAGAAATGATGAATTAGAAAAAGTGACCCACTAGAACATCGAATCTAGTAAAATTAAGAAACGTAATGAAAGGACATTTCTGTAAATTATAATTGTCTCACGTTTGTCAAAGATTGTTGGATTGAAACTAAAATAACCCAATGTAGATACTTCGAAAACTAAGGTAAGCTTGTAGATTTCAAAGAATACTGTAGGACATTATTACCCCTTTTGGTCACATAAATGCATAGAGACTTTTAATAGTGTGACCAATAGATTTAATTTTTGTAATTGTTACTTTTAGGTCGTCCTGGGTTGCCTGGATTGGCTGGTAATAGTCAACACATGAGTTTCTCTTTACACAGTGTTGTAATAATATTTGAATACAGACATAACTATTGATGTCTACTATCTAGCAAATTGACATTTACAGGAACATTCTCGTCTGTTTCAGCGGCAAAGTAGAATATGATGGGCTGAAATAATATACGATCAATATACCTGACTCAAAATGCACAACAATGAATCTATTAAAAATCTTGGAATGTAAACAACAAAAACACGCGTAGTATTATATATTATCAAGAGACATTTGTCAATCACGCTACTACAGACGGTGAAGAACAGGGCAAAAAAATTTGAACGGTGACTAATTATTACGTATATTATTAGGTTCTATATAACACAGAATCATAGCAAACAATATAAAAACACTATCGGACTCACATACGGCGGTATGTGCTCGGGAGGCCTGAAAATCCAAGAAAAGATGGCATTTCAGGTAAACATTAGAGTGATAACATCTTAGCAAACTGAATTAGAACCTAAATTTTCTGATACAAAGTAGTCCATAATCAAATTCCATCCCTTCGTACAGCAGCAAATCGTTAATTCTGTATGCTGTCTAAAATTATATTCCTTCATGACTAAATGTGTCAGTGCATCTCTGTGTTTGTATGTGAGAAGTGAGCGAGTAGAGAGGTAATTATTTGTGCTTAGGTGTCTACGTTAGGCGTTGTTAAAAATTAAGTAACATAAATATAAACACAGTCTTATCAAGGCCCAGACATACATAAAAATAATCAATACTACCAATGTTTTTTATTTTAGGCAAAAATAAAATATATTAATTACACATTTCATTTAAAAATCTGAATGTCTTTGGTCGCTGCCGTTTTTCTACAAAACAGTTCCACTAAATATTCAATACGTATTAAAGATAGTGTTACACAAGCCAACTCCTATAAGCGATGTTATTCAATTCATTACTCTCTCATCACAAAATACGTTTCCCTTTTTAGGCCTCCAAGGTCATCCTGGAAAAGACGGTGTACTAGGTACTTATGGTGTTTGAAATATCTTCAACGTTCATAAAAGAGTTGTAATGTTCAAGGTCTTCTTAAAAGCAGCAACAAATATATTTATATAGTTTGGAATATAAAAAAATTGAATGGTCTCCACGGACACAAAAAAGCAGAAATAATACAAAATTGTTTTCAATAACCCTTAAAAGACATATTATCTTAACATTGTTGTATACGGGAGAAGATTAACATTGATTAAAAAAAAACAAAATTCAAAATGTAGCCATAATTCGTTGTAGATTCATTATTTTCCATATTGTAAACTTTCGAATTTATGTTCTCTTTTGATATAAAAAAAATTGTGTGATCAGTTCATTAGGACCAAATATCATCAGTATTAGATGATATTTTTATATAAACAACTCATAATAAACATTCAATCAGTTCTTATGTATACAGAATTGTCACTAAGTAAAGACATGAATTTTATATTTAGGACCAGTCGGGCCTATAGGTCAACCCGGCCTAAAAGGTGAAATGGGTGAGTCAGGTTAGAAACAATGTTTTTCAGCTCTCTGAATAAGCAAAATTACAAACTGTAACGTATATTCACAATATAATATAAACAACGTATTTTGATTCAACTTAAAATATTTATTTCAATACTGATTTATAGAATTATCAAATATAAGTTTACGATTGTTTGAATAATTTTACACGCAAATCTCTTTGATATATTTTGAAAATATATACCGTTCTTTTTACGCACATTCTATTCTATAACTTTTTTGATCAAATAAAAGGTTAGTGACAAGTCAGAAATATTCATTGAGCTAAGAATCGAACATATCTTACTTAACGAAAGAATAACATTTCTTGACGAGGGTCCCCTGGTCTTTTGGGGGCTCCCGGACCCAAGGGTGAAATTGGTGAGACTACTTGCATATATATTACATGTTATGTCCATTACGACTTTATCAGTTACGAATATAATGATTTCGTACATTGCTGTAATCAACACCTGCTATTTTATCTCTGCGATAATTGTTCTGTTGAGCAAACACGCAAATAATCTGTAAGGTGGTAATAAATATTTAAATGTAAGAGTTTCTTAGATTTGATGAGAAATATATTTATAGATCTATCAAAAGGTTAAATTTTTATGATACAGACGGTTCTGGTGGAGAACAAATGATGCAACTAAGATGCGTTGAAAGCATTCAAATATTGTCCAGTCAAACGCATTTGCGTATCATAGAAACTTTAATAGTAGACTCTTTGTTGCAAGGTGTAACATTTGGTGACCAAAATTTCGAAAATTTGCAATCTCATAGTTGTTTCTGGTTCAAGCTCAATCATACAGTAATTGGCGCTATTACTCTTACAAACGGATAATTCAAAACATTTGACATTCCATCATGTAGCCAAATAATAAATGGGTACAAAATCTATTGACACCCTCTTACAATATTAAGTCTATGTATGAAAAGAATCGGTACCATACATTGCAATAGCAATGTCTAAATTTTCAAATTCTTAGTTCAAACATTATCTACTTTTCCTTTGAAGCTATGATAGCAAAAGATAAAGAAAATACCAAACCTTCAAAGTAGAACCTTCGATACTAACTTAAAGATGATGTTGTTTTCACATTAGAACCCGTGGGCCCTGTCGGATCTCCTGGCCCTAAAGGGGACTCAGGAATTGCAGTTTTTAATTTTCTCTACATATCGTTACTGATAGTCTGCATCTTTCTCTAAATCATTCAGCATATGCTTCTTGGTTTCAATTGATGTTTGTTAAAGCCAGTCTTCTTTAATTCTTGTTTGTTAGTTTAAAATACGAATGGATCAGGTTAAATATATCGTCTTAACACTCTTACGACGATTGGTAAAACTCCTGATCAAGCTGTTAGAAATGGCGAGTTAGCAAAAGTGACCCACTAGTACATGGAACCTTGTAAAATGAAGAAACCTAATGAAAGGACATTTCTTGAAACTATTATTATCTTACGTTTGTCAAAGTTGGCTAGATTGAAACCAAAAAAACCCAATGTAGATAATTCACGAAATAAGGTCATTCAGTTAGTCAGCTCGTAGATTTCAGTGAATACTGTAAGGCATTATTACCCCTATTGTCAGATAAATGCATAGAGACTGAAATAACACCATCGCAGAATTGAGATTTGTCAATTTCAAAGGTGTGATCAATAGATTTCATTGTTGTATTTGTTACTTTTAGGTCGTCCTGGTTTGCCTGGATTGGCTGGTAATGTTCAACAAATGAATTTCTCTTTACACAGTGTTGTAATAATACTTGAAGACTGACATAACTATTGATGTCTACTATCTAGCAAAATGACATTTACAGGAACATTCTCGTAAGTTTCAGCGGTAAAATAAAATATGATGGGATGAAATAATATGCTATCAATATACATGACTGAAATGCACGACAAAGAATCTGTTTAAAATTTTGGAATGGAATCAACATCAACAGGGTAGTATCATAAATTTATCAAGAGATATTTCACAATCTCACTTCTACTGACGGTGAATAATAGGGCAACATAATTTGAACGGTCACCAATTATTAGGTATAAGATATTATTCGGTTCTAAATTCGGTTCTATATAACACAAAATTAATGCACCCAATATAAAAGACTTTATCGGTCTTACAAAAGGTATTTGCTCTGTTATTATAGGAAGGCCTGGAGATCCAGGAAAAGATGGCACACCAGGTAAACTTTGAGAAATATCATCATAGCAAAGTGAATTAAAACTGGAATATTCTGATATAAAATAGTCCACACTCAAATTCCATCCCTTCGCACAGCAGCAAATCCTTAATTCTGAATGTTGTCTTAATAATATATGCCTCCATGCCTATAATGTGTCAGTGCGTCTATATTTGTGTTTGTATGTGCGAAATGAGTGAGGAGAGAGGTAATTCTTTGTTCCAGTTGTCAACATTAGGCGTTGTAAGAAATAAAATAACAAACATGCACAGTATTATCAAGGCCCAGACATACATAAAAATAATCAATACTACCAATGTTTTTGATTTTAGGCGAAAATAAAATATATTAATTACACATCTCATTTAAGAATTAAAATGTCTTTGGTCGCTGCCGTTTTTATACAAAACAGTTCCACTAAATCTTCGATAGATTTTATAGATATTGTTATACAAGCCAACTCCTATAAGCGATGTTATTCAATTCATTACTCTCTCATCACAAAATACGTTTGCCTTTATAGGCCTCTCAGGTCATCCTGGAAAAGACGGTGTACTAGGTACTTAGGACATTTGAAATATCTTCAACGTTCATAAAAGTGTACTAATTGTCAAGGTTTTCTTAAAAGCAGCAACAAATATATTTATATCGTTTGGAATAGAAAAAGAAATTGAATGGTCTCCACGGAAATCAAAAACAGCAGAAATTTTACCAAATTGTTCTCAATAACCCTTAAAAGATATATTATCTTAACATTGTAGTATGCGTGAGAAGATTAACATTGATTAAAAACGAAAATTCAAAATGTAGACATAATTCGCTGTAGATCAATTATTTTCTATATTTTGATCTTTCGAATAATGTTTTGTCTAGATATGAAATATTTTTGTGATCAATTCATTAGGACCAAATATCATCAGTATTAGTTGGTATGTTTTGGTAAACACCTCATAATAAACATTCAATCAATTCTTATGTATGCACAACTGTCACTAAGTAAAGGCATGAATTTTATATTTAGGACCAGTCGGACCTATTGGTCCACCAGGGCTAAAAGGTGAAATGGGTGAGTCAGGTTAGAAACAAATGTTTTTCAATTCTCCGAATAAGTAAAATTACAAACTGAAATGTATATTTAAAATATAATAGAACTACATATTTTGCTTCAACTTAAAATATTTAATTGAAAAATGATCCATAAAATGTATCAAAAATAAGTGTACGATTGTTTGAATAATTTTACACGCAAATCTCACTGACATATTTTGAAAAAAAATATACTGTTATTTCTACGCACATTTCATGTATAATTTCTTAGAGCAAATAAATAAGGTTATTGACAAGTCCGAAATACTCACTGAGCTAAGAATCGAACATATCTTACTTAACGAAGAAAAAACATTTCTTGACCAGGGTCTTCTGGTCCATTGGGGGCGCCCGGACCCAAGGGTGACATAGGTGAGACTACTTGCATATATATTTCATGTTATGTCCATTACGACTTTATCAGTTACGAATATACTGATTTCTTACGTTGCTATAATCAACACCTGCTATTTTATCTCTGCGATAATTGTCCTGTTGAGCAATCACGCAAATAATCTGTAAGATGCTGTTAAATATTTAAATGTAAGAGTTTCTTAGATTTGATGAGAAATATATTTATAGATTTATCAAAAGGTTAAATTTTTATGAAACAGACGGTTCTGGTGGAGAACAAATGATGCAACTGAGATGTGTTGAAAGCATTCAAATATTGTCTAGTCTTACTCATTTGCGTATCATAAAAACTTTAATAGTAGATTCTTTGTTGCAAGATGTAACATTTGGTGACCAAAATTTCGAAAATTTGCAATCTCATAATTGTTTCTGGTTCTTGCTGAATCATACGGTAATTGGCGCTATTACTCCTATAAACAGATAGCTCAAAACATTTGTCATTCCATCATGTAGCCAAATAATAAATGGGTACATAATCTATTGACACCCTCTTACCGTATTAAGTCCATGTATGAAAAGATCCGGTACCATACATTGCAATAGCACTGTCTACAATTTTCAAATTCTTAGTTCAATCATTATCTACTGTTCCTTTGAAGCTATGATACCAAAAGATAAAGAAAATACCAAACCTTCAAATTAGAACCTTCGATATTAACTTAGAGATGATGTTGTTTTACATATTAGGACCCGTGGGCCCTGTCGGATCACCTGGCCCTAAAGGGGACTCAGGAATTGCAGTTTTTAATTTTCTCTACATATCGTTACTGACAGTCTGCATCTTTCTCTAAATCATTCAGCATATGTTAACATTAGTTCTTGGTTTCATTTGAAGTTTGTTAAAGCCAGTTTTCTTTAATTCTTGTTTGTTAGTTTAAAATACTAATATATCAGGTTAAATGTATCGTGTTAACATTCTTACGACGATTGGTAATACTCCTGGTCAAGCTGTTAGAAATGGCGAGTTAGCAAAAGTGACCCACTAGTACATGGAACCTTGTAAAATGAAGAAACCTAATGAAAGGACATTTCTTGAAACTATTATTATCTTACGTTTGTCAAAGTTGGCTAGATTGAAACCAAAAAAACCCAATGTAGATAATTCACGAAATAAGGTCATTCAATTATACAGCTCGTAGTTTTCAAGAAATACTGTAAGGCATTATTACCACTATTGTCAGATAAATGCATAGAGACTGAAATAACACCATCGCAGAATTGAGATTTGTCAATTTCAAAGGTGTGATCAATAGATTTCATTGTTGCATTTGTTACTTTTAGGTCGTCCTGGTTTGCCTGGATTGGCTGGTAATGTTCAACAAATGAATTTCTCTTTACACAGTGTTGTAATAATACTTGAAGACTGACATAATTATTGATGTCTACTATCTAGCAAAATGACATTTACAGGAACATTCTCGTAAGTTTCAGCGGTAAAATATAATATGATGGGATGAAATAATATGCTATCAATATACATGACTGAAATGCACGACAAAGAATCTGTTTAAAATTTTGGAATGGAATCAACATCAACAGGGTAGTATCATAAATTTATCAAGAGATATTTCACAATCTCACTTCTACTGACGGTGAGTAATAGGGCAACATAATTTGAACGGTCACCAATTATTAGGTATAAGATATTATTCGGTTCTAAATTCGGTTTTATATAACACAAAATTAATGCACCCAATATAAAAGACTTTATCGGTCTTACAAAAGGTATTTGCTCTGTTATTATAGGAAGGCCTGGAGATCCAGGAAAAGATGGCACACCAGGTAAACTTTGAGAAATATCATCATAGCAAAGTGAATTAAAACTGGAATATTCTGATATAAAATAGTCCACTCTCAAATTCCATCCCTTCGCACAGCAGCAAATCCTTAATTCTGAATGTTGTCTTAATAATATATGCCTTTATGCCCATAATTGGTCAGTGCGTTTATGTTTGTGTTTGTATGTGCGAAATGAGCGAGGAGAGATGTAATTCTTTGTTATAGTTGTCAACATTAGGAGTTGTAAGAAATAACATAACATATGAGCACTGTATTATCAAGGCCCAGACATACATAAAAATAATCAATACTACCAATGATTTTGATTTTAGGCAAAAAATAAAATCTATTAATTACACATCTCATTTAAGAATTAAAATGTCTTTGGTCGCTGCCGTTTTTATACAAAACAGTTCCACTAAATTTTCGAGAGATACTATAGATATTGTTACACAAGCCAACTCCTATTAGCGATGTTATTCAATTCATTACTCTCTCACCACAAAATGTTTGCCTTTCTAGGCCGCTCAGGTCATCCTGGAAAAAAACGGTGTACCAGGTATATAGGCCCTTTGAAATATCTTCAACGTTTATAAAACTGTTCAACTGTTCAATGTTTTCTTTAAAGAGGCAACAAATAAATTTATATAGTTTGGAATTGAAAAAGAAATTGAATAGAGTCCACGGAAATCAAAACAGCAGAAATACTACAAAATTGTTCTAAGTAACCCTTAAAAGATATATTATCTTAACATTGTAGTATACGTGAAACGATTGACATTGATTGAAAAAGAAAATTCAAAATGTAGACATAATTCGCTGAAGATAGATTATTTTCTATATTTTATACTTTCGTATTTATTTTCTTTACAGATATAAAGCATTTTTGTCACCAATTCATCAGGACCAAATATTATCAGTTTAGTTGATAAGTTTATAGAAACCCTCATAATAAACATTCAATCAGTTCTTATGTATCCACAGCTGTCACAAAGTAAAGACATGAATTTTATATTTAGGACCAGTCGGACCTATAGGTCCACCAGGGCTTAAAGGTGAAATGGGTGAGGCAGTAGTAAAGGGAAATGAGCGTTTTGGCCCACCACCCCCTCTCCCACCTCCTCCCCCACCCCCGCCAAACCCCTCATTTCCCCTACTACTACTATGTAGACAGATATTTTGTAACCAGACAAAACAACAGGTGTTGGAATGCCATAAGCTCTGTCAACAGAAGTGACGAATTTGTTAGAACAGCGTATGTGTGGAATATGATTATTCTAAAGACGGCAAATAGATTTTACCACAAATTTTTTATCAGATAACAGGATGAAAATTAAACTGTGCATTAGAACGTTTCAGTTAACAAGGCGGAAATTAAACTAGCATTAGAATGAAAATGATATTATTTTATATCTCATTACCAATGATTAATGTTTCAACTGTTGATATTAAAAATACTTCACTATCACGAATATAGATACTAAATTTTACTTTACCGCTCACACAGCGATGGGACTCAAACAAATCTTTCATTTCTGGTTTGTTCAGCGGATATTTTTTGTTGATAAAATATACCCTTGACCGATCGAGATCAATTGTGAGTTTAGTATAGTTTTGTTGGCTAATGGGGCTGTGAAAGTTTTTAAATTCCGCTAGCAACTTTTGATACAATTGTTCGAGATAATTGAAATACTCGCTGTTATCAGATCTGATGAGCGAAAGTTTTAACTTGTCACGTGTTCCATTAAAACATATGCCTGATGTTTCATTATTAAATTCAACTGTCAATTGTTTACCGTCCATCATTAGATATTTGATGTTACTATTGTAGCTATTTGTCATTGTCAAATTTTCAAACATTATTTTATAAGTTTAGATAAAATTTTAGTCACAATGAAAATACCCAAGGGCAAATGTATCTACCCCATTTTTACAATAGCGTTTGTCATCAAAATTGTACAATCCACGTTTGATAATGACATCTGTTTCGAGTTTATGATGATTAGTTCGAATTGCCATAGCTCTCATAAAACTAACACCACCATCAAGCGCGTACTTGTAGTCATCAAATTTCATAAACTTTTTAACAAAATTACGAGGCAGACCTTTGGCTTTTTTCGTAATTTTATTATTGTCTAACAATACGGCATACATTTTGCTGCGTAATCCGATAAAATATTTGATAGCGCTCGAGTTCATTTCATCTTTAAACTTACCAATAACCTTTTTATTTGTGTCGTCATGAAATTTACTGTCACGTGGATAATCAGAAAGATCAAACAGATGTCGATTATTGTACATGTCCTGATAGATGTCCTCGCATTCGATTTCATATACGAGCGAATCAGTATCAGTAAACAATAATCTACTAGCCGGCCACTGATTTTTACCAAAGTGTAATGAAAATCGTACATCAGCCACTTTGATAAATCTAACACAGCAGCTCCAACATAGATCGGCTTGTTTAGTTTTAGATTTGTTTTTCTTCTTTGTATCGCAACAAGATTTTCATTAAATATTTTCATGCTCACAAAATCATCGTCTGACACAAGTTTGTTTCTGCGATTGACATCATTAACTATTTCAATATTTAAACGTTTCCTAATATTCTCCATCGTCTTACCAAAAACGGAATTGTTCATCAGTTTAAAAAAGTTTTTCTCAAACTCTGTTTTCGCTGCAGCTCTTCTTGAAGTGTTTGAGTTAATATAACCTCTCATCCACGGCGACTGATTAAATTTTAGTACACGATGAACTTTTCTCAACACAAGACCAGCATCGACTGCTTGTTTTAAAACTTTGTAATGCAAAACATAATTTTTCTTATCAAGTAAATTTGGTACTAGTTTCTTGACCATGGAATGTTGCCTTGGTGATGCTAACGCTTGTTGTTCTTTTGATAACAAACTATAATCTATGACCATCGATTCCGCACAGAAAGGGTAATCGTTATGTAATTTGTGTAGCGAATTTGGATAATCAAGATCAACTTCAACGAAATAGGAAACATCGTCGGGTATCTTTTTTTCTGTCTCTGATAGAAATCGATCAACCGTGATCCAATGAAATCCGCTAAAAGGCATTGGTTCTGCCATCGAACCACCGTAAAGATTATTACAATCTAGATAAATTATATACTTCGAAGAAAGGTCAGGGTTATACTGTTTCAGGTATTTGTTGTTTGCTTCAGCATATTTTTTTGTTATCACGCTAATACCACCTCGGATACCTTTTTCGATAAAATTGAACATATCAACATCAGTCAGTAATTCTAACCTTACCTTACTAAACTTTAGCAAAGCATCTCATGACAACCCAGGGGCAGAATAATACCAGCAAGGATCTAGTCCATAATTATTATAACTCGCTTCACGAAAACTTTCAAAAACATCTGCTAATAATAACACGTCAGTTTTCAGGTATAAATCATGATAATCACCAAAAGTCTCACAATCAAACTCTTTCCAGATATCTTGTGCATACCTGTACTCATCATCAGTTATATTTTCATTTTTAAGTTGTGAGTAAAATTTGTCTTTGTCAGGTAAAGATGTTTCATCAAATTTACTCCAGTCGTCGAGGTATTCGTATGGAAAAACTCCTTTTTTAGCTAGTAGATTAAATTTATCTCCAAAACAGTCTCTTAGGTTATCAAATTTACTACAACCTTTCACTAACTCATCTAACGAGGCTGCCATAAACTGCAGGCTGTCAATAAAACGCAATTTACCTAGCGTAACTGATATGTACTTTTCAAAATTATTTGGGATGCATTTGATGATGTTATCGAGTTTTAGACGAGATTTTATATCAGGATCACCAAAAGCTTCTACTATAATATGGCTATCATATCCTCGAAAATTGTGAAGAATAACTGGAATAAAATCTGGAACATGAAATTTTAAATTACACTGATTATGAGCCGCTCCACGGTACTGTCCAGTCAAATGGCAATGGTCATGTACTTTTACACCAGTTCCTGTTCTTACTCTACTTTTTGTATACGAGATTTATCAAAAGTAAACAATTTCCTTCTAAAACTCCAGCCACTACCAAAAGGTTTTGCTCTACTATTTTCTGCTGTTTTTTTAAACGTGAGAGCAATGACACCGTTTCTCATTCTATCATAAAGTGGAAGCATATCATCAATTTCTGTAACCGTGTTTATTTCATCTTTAGCAGCAGCTCCGTCTTTAAATATTACATCTAATCTATCGATTAATACTTGATATTCTGCATCAGTCCACCTGCTTATATTATTAATATCACTTATATTTTCTTTGTTTAAAAAATCATCATATTCACTACCTTTTATCTCATCATTTGCTTTTTTTATAAAATGAAGTCTTTGATCTCCAACTTCCATAAACTTTACAGTAAGCTCACCAACTCTTTGTTGCTCCTCTTTAATATCTTTTATATCTCCTGATAAACTTGTTATAATATTTGTTATGCCTTGCGTTGTTAACTCTGCTAATCTTCGCTCAAGTTCCAGTGGATTGTTTATCAATCGATCTGTTTCAGCTTGTCTAACCGCAGGATCAGCTATATTTGCTGTAAGTGCCTCAATCAGTTTTCTTTATTCTTCATCAGATCTAGTAACAAGTTTTGCAGCAGCTGCTTCCTGTTGTTCTCTAACAATTCCAACCAAACCTTTTTCCTGTAGTTGTTTAAGTTCTTCTTCTGACAGTGGTTTAGTTTCAGGTTGTTTACCTAATAATGCTTCAGTAACCGGTTTGAAAATTGTAGCTGTTGTTTCTGTAGCAGTTACTTGCCCACGTCGCGCTTCTTGTACTTTTTGCTTAAGTGATGCCTGAGATTGAGCAAGTTTTTTTTAGGTCTTCTATGTGTTGTCTGTATCTTGCTCGTTTGTCCACTATTATAATTATAAATTTTATAAAATTGAAACGCTTTACTGTAAGTAACTGTTAATACAACAGCGAAACATTTTAGTTGGATCATTTGTAAGTTTATCAAACAAGAAAAAGTTAAATTTATCTTTTGTAGCATTACGGTAAAGTTCAATAAACTTATCTTTTGTCACGCCACCGCATTGCTCGCTTGCAATATTTCTAACGTCAACATTATCCAGTCCTGGAAATAAAATAAAACAACCCGTATTTCGCCTAATAAACCTGTCAACATTATAAAATCTTTGAGCGAGATAAATAGAATTACACTGTTTGTTACGTGACAGTGAGAAATATGATCTTATTTTGTTCATCTCCATGTTATTTAGCGGAATATCATCAAAAACTACTATCTTATGTTCATCTGCATCAAGTTGATTGACTGGAATAAGATCTTCTGGCTGCCTAATTATAAAAAAATCTTCGCCAGCTTTAAGATCATCACGAAGCTTTTCATTATACTCACTTAATAACTCATACTTATCTTGCTGTGGATTGATTGTGTAAATATAAACTCTATCGTAGTTAAAATTATCACCAAGAAGCAAGTTCATAAGTAAATTTGTTTTCCCCGATCCAGTTCGCCCAACAATAAGATAATGACAATCAGGAAGTTCATTGTTTTGTTTATGCTTCACTAGTCTCTCTGTATCAAAGTTTAATATCAACGATTTTGCCATTTTATATAATATTAAACTAGTGTTGATAATTTTATCTAGGACAGTAAATAATGAGCTACTATACAAAATTTGGAACACTATCAGATTTATCAACAAAAGGTTACCAAGGTGACTCATCCAAATATGCAACTCTTGATCGGCTCAAAAATGAAATCAATAATTTACTAAATCTTACCAGCGTAGATCCAGATGAAGTCGTCATTTTCCAGGACAAAGAAGGACGATTAAAGACGAGTAACGTAAAACTGTCAGATGTAGTTGTACGATATCCAAGTGGGAATATTGTTATGACACAAAACAAGATTACAGATCTTGGAAACCCAACTGAGGACGGGGATGCTGTCACTAAAAAATACGTCAATGATCAGGACGTTTCAATCAATAATGAAATCACAGCACTCAAAAATGAGTATCTTAGTCACGTGAACACATTTTTAAGTTTTCGTAGAAACATAAACAAAATTAGAGATGAATTTTTTGGAAATCCATCAAATGTTAGCATTACACTCGCTAATATTAACACAAATCTCAATGATATTAACACAAAACTCAATGATATTATTAGTGGAATTCCTAATATTGTTGAGAAAACGAGTATGGTTAAAATTCCTCACAAACAGATTAAAAATATTGTGTATACTGTTGCTTCTGGGTTTGGTATATGGACAAGGCAACTCAACAATTCCATCAAACACACTGCAGAAGTTATTGGTGTGTATAGATTGTCAGTGATTAGCATTACAGATTTTAAAATATATACCACATCATCTTCATTACGTAATTTTGATAGGTCTTCTGGAACTGTAACTATATTATTATTAAAAAATATTGAAAAAGAATTTACACTTGAACCGGTTAATACAATTCCAGTCGAAGCCACCAATTATCAGTGGTGTTTGGAATTTATAAGTGAATCATCATAATTACCTATTACTTAACCAAACCTGAGGATTCTGTAAACAAATATTATAATGAAAAGAAGTATAGTTGATTTCAATCACATTTCAAAAGATATTCCAGTACCGGATGTGGACGCATTAATACAATATTACAAATATTATCATAAAAACTTTGGTGCGTAAAAAAATGTTACAAATATTATAACAAGATCCTTCAAGTAATATCATATCTGCCGTTGCTAATGACCAGTTCTGGTATAATTTCAAGTGGGGTATCATTAAATCCGTTTTTGTTAATCATATCCGGTATTGGTGTTTCACTTACTGCAGCGTGAAAAAAGTAGAACCAAAACTTTTGATAAAAAAGCATGGATTTTTAACATCAATTAAAACTTACAAGAAACTACTTGATCAGATCCGGTCTTACCTACGAGGAGTCAAATATAATATAGATGATTTATTACGTGAATTTCGTATTATTGATAATATGTTAACAGATATTCTACCAATTAGGGTTAGCAAGTATGAAAAAAAATATCAAAAAAAATATGAATAACGTAAAATTTTATCTAAACTTAAGATATAATATAACTAAAATAATATCATTTTCATTCTAATGCTAGTTTAATTTCCACCTTGTTAACTGAAACGTTCTAATGCACAGTTTAATTTTCATCCTGTTATCTGATAAAAAATTTGTGGTAAAATCTATTTGCCGTCTTTAGAATAATCATATTCCACACATACGCTGTTCTAACAAATTCGTCACTTCTGTTGACAGAGCTTATGGCATTCCAACACCTGTTGTTTTGTCTGGTTACAAAATATCTGTCTACATAGTAGTAGTAGGGGAAATGAGGGGTTTGGCGGGGGTGGGGGAGGAGGTGGGGGAGGGGGTGGTGGGCCAAAACTCTCATTTCCCTTTACTACTGAGGCAGATTAGAAACAATGATTTTTAGTTCTCTGAATAAGCAAAATTGCAAACTCTAATGCATATTCAATATAATATAAAAACGGATTTTCATTCAACTTAAAATATTTAATTGAATAATGATTCATAGAATGTATTACAAATAAGTGTACGATTGTTTGAATAATTTTACACGCAAATCTCTTTGATATATTTTGAAAAAATATACTTTTATTTCTACGCACATTCTACTGTATAACTGCTTAGAGGAAATGAATGAGGTTAGTGACAAGTCCGAAATATTCAGTGAGCTAAGACTCGAATATATCTTACTTAACGAAAGAATAATATTTCTTGACCAGGGTCTCCTGGTCCATTGGGGGCGTCCGGACCCAAGGGTGAAATAGGTGAGTCAACTTGCATATACATATTACATGTTAGGTCAATTACGAATTTATTAGTTACAATTATACTGATTTCTTACGTTGTTATAATCAGCACCTGCTATTTTAACTCTGAAAAACATTTTCTGTTGAGCAAACAAGCAAATAATCTGTAAGATGGTATTAAATATTTAAATGTAAAAGTTTCTTAGATCTGAAGAGAAACATATTTATAGATTTATCAAAAGTTTAGTTTTTTGGTGGAGAACTAAAATGTGTTGGAAGCATTCAAATATTGTCCAATCAGCACATTTGCGTATCATAGACACTTTTATAGTAGATTCTTTGCTGCAAGGTAACATTTGGTGACCAAAATTTCGAAGACTTTCAAGCTCATAGTTGTTTCCAGGTTCATGCTGAATCATACAATAATTGGCGCAATCATTGCTACAAAGAAATATTTCAAAACATTTGTGATTCTATCATGTAGCCAAATAATAAATAGGTACATAATCTATTGACACCCTCTTGTCATTTTATGTCTATGTATGAGCAGGTTTTGTACCATACATTGCAATAGCACTGTCTAAAATTTTCAAATTCTTAGTTCAATCATTACCTACAGATTGTTTAAAGCTATGATAGCAAATCATAAAGAAAATACCAAACCGTCAAAATAGAGCCTTCGCTATTAGCATAGAGATGATTTTTACGCTTCAGGATCCGTGGGCCCTGTCGGATCTCCTGGCCCTAAAGGGGACACAGGAGTTGCAGGTTATAATTTTTTATACACCTCGTTACTGATATTCTGCATCTTTCTTTAAATCATTCAGCATATGTTAACACAGATCCTTGGTATCTATTGATTCTTGTTAAAGCCAATCTACTTTTATAGCTGCTTGATAGTTTAAAGGTGTAATGGTTCAGGTAAAGGGTATCGTGTTAACAGTCTTACGACGATTAGTAATACTCCTGGTCAAGCTATCAGAAATGGCGAGTTAGAAAAAGTGACCGACTAGGATATCGAACCTTGTGAAATGAAGAAACCTAATGAAAGAATATTTCTTGAAACAATTATTATCTTACGATTATCAAAGTTGTCCAGATTGAAACCAAATAACCCAATGTGGATAATGCACAAAATAAGGTCATTCAGTTAGTCAGCTCGTAGATTTCAAGGAATACTGTAAGGCATAATTACCCCTTTTGTGAAATAAATGCATAGAGACTGAAATAACTCCATCGTAGAATTGATTTTTATCAATTTCAAATGTGTGATCAATAAATTTAATTGTTGTATTTGTTACTTTTAGGTCGTCCTGGTTTGCCTGGATTGGCTGGTAATGTTCAAAAAATGAATTTCTCTTTACACAGTGTTGTAATAATGCTTGAATACTGACATAACTATTGATGTCTACTATCTAGCAAAATGACATTTACAGGAATATTCTCGTAAGTTTCAGCGGTAAAATATAATATGATGGGACGAAATAATATGCTATCAATATACATGACTGAAGTGCACGACAAAGAATCTGTTTAAAATTTTGAAATGGAAGCAACAACAACCGGGTAGTATCATAAATTTATCAAGAAATATTTCACATTCTCACTTCTACTGACGGTGAATAACAGGACAAGATAATTTGAACGGTCACCAATTATTAGGTATAAGATATTATTCGGTTCTAAATACCACAAAATTAATGCACCCAATATAAAAGACTTTATCGGTCTTACAAAAGGTATTTGCTCTGTTATTATAGGAAGGCCTGGAGATCCAGGAAAAGATGGCACACCAGGTAAACTTTAGAGACATATTATCATAGCAAAGTGAATAAAAACTGGAATATTCTGATATAAAATAGTCCACACTCAAATTCCATCCCTTCGCACAGCAGCAAATCGTTAATTCTGAATGTTTTCTTAATAATATATGCCTTTATGCCTATAATGGGTCAGTGCGTCTATGTGTTTGTATGTGAGAAGTGAGCGAGGAGAGAGGTAATTCTTTGTTCTTATTTGTCAACATTTGGCGCTGTAAGAAATAAAATAACAGGCAAATATAAACACAGTATTATCAATGCCCAGACATACATAAAAATAATCAAAACTACAAATGTTTTTGATTTTAGGCAAAAATAAAATATATTAATTACACATTTAAAAATTAGAATATCTTTGGTCGCTGCCGTTGTTATACAAAACAGTTCCACAAAATCTTCGAGAGATATTATAGATATTGTTACACAAGCCAACTCCTATTAGCACTGTTATTAAATTCATTACTCTCTCATCACAAAATATGTTTGCCTTTTTAGGCCTCCAAGGTCATCCTGGAAAAGACGGTGTACTAGGTACTTAGCACGCTTGAAATGTCTTCAACGTTTATAAAAGTGTACAACTAACTGTTCAATGTTTTCTTAAAAGCAGCAACACGTACATTTATATCGTTTGGAATAGAAAACGAAATTGAATAACCTCCAAGGAAATAAAAAAGCAGAAATAATACAAAATTGTTCTAAACAACCCTTAAAAGATATATTATCTTAACGTTGTAGTATACGTGCGAAGATTAACATTAAAAACGAAAATTCAAAATGTAGACATAATTCGCTGTAGATAAATTATTTTCTATACTTTAAACTTTCGTATTTATTTTCTTTATAGAAATAAAGCATTTTTGTCATCAATTCATCTGGACCACTTATTATCATTTTAGTTAATATGTTTATAGAAACACTTCATAATAAACATTCAATCAGTTCTAATGTATACACAACTGTCACTAAGTTAAGACATGAATTTTATATTTAGGACCAGTCGGACCTATAGGTCCACCAGGGCAAAAAGGTGAAATGGGTGAGTCATGTTAGAAACAATGTTTTTTAATTCTCTGAATAAGCAAAATTACAAACTGTAATGTATATTCAAAATATATTATAAGAACGTAATATATTTAATTGAATAATGATTCATAGAATGTATAAAAACTAAGTGTTCGATTGTTTGAATAATTTTAGACGCAAACCTCTTTGAGATATTTTGAAAAAATATACTGTTATTTCTACGCACATTCTAATGTATAACTTCTTAGAGGAAATAAATGAGGTTTGTTACAAGACCTAAATATTCACTGAGCTAAGAATCGAACATATCTAACTTAACGAAAGAATAATATTTCTTGACCAGGGTCTCCTGGTCTTTTCGGTGCACCTGGACCCAAGGGTGAAATAGATGAGACTACTTGCATATATATTACATGCTAAGTCCATTACGACCTTATTAGTTACGAATATACTGATTTCTTACGTTGCTATCATCCGCAACTGCTATTTTAACTCTGAGAAACTTGTTCTATTGAGCAAACACGCAAATAATCTGTAAGATGGTGTTAAATATTTAAATGTAATATTTTATTAGATCTGAAGAGGAACATATTTATAGATTTATCAAAAGGTTAGATTTCTGGTGAAGAACTAATGATGCAACTAAGATGTGTTGAAAGCATTCAAATATCTTCCATTCAAACGCATTTGCGTATCATAGAAATTTTTATAGTAGATTCTTTGTTGCAATTTGTAACCAGGTTCATGCGTAATTATACAGTAATTGGCGCAATCACCCCTACAAACAGATAATTCAAACCATTTGTCATTTAATCATGTAGGCAAATAATAAATGGGTATATAATCTATTGACACCCTCTTACCATATTAAGTCCATGTATGAAAAGATCCGGTACCATACATTGCAATAGCACTGTCTACAATTTTCAAATTCTTAGTTCAATCATTATCTACTGTTCCGTTGAAGCTATGATAGCAAAACAAAGAAAATACCAAGCCTTCAAAGTAGAACCGTCGATATTAACTTAGAGATGATGTTGTTTTACACTTTAGGACCCGTGGGCCCTGTCGGATCTCCTGGCCCTAAAGGGGACTCTGGAATTGCAGGTTTTAATTTTCTCTACATCTCGTTACTGATATTCTGCATCTTTTTCTACATCATTCAGCAATGT
Organism: Potamilus streckersoni; assembly: GCA_016746295.1. NCBI lineage: Eukaryota > Metazoa > Mollusca > Bivalvia > Unionida > Unionidae > Potamilus > Potamilus streckersoni. The sequence continues at coordinate 2,222,681 of JAEAOA010000272.1, read as the reverse complement.
TAACACAGATTCTTGGTTTCTCTTGATTCTTGTCAAAGCCAATCTACTTTTATAGTTGTTTGATTGTTTAAAATTGTAATGGTTAATGTAAAATGTATCGTGTTTACATTCTTACGACGATTAGTAATACTCCTGGTCAAGTTGTCAGAAATGGCGAGTTAGAAAAAGTCATCCACTGGGACATCGAACCTTGTAAAAAAAGAAACCTAATGAAAGAACATTTCTTTAAACTATTATTATCTTACATTTGTCAAAGTTGGCCAGATTGAAACCAAAAAACAACAATGTAGATACTTTAGGAAATAAGGTCATTCGATTAGTCAGCTCGTAGATTTCGAAGAATATTGTAAGGCAGTATTACCCCTTCTGTCAAATAAATGCATAGAGACTGAAATAATTCCATCGTCGAATTGTTTTCTTTTAAGTCAATTTCAAAGGAGTGATCAATAGATTTAATTGTTGTATTTCTTATGTTTAGGTCGTCCTGGGTTGCCTGGATTGGCTGGTAATGTTTAACAAATGAATTTATCTTTAGACAGTGTTGTAATAACGCTTGAATACTGACATAACTATTGATGTCTACTATCTAGCAAAATAACATTTACAGGAACGTTTTCGTCAGTTTCAGCGGCAAAATAAAATATGATGGGCTAATATAATATGCTAACAATATACATGACTTAAATACACGACAATGAATCTATTTAAAATTTTGGAATGGAAGCAGAGCAACACGTTTAGTATAAGCAATGTATCAAGAGACATTTCACAATCTTATGCAGACGGTGAAGAACAGGGCAACATAATTTGAACGGTCAACAATGTATATCGTATAAGATATTATTCGGTTCTAAATAATACAAACTTAATGCACCCAATATAAAAGACTTTATCGGTCTTACAAAATGTATTTGCTCTGTTATTATAGGAAGGCCTGGAGATCCAGGAAAAGATGGCACACCAGGTAAACTTTAGAGACATATTATCATAGCAATGTGAATTAAAACTGGAATATTCAGATATAAAATAGGCCACACTCAAATTCCATCCCTTCGCACAACAGCAAATCGTTAATTCTGAATGTTTTCTTAATAATATATGGCAACATGCCTATAATATGTCAGTGCATCTGTGTTTGTGTTTGTATATTGCGAAGTGAGCGAGGAGAGAGGTAATTCTTTGTTATAAGTGTCAACATTAAGAGTTGAAAGAAATAAAATAACGGACAAATAAAAACACAGTATTATTAAGGCCCAGACATACACAAAAATAATCAATACTACCAATGATTTTGATTTTAGGTAAAAATAAAATATATGAAGTACACATTTCATTTAAAAATTAAAATGTATAAGCTGACTGCCGTTTTTCTACAAAACAGTTCCACTAAATTTTCGAGAGATATTATAGGTATTGTTACACAAGCCAACTCCTATTAGCAATGTTATTGAATTCATTACTCTCTCATCACAAAATACGTTTGCCTTTTTAGGCCTCTAGGTCATCCTGGAAAAGACGGTGTACTAGGTACATAGGACGTATGAAATATCGTCATCGTTTGTAAAAGTGTACTCTTACAAGCAGCAACAAATGTATTTATATCGTTTGGAATAGAAAAAAAGATTAAAAAGTCTCCATGGAAATGAAAAAGCAGAAATAATACAAAATTCTTCTACGTAACCCTTAAAAGATATTTTATCTTAACATTGTGGTATACGTGAAACGATTAACATTGATTGAAAAAGAAAATCCAAAATGTAGACATAATTCGCTGTAGATACATTATTTTCCATATTTTTGAACTTTCGTATTATTTTCTTTCGTTATATAAAGCATTTTTGTGATCAATTCATCAAGACCAAATATTATCAGTTTTAGTTGATATTTTTATAGAAACACCTCATAATAAACATTAAATCAGTTCTTAGGTATTCACAGCTGTCACTAAGTAAAGACATGAATTTTATATTTAGGACCAGTCGGATCTATAGGTCCACCAGGGCTCAAAGGTGAAATGGGTGAGTCAGGTTAGAAACAATGGTTTTCAATTCTCTTAATAACCAAAATTACAAACTGTAACGTATGTTCAAAATATAATATAAACAACGCAGTTTGCTTCAACTTAAAACATTTAATTGAATAATGATTCATAGAATGGATCAAAAATAAGTGTACGATTATTTGAATAATTTTACACGCAAATCTCTTTGACATATTTCAAAAAATATACCGTTAATTCTACGCACATTCTCCTGTGTAACTTCTTAGATCAAAGAAATGCGGTTAGTGACAAGTCCGAAATATTCAGTGAGCTAAGAATCGTACATATCTTACTTAACGAAAGAATAATATTTCTTGACCAGGGTCTCCTGGTCCTTTGGGTGCGCCCGGACCCAAGGGTGAAATAGGTGAGACTACTTGCATATATATTACATGTTAGGTCCATTACAACTTTATCAGTTACGAATATACTGATTTCTTACATTGCTATAATCAACACCTGCTATGTTAACTCTGCGATAATTGTCCTGTTGAGCAAACACGCAAATAAGCTGTAAGATGCTGTTAAATATTTAAATGTAAGAGTTTCTTAGATTTGAAGAGAAAAATATCTATAGATTTATCAAAAGGTTAGAATTCTATGATAAAGACGGTTTTGTTGGTGAACAAATGATGCAGCTGTGTTGAAAGCATTCAAATATTGTCCAATCAAACGCATTTGCGTATCAGAAAAACTTTTATAATAGATTCTTTGTCGCAAAGTGTAGCCATTGGTGACTAAAATTTCGAAGATTTTCAATATCATAGTTGTTTCCAGGTTCAAGCTGAATCATACAGTAATTGGCGCAATCACTCCTACAAACAGATATTTCAAAACATTTGTCATTCCATCATGTAGCCAAATATTAAATGGGTACATAATCTATTGACACACTCTTATCATATTATGTCCATGTATAAACAGATGTTGTACCATACATTGCAATAGCACTGTCTAAAATTTTCAAATTCTTATTTCAATCATTACCTATTGTTTGTCTGAAGCTATGATAGCAAAAGATAAAGAAAATACCAAACCGTCAAAATAGAACCTTCGCTATTAACATAGATATGATGATTTTTACGCTTTAGGACCCGTGGGCCCTGTAGGATCTCCTGGCCCTAAAGGGGACTCTGGAATTGCAGGTTTTAATTTTCTCTACATCTCGTTACTGATATTCTGCATCTTTCTCTAAATCATTCAGCATATGTTAACACAGATTCTTGGTTTTAATTGATTCTTGTTAAAGCCAGTCTACTTTAATCGTTGTTTGATTGTTTAAAATTGTTATGGTTCAGGTAAAATTATCGTGTTTACATTGTTACGACGATTAGTAATACTCCTGGTCAAGTTATCAGAAATGGCGAGTTAGAAACGGTGACCCACTATGACATCGAACCTTGCAAAACGAAGAAACCTAATGATTGGACATTTCTTGAAACTATTATTATCTTACGTTTGTCAAAGTTGGCTAGATTGAAACCAAAATAACCCAATGTAGATACTTCACGAAATCAGGTCATTCAATTAGTCAGCTCGTAGATTTCAAGGAATACTGTAAGGCATAATTACCCCTTTTGTCAAATAAATGTATAGAGACTGAAATAACTCCACCGTAGAATTGATTTTTGTCAATTTCAAAGGTGTGACCAATAGATTTAATTGTTGTATTTGTTACTTTTAGGTCGTCCTGGTTTGCCTGGATTGGCTGGTAATGTTCAACACATGAATTTCTCTTTACAAAGTGTTGTAATAATGCTTGAATACTGACATAACTATTGATGTATACTATCTAGCAAAATAACATTTACAGGAACATTCTTGTCAGTTTCAGCGGCAAAATAAAATATGATGGGCTGAAGTAATATGCTATCAATATACATGACTGAAATGCACGACAATGAATCTATTTAAAATTTTGGAATGGAAGCAGCAACAACACGTTTAGTATAAGCAATTTATCAAGAGACATTTCACAATCTTATGCAGACGTTGAAGAACAGGGCAACATAATTTGAACGGTCACCAATTATTACGTATAAGATATTATTCGGTTCTAAATAACACAAAATAAATGCACCCAATATAAAAGACTTTATCGGTCTTACAAAAGGTATTTGCTCTGTTATTATAGGAAGGCCTGGAGATCCAGGAAAAGATGGCACACCAGGTAAACTTTAGAGACATATTATCATAGCAATGTGAATAAAAACTGGAATATTCAGATACAAAATGGTCCACACTCAAACTCCATCCCTTCGCACAGCAGCAAATCGTTAATTCTGAATGTTTTATTAATAATATATGCCTTCATGCCCATAATGGGTCAGTGCGTCTATGTTTGTGTTTGTATATTGCGAAGTGAGCGAGGAGAGAGGTAATTCTTTGTTATAAGTGTCAACATTAAGAGTTGTAAGAAATAAAATAACGGACAAATAAAAACACAGTATTACCAAGGCCCAGACATACACAGAAATAATCAATACTACCAATGATTTCGATTTTAGGCAAAGATAAAATATATGAAGTACACATTTCATTTAAAAAATTAAAATGTATTAGGTGGCTGTTGTTTTTCTACAAAACAGTTCCACTAAATCTTCGAGAGATATTATAGATATTGTTACACAAGCCAACTCCTATTAGCAATGTTATTCAATTCATTACTCTCTCATCACAAAATACGTTTGCCTTTTTGGGCCTCTAGGTCATCCTGGAAAAGACGGTGTACTAGGTACATAGGACGTTTGAAATATCTTCAACGTTTATAAAAGTGTACAACTGTTCAATGTTTTCTTACAAGCAGCAACAAATGTATTTATATCGTTTGGAATAGAAAACAAATTGAATAGTCTCCACGGAAATAAAAAAGCAGAAATTATACAAAATTGTTCTAAGTAACCCTTAAAAGATATTTTATCCTAACATTGTTGTATACGTGAAACGATTAACATTGATTAAAAAAGAAAATCCAAAATGTAGACATAATTCGCTGTAGATACATTATTTTCCATATTTTAAACTTTCGTATTATTTTCTTTCTTTATATAAAGCATTTTTGTGATCAATTCATCAAGACCAAATATTATCAGTTTTAGTTGATATTCTTATAGACACACCTCATAATAAACATTCAATCAGTTCTTAGGTATTCACAGCTGTCACTAAGTAAAGACATGAATTTTATATTTAGGACCAGTCGGATCTATAGGTCCACCAGGGCTAAAAGGTGAAATGGGTGAGTCAGGTTAGAAACAATGGTTTTCAATTCTCTTAATAAGCAAAATTACAAACTGTAATGTATATTCAAAATATAATATAAACAACGTAGTTTGCTTCAACTTAAAATATTTAATTGAATAATGATTCATAGAATGGATCAAAAATAAGTGTACGATTGTTTGAATAATTTTACACGCAAATGTCTTTGACATATTTCAAAAAGTATACCGTTAATTCTACGCACATTCTCCTGTATAACTTCTTATTTCAAAGAAATGCGGTTAGTGACAAGTCCGAAATATTCAGTGAGCTAAGAATCGTACATATCTTACTTAACGAAAGAATAATATTTCTTGACCAGGGTCTCCTGGTCCTTTGGGTGCGCCCGGACCCAAGGGTGAAATAGGTGAGACTACTTGCATATATATTACATGTTAGGTCCATTACAACTTTATCAGTTACGAATATACTGATTTCTTACATTGCTATAATCAACACCTGCTATGTTAACTCTGCGATAATTGTCCTGTTGAGCAAACACGCAAATAAGCTGTAAGATGCTGTTAAATATTTAAATGAAAGAGTTATTTAGATTTGAAGAGAAACATATCTATAGATTTATCAAAATGTTAGAATTCTATGATAAAGACACTTTTGGTGGTGAACAAATGATGCAGCTAAGATGTGTTGAAAGCATTCAAATATTGTCCAATCAAACGCATTTGCGTATCAGAAAAACTTTTATAATAGATTGATTGTTGCAAAGTGTTGCATTTGGTGACCAAAATTTCGAAGATTTTCAATATCATAGTTGTTTCCAGGTTCAAGCTGAATCATACAGTAATTGGCGCAATCACTCCTACAAACGGATATTTCAAAACATTTGTCATTCCATCATGTAGCCAAATAGTAAATGGGTACATAGTATATTGACACACTCTTATCATATTATGTCCATGTATAAACAGATGTTGTACCATACATTGCAATAGCACTGTCTAAAATTTTCAAATTCTTAGTTCATTCATTACCTATTGTTTGTCTGAAGCTATGATAGCAAATGATATAGAAAATACTAAACCGTCAAAATAGAACCTTCGCTATTAACATAGATATGATGATTTTTACGCTTTAGGACCCGTGGGCCCTGTCGGATCTCCTGGCCCTAAAGGGGACTCTGGCATTGCAGGTTTTAATTTTCTCTACATCTCGTTACTGATATTCTGCATCTTTCTCTAAATCATTCAGCATATGTTAACACAGATTCTTGGTTTAATTGATTCTTCTTAAAGCCAATCTACTTTAATCGTTGTTTGATTGTTTAAAATTGTTATGGTTCAGGTAAAATGTAACGTGTTTACATTGTTACGACGATTAATAATACTCCTGGTCAAGTTATCAGAAATGGCGAGTTAGGAAAAGTGACCCACTAGGACATAGAACCTTGCAAAACAAAGAAACCTAATGATTGGACATTTCTTTAAACTATTATTATCTTACGTTTGTCAAAGTTGGCTAGATTGAAACCAAAATAACCCAATGTAGATACTTCACGAAATCAGGTCATTCAATTAGTCAGCTCGTAGATTTCAAGGAATACTGTAAGGCATAATTACCCCTTTTGTCAAATAAATGCATAGAGACTGAAATAACTCCATCGTAGAATTGATTTTTGTCAATTTCAAAGGTGTGACGAATAGATTTCATTTGTGTATTTGTTACTTTTAGGTCGCCCTGGTTTGCCTGGATTGGCTGGTAATGTTCAACACATGAATTTCTCTTTACACTATTGATGTATACTATCTAGCAAAATAACATTTACAGGAACATTCTTGTCAGTTTCAGCGGCAAAATAAAATATGATGGGCTGAAGTAATATGCTAACAATATACATGACTGAAATGCACGACAATGAATTTTTTTAAAATATTGGAATGGAAGCAGCAACAACACGTTTAGTATAAGCAATTTATCAAGAGATATTTAACAATCTTATGCAGACGTTGAAGAACAGGGCAACATAATTTGAACGGTCACCAATTATTACGTATAAGATATTATTCTGTTCTTAATAACACAAAATTAATACACAACAATATAACAGACATTTTCGATCTTACAAAAAGTATTTGCTCTGTTATTATAGGAAGGCCTGGAGATCCAGGAAAAGATGGCACACCAGGTAAACTTCAGAGACATATTATCATAGCAATGTGAATAAAAACTGGAATATTCAAATATAAAATAGTCCACACTCAAACTCCATCCCTTCGCAAAGCAGTAAATCGTTTAATCTGAATGTTTTCTTAATAATATATGCCTTCATGCCTATAATGGGTCGGTGCGTCTGCGTTTATGTTTGTATATTGCGAAGTGAGCGAGGAGAGAGGTAATTCTTTGTAATAGGTGTCAACGTTAGGAGCTGTAAGAAATAAAATAACGGACATATAAAAACACAGTATTATCAAGGCCCAGACATACACAAAAATAATCAATACTACCAAAGATTTTGATTTTAGGCAAAAATAAAATATATTAATTACACATTTCAGTTAAAAATTAAAATGTATTGGTTGGGTGCCGTTTTTCTACAAAACCGTTCCACTAAATCTTCGAGAGATATTATAGATATTGTTACACAAGCCAACTCCTATTAGCAATGTTATTGAATTCATTACTCTCTCATCACAAAATACGTTTGCCTTTTTAGGCCTCTAGGTCATTCTGGAAAAGACGGTGTACTAGGCATATAGGACGTTTGAAATATCTTCAACGTTTATAAAAGTGTACAACTGTTCAATGTTTTCTTACAAGCAGCAACAAATGTGTTTTTATCGTTTGGAATAGAAAAAAAATTGAATTGTCTCCACGGAAATAAAAAAAGCAGAAATAATACAAAATTGTTCTAAGTAACCCTTAAAAGATATTTTATCCTAACATTGTTGTATACGTGAAACGATTAACATTGATTAAAAAAGAAAATCCAAAATGTAGACATAATTCGCTGTAGATACATTATTTTCCATATTTTAAACTTTCGTATTATTTTCTCTCTTTATATAAAGAATTTTTGTGATCAATTCATCAAGACCAAATATTATCAGTTTAAGTTGATATGTTTATAGAAACACCTCATAATAAACATTCAATCAGTTCTTAGGTATTCACAGCTGTCACTAAGTAAAGACATGAATTTTATATTTAGGACCAGTCGGATCTATAGGTCCACCAGGGCTAAAAGGTGAAATGGGTGAGTCAGGTTAGAAACAATGGTTTTCAATTCTCTTAATAAGCAAAATTACAAACTGTAATGTATATTCAAAATATAATATAAACAACGTAGTTTGCTTCAACTTAAAATATTTAATTGAATAATGATTCATAGAATGGATCAAAAATAAGTGTACGATTGTTTGAATAATTTTACACGCAAATGTCTTTGACATATTTCAAAAAGTATACCGTTAATTCTACGCACATTCTCCTGTATAACTTCTTATTTCAAAGAAATGCGGTTAGTGACAAGTCCGAAATATTCAGTGAGCTAAGAATCGTACATATCTTACTTAACGAAAGAATAATATTTCTTGACCAGGGTCTCCTGGTCCTTTGGGTGCGCCCGGACCCAAGGGTGAAATAGGTGAGACTACTTGCATATCTATTATATGTTATGTCCATTACAACTTTATCAGTTACGAATATACTGATTTCTTACATTGCTATAATCAACACCTGCTATGTTAACTCTGCGATAATTGTCCTGTTGAGCAAACACGCAAATAAGCTGTAAGATGCTGTTAAATATTTAAATGTAAGAGTTTCTTAAATTTTAAAGAGAAAAATATCTATAGATTTATCAAAAGGTTAGAATTCTATGATAAAGACACTTTTGGTGGTGAACAAATGATGCAGCTAAGATGTGTTGAAAGCATTCAAATATTGTCCAATCAAACGCATTTGCGTATCAGAAAAACTTTTATAATAGATTGTTTGTTGCAAAGTGTAGCATTTGGTAACCAAAATTTCGAAGATTTTCAATATCATAGTTGTTTCCAGGTTCAAACTGAATCATACAGTAATTGGCGCAATCACTCCTACAAACAGATATTTCAAAACATTTGTCATGTAGCCAAATAGTAAATGGGTATATAATCTATTGACACACTCTTATCATATTATGTCCATGTATAAACAGATATTGTACCATACATTGCAATAGCACTGTCCAAAATTTTCAAATTCTTAGTTCATTCATTACCTATTGTTTGTCTGAAGCTATGATAGCAAATGATATAGAAAATACTAAACCGTCAAAATAGAACCTTCGCTATTAACATAGATATGATGATTTTTACGCTTTAGGACCCGTGGGCCCTGTCGGATCTCCTGGCCCTAAAGGGGACTCTGGAATTGCAGGTTTTAATTTTCTCTACATCTCGTTACTGATATTCTGCATCTTTCTCTAAATCATTCAGCATATGTTAACACAGATTCTTGGTTTAATTGATTCTTGTTAAAGCCAATATACTTTAATCGTTGTTTGATTGTTTAAAGTTGTTATGGTTCAGGTAAAATGTAACGTGTTTACATTGTTACGACGATTAGTAATACTCCTGGTCAAGTTATCAGAAATGGCGAGTTAGAAAAAGTGACCCACTAGGACATAGAACCTTGCAAAACAAAGAAACCTAATGATTGGAAATTTCTTTAAACTATTATTATCTTACGTTTGTCAAAGTTGGCTAGATTGAAACCAAAATAACCCAATGTAGATACTTCACGAAATCAGGTCATTCAATTAATCAGCTCGTAGATTTCAAGAAATACTGTAAAGCATTTTTACCCCTTTTGTCAAATAAATGCATAGATACTGAAATAACTCCATCGTAGAATTGATTTTTGTCAATTTCAAAGGTGTGACGAATAGATTTAATTTGTGTATTTGTTACTTTTAGGTCGCCCTGGTTTGCCTGGATTGGCTGGTAATGTTCAACACATGAATTTCTCTTTACACAGTGTTGTAATAATGCTTGAATACTGACATAACTATTGATGTTTACTATCTAGCAAAATAACATTTACAGGAACATTCTCGTCAGTTTCAGCGGCAAAATAAAATATGATGGGCTGATATAATATGCTAACAATATACATGACTTAAATGCACGACAATGAATCTATTTAAAATTTTGGAATGGAAGCAGCAACAACACGTTTAGTGTAAGCAATTTATCAAGAGACATTTCACAATCTTATGCAGACGGTGAAGAACAGGGCAACATAATTTGAACGGTCACCAATTATTACGTATAAGATATTATTCTGTTCTTAATAGCACAAAATTAATCCACAACAATATAACAGACATTTTAGATCTTACAAAAAAGTATTTGCTCTGTTATTATAGGAAGGCCTGGAGATCCAGGAAAAGATGGCACACCAGGTAAACTTCAGAGACATATTATCATAGCAATGTGAATAAAAACTGGAATATTCAAATATAAAATAGTCCACACTCAAACTCCATCCCTTCGCAAAGCAGCAAATCGTTAAATCTGAATGTTTTCTTAATAATATATGCCTTCATGCCTATAATGGGTCGGTGCGTCTGCGTTTATGTTTGTATATTGCGAAGTGAGCGAGGAGAGAGGTAATTCTTTGTAATAGGTGTCAACGTTAGGAGCTGTAAGAAATAAAATAACGGACAAAAAAAAACACAGTATTATCAAGGCCCAGACATACACAAAAATAATCAATACTACCAAAGATTTTGATTTTAGGCAAAAATAAAATATATTAATTACACATTTCAGTTAAAAATTAAAATGTATTGGTTGGGTGCCGTTTTTCTACAAAACAGTTCCACTAAATCTTCGAGAGATATTATAGATATTTTATACAATCCAACTCCTATTAGCAATGTTATTGAATTCATTACTCTCTCATCACAAAATACGTTTGCCTTTTTAGGCCTCTAGGTCATTCTGGAAAAGACGGTGTACTAGGCATATAGGACGTTTGAAATATCTTCAACGTTTATAAAAGTGTACAACTGTTCAATGTTTTCTTACAAGCAGCAACAAATGTGTTTTTATCGTTTGGAATAGAAAAAAAATTGAATTGTCTCCACGGAAATAAAAAAAGCAGAAATAATACAAAATTGTTCTAAGTAACCTTTAAAAGATAATTTATCCTAACATTGTTGTATACGTGAAACGATTAACATTGATTAAAAAAGAAAATCCAAAATGTAGACATAATTCGCTGTAGATACATTATTTTCCATATTTTAAACTTTCGTATTATTTTCTCTCTTTATATAAAGAATTTTTGTGATCAATTCATCAAGACCAAATATTATCAGTTTAAGTTGATATGTTTATAGAAACACCTCATAATAAACATTCAATCAGTTCTTAGGTATTCACAGCTGTCACTAAGTAAAGACATGAATTTTATATTTAGGACCAGTCGGATCTATAGGTCCACCAGGGCTAAAAGGTGAAATGGGTGAGTCAGGTTAGAAACAATGGTTTTCAAGTCTCTTAATAAGCAAAATTACAAACTGTAATGTATGTTCAAAATATAATATAAACAACGTAGTTTGCTTCAACTTAAAATATTTAATTGAATAATGATTCATAGAAAGGATCAAAAGTAAGTGTACGATTGTTTGAATAATTTTACACGCAAATGTCTTTGACATATTTCAAAAAGTATACCGTTAATTCTACGCACATTCTCCTGTATAACTTCTTATTTCAAAGAAATGCGGTTAGTGACAAGTCCGAAATATTCAGTGAGCTAAGAATCGTACATATCTTACTTAACGAAAGAATAATATTTCTTGACCAGGGTCTCCTGGGCCTTTGGGTGCGCCCGGACCCAAGGGTGAAATAGGTGAGACTACTTGCATATCTATTATATGTTAGGTCCATTACAACTTTATCAGTTACGAATATACTGATTTCTTACATTGCTATAATCAACACCTGCTATGTTAACTCTGCGATAATTGTCCTGTTGAGCAAACACGCAAATAATCTGTAAGATGCTGTTAAATATTTAAATGTAAGAGTTTCTTAGATTTGAAGAGAAACATATCTATAGATTTATCAAAAGGTTAGAATTCTATGATAAAGACACTTTTGGTGGTGAACAAATGATGCAGCTAGGATGTGTTGAAAGCACTCAATTATTGTCCAATCAAACGCAATATGCGTATCATATAAACTTTTATAATAGATTGTTTGTTGCAAAGTGTAGCATTTGGTAACCAAAATTTCGAAGATTTTCAATATCATAGTTGTTTCCAGGTTCAAACTGAATCATACAGTAATTGGCGCAATCACTCCTACAAACAGATATTTCAAAACATTTGTCATGTAGCCAAATAGTAAATGGGTACATAATCTTTTGACACACTCTTATCATATTATGTCCATGTATAAACAGATATTGTACCATACATTGCAATAGCACTGTCCAAAATTTTCAAATTCTTAGTTCATTCATTACCTATTGTTTGTCTGAAGCTATGATAGCAAATGATATAGAAAATACTAAACCGTCAAAATAGAACCTTCGCTATTAACATAGATATGATGATTTTTACGCTTTAGGACCCGTGGGCCCTGTCGGATCTCCTGGCCCTAAAGGGGACTCTGGAATTGCAGGTTTTAATTTTCTCTACATCTCGTTACTGATATTCTGCATCTTTCTCTAAATCATTCAGCATATGTTAACACAGATTCTTGGTTTAATTGATTCTTCTTAAAGCCAATCTACTTTAATCGTTGTTTGATTGTTTAAAATTGTTATGGTTCAGGTAAAATGTAACGTGTTTATATTGTTACGACGATTAGTAATACTCCTGGTCAAGTTATCGAAAATGGCGAGTTAGAAAAAGTGACCCACTAGACATAGAACCTTGCAAAACAAAGAAACCTAATGATTGGAAATTTCTTTAAACAATTATTATCTTACGTTTGTCAAAGTTGGCTAGATTGAAACCAAAATAACCCAATGTGGATACTTCACGAAATCAGGTCATTCAATTAATCAGCTCGTAGATTTCAAGAAATACTGTAAAGCATTTTTACCCCTTTTGTCAAATAAATGCATAGAGACTGAAAAAACTCCATCGTAGAATTGATTTTTGTCAATTTCAAAGGTGTGACGAATAGATTTCATTTGTGTATTTGTTACTTTTAGGTCGCCCTGGTTTGCCTGGATTGGCTGGTAATGTTCAACACATGAATTTCTCTTTACACAGTGTTGTAATAATGCTTGAATACTGACATAACTATTGATGTATACTATCTAGCAAAATGACATTTACAGGAACATTCTTGTCAGTTTCAGCGGCAAAATAAAATATGATGGGCTGAAGTAATATGCTAACAATATACATGACTGAAATGCACGGCAATGAATCTATTTAAAATTTTGGAATGGAAGCAGCAACAACACGTTTAGTATAAGCAATTTATCAAGAGACATTTCACAATCTTATGCAGACGGTGAAGAACAGGGAAACATAATTTAAACGGTCACGAATTATTACGTATAAGATATTATTCTGTTCTTAATAACACAAAATTAATACACAACAATATAACAGACATTTTCGATCTTACAAAAAGTATTTGCTCTGTTATTATAGGAAGGCCTGGAGATCCAGGAAAAGATGGCACACCAGGTAAACTTCAGAGACATATTATCATAGCAAAGTGAATAAAAACTGGAATATTCAAATATAAAATAGTCCACACTCAAACTCCATCCCTTCGCACAGCAGCAAATCGTTAATTCTGAATGTTTTATTAATAATATATGCCTTCATGCCCATAATGGGTCAGTGCGTCTATGTTTGTGTTTGTATATTGCGAAGTGAGCGAGGTGAGAGGTAATTCTTTGTTATAAGTGTCAACATTAAGAGTTGTAAGAAATAAAATAACGGACAAATAAAAACACAGTAATACCAAGGCCCAGACATACACAGAAATAATCAATACTATCAATGATTTCGATTTTAGACAAAAATAAAATATATGAATTACACATTTCAGTTAAACATTAAAATGTATTGGTTGGGTGCCGTTTTTCTACAAAACAGTTCCACTAAATCTTCGAGAGATATTATAGATATTTTATACAATGCAACTCCTATTAGCAATGTTATTGAATTCATTACTCTCTCATCACAAAATACGTTTGCCTTTTTAGGCCTCTAGGTCATTTTGGAAAAGACGGTGTACTAGGCATATAGGACGTTTGAAATATCTTCAACGTTTATAAAAGTGTACAACTGTTCAATGTTTTCTTACAAGCAGCAACAAATGTGTTTTTATCGTTTGGAATAGAAAAAAAATTGAATTGTCTCCACGGAACTAAAAAAAGCAGAAATAATACAAAATTGTTCTAAGTAACCCTTAAAAGATATTTTATCCTAACATTGTTGTATACGTGAAACGATTAACATTGATTAAAAAAGAAAATCCAAAATGTAGACATAATTCGCTGTAGATACATTATTTTCCATATTTTAAACTTTCGTATTATTTTCTCTCTTTATATAAAGAATTTTTGTGATCAATTCATCAAGACCAAATATTATCAGTTTAAGTTGATATGTTTATAGAAACACCTCATAATAAACATTCAATCAGTTCTTAGGTATTCACAGCTGTCACTAAGTAAAGACATGAATTTTATATTTAGGACCAGTCGGATCTATAGGTCCACCAGGGCTAAAAGGTGAAATGGGTGAGTCAGGTTAGAAACAATGGTTTTCAATTCTCTTAATAAGCAAAATTACAAACTGTAATGTATATTCAAAATATAATATAAACAACGTAGTTTGCTTCAACTTAAAATATTTATTTGAATAATGATTCATAGAAAGGATCAAAAATAAGTGTACGATTGTTTGAATAATTTTACACGCAAATCTCTTTGACATATTTCAACAAATATACCTTTAATTCTACACACATTCTCCTGTATAATTTTTTTTTGATCAAACAAAATGCGGTTAGTGACAAGTCCGAAATATTCAGTGAGCTAAGAATCGTACATATCTTACTTAACGAAAGAATAATATTTCTTGACCAGGGTCTCCTGGGCCTTTTTGTGCGCCCGGACCCAAGGGTGAAATAGGTGAGACTACTTGCATATATATTACATGTTAGGTCCATTACAACTTTATCAGTTACGAATATACTGATTTCTTACATTGCTATAATCAACACCTGCTATGTTAGCTCTGCGATAATTGTCCTGTTGAGCAAACACGCAAATAATCTGTAAGATGCTGTTAAATATTTAAATGTAAGAGTTTCTTAGATTTGAAGAGAAACATATTTATAGATTTATCAAAAGGTTAGAATTCTATGATAAAGACACTTTTGGTGGTGAACAAATGATGCAGCTAATATGTGCTGAAAGCATTCAAATATTGTCCAATCAAACGCAATATGCGTATCATATAAACTTTTGTAGTTGATTCTTTGTTGCGAGGCGTAATATTCGGTGACCAAAATTTCGAATACTTTCAATATCATAGTTGTTTCCAGGTTCTAAAAGTTGATATGTTTATAGAAAAACCTCATAATAAATATTCAGTAAGTTATTTTGGATGCACAACTGTCACTAAGTAAAGACATTTTTCTATAATCATATCAACGTATAAAATATTATTCGGTTCTATAAAACCCACAAAATTAATTTACCCAGTATAAAACACAATATAGGTCTTACAAAAGATATTTACTCTGCTATTATAGGAAGGCCTGGAGATCCAGGAAAAGATGGCATACCCGGTAAACTTTATAGAAATATCATCATAGCAAAGTGAATTAAATAAACTGGAATATTCTGATACAAAATTGTCCACACTCAAATTCCATCCCTTCGCACAGCAGCAAATCGTTAATTCTGAATTTTGTCTTAATTATATATGCCTTCATGCCTATAATGGGTCAGTGCGTCTATGTTTGTGTTTGTATCTGCGAAGTAATCGAGGAGAGAGATAATTCTTTGTTCTTAGGTGTCAACAGTAGGCGTTGTAAAAAAAACAGACAAATATATACAGAATATTATCAAGGCCCAAACTTACACAAAAATAATCAATACTACCAATGAGTTTAGATTTTAGGCATAAACAAAATATATGAATTACACATTTAAAAATTAAAATGTCTTTGGTCGCTGCCGTTTCTCTACAAAACAGTTCCACTAAATATTCGATAGATATTATAGATATTGTTACACAAGCCAACTTCTATTAGCGATGCTATTCAATTCATTACTCTCTCATCACAAAATACGTTTGCCTTTTTAGGCCTCCAAGGTCATCCTGGAAAAGACGGTGTACTAATATCTTCAACGTTCATAAAAGTGTACAACTTTTGAATGTTTTCTTTAAACCAGCAACAAATGTATTTATATCGTTTGGAATAGAAGAAGAAATTGAATAGTCTCCACGAAATAAATTAAGCAGAAATATTACAAAATTATTTTCAGTAACCCTTAAATTATGTATTATCTTAATATTGTAGTATCTGTGAGAATGTTAACATTGATTGAAAAAGAAAATTTAAAATGCAGCCATAATTCGCTGTAGATACATTATTTTCCATATTTTTAACTTTCGAATAATGTTTTGTCTAGATATTAGGCATTTTTGCGATGACGTCATTAGGACCACATATCATCAGTTTTAGTTGATATGTTTATAGAAACACCTCATAATAAACATTCAATCAGTTCTTATGTATACAGAACTTTCTCTAAGTAAAGACATGAATTTTATATTTAGGACCAGTCGGACCTATAGGTCCACCAGGGCTAAAAGGTGAAATGGGTGAGTCAGTTTAGATACAATGTTTTTCAATTCTCTTAATAAGCAAAATTACAAACTGTAATATATATTCAAAATCTAATATAAACAACGTATTTTGCTTCAACTTACAATATTTAATTGAATATTGATCTTATAATGTATCCAAAATAAGTGTACGATTGTTTGAATAATTTTACACGCAAATCTCTTAGGCATATTTTGAAAAAATATACCTTTTTTTACGCACATTCTACGCATATAATCCGTTGTGATCCACTTAACATATTATGTCCATGAAGGAACAGATGTTCTACCATATTTTGCAATATCACTGTCTAAAATTGTCAAATTTTTAGTTCGATCATTACCTACCATAAGTCTGAAGCTATTATTGCAAAATAAAAAGAAAATCATTACCTTCAAAATAGATTCATTTCTATTATCTTAGACATTATCTTTTTACGCTGTAGGACCCGTGGGCCCTGTCGGATCTCCTGGCCCTAAAGGGGACTCAGGGATTGCAGGTTTTAATTTTCTCTACATTTCGTTACTGATATTCTGGATCTTTCTCAAAATCATTCAGCAAATGTTAACACAGATTTATGGTCTCAATTGATTGTTGTGAAAGCCAATCTTCTTTTATAGTTGTTTGATAGTTTAAAATACTAATGGTTCAGTTAAAATGTATCGTGTTAACATTCTTACGACGATTAATAATACTCCTGGTCAAGCTATTAGAAATGGCGAGTTAGAAAAATGACCCACTAGGACATCGAATCTGGTAAAATGAAAAAAGCTATTAAAACGACTAAACTAGTGTTATCTCACGTTTGTCACGGTTTGATAGATTGAAACCAAAATAACCCAAGGTAGATACTTTGCTAATTGAAGTCATTCATATAAATCGGCTCGTAGATTTCTAGAAATACTCTAAGGCATCATTACATCTTTTGGAAAAAAAATGCATAGAGAATTTTAATGGTGCGATCAAAAGATTTAATTGTTGTATTTGTTACTTTTAGGTCGCCCTGGTTTGCCTGGATTGGCTGGTAATGTTCAACAAATGAATTTCTCTTTACACAGTGTTGTAATAATGCTTGAAGACTGACATAACTATTGATGTCTACTATCTAGCAAAATGACATTTACAGGAACATTCTTGTCAGATTCAGCGGCAAAATAAAATATGATGGGCTGATATAATATGCTATCAATATACATGACTGAAATGCACGACAATGAATCTATTTAAAATTTTGGAATGGAAGCAGCAACAACACGGGTAGTATAAGCAATTTATCAAGAGACATTTCATAATCTCACTTCTACTGACATTGAAGAATAGGGCAACATAATTTGAACGGTCACCATTTATTACGTATAAGATATCATTCGGTTCTAAAAAAACACAAAATTAATTACCCAATATAAAACACACTATCGGTATTACAAAAGGTATTTGCTCTGTTATTATAGGAAGGCCTGGAGACCCAGGAAAAGATGGCACACCAGGTAAACTTTAGAGACATATTATCATAGCAAAGTGAATAAAAACTGGAATATTCTCATATAAAATAGTCCACACTCAAATTCCATCCCATCGCACAGCAGCAAATCGTTAATTCTGAATGTTTTCTTAATAATATATGCCTTCATGCCCATAATGGGTCAGTGCGTCTATGTGTTTGTGTTTGTATGTGCGAAGTGAGCGAGGAGAGGTAATTCTTTGTTCTTAAGTGTCAACATTAGGCGTTGTAAAAAATAAAATAACAGACAAATTTAAACACAGTATTATCAAGGCCCAGACATACACAAAAATAATCAATACTACCAATGTTTTAGATTTTAGGCACAAACAAAATGTATGAATTACACATTTAAAAATTAAAATGTCTTTGGCCGCTACCGTTTTTCTACAAAACAGTTACACTAAATATTCTATAGATATTATATATATTGCTACACAAGCCAGCTTCTATTAGCGATGCTATTCAATTCATTACTCACATCACAAAATACGTTTGCCTTTATAGGCCTCTAAGGTCATCCTGGAAAAGACGGTATACTAGGTACATAGGACGTTTGAAATATCTTCAACGTTCATATAAGTGTAAAAATTTTCAACGTTTTCTTAGAAGCAGCAACAAATATATATATATATATATATATATATATATATATATATATATATATATATATATATATATATATATATATATATATATATATATATCGTTTGGAATAGAAAAAGAAATTGAATAAGTTCCAAGGAAATCAAAAAAGCAGAAATATTACAAAATTGTTTTCAGTAACCCTTAAAATATATATTATCTTAGCATTGTAGTATACGTGAGAAAGTTAACATTGATTGAAAAAGAAAATGTAAAATGTAGCCATAATTCCCTATAGATACATTATTGTCCATATTTTAAACTTTCGAATAATGTTTTGTCTAGATATTAGGCATTTTTGTGATCAATTCATTAGGACCACATATCATCAGTATTAGTTGATATGTTTATAGAAACACCTCATAATAAACATTCAATCAGTTCTTATGTATACAGAACTGTCACTAAGTAAAGACATGAATTTTATATTTAGGACCAGTCGGATCTATAGGTCCACCAGGGCTAAAAGGTGAAATGGGTGAATCAGGTTAGAAACAATGGTTTTCAATTCTCTTAATAAGCAAAATTACAAACTGTAATATATATTCAAAATCTAATATAAACAACGTATTTTGCTTCAACGTACTATATTTAATTGAATATTGGTCATAGAATGTATCAAAAATAAGTGTACGATTGTTTGAATAATTTTACAAGCAAATCTCTTTGACATATTTTGAAAAAATATACCTTTATTTTTACGCACATTCTATTCATATAATCCGTTGTGATCCACTTAAAATATTATGTCCATGTAGGAACGGATCCTCTACCATATTTTGCAATATCACTGTCTAAAATTTTCAAATTCTTAGTTCGATCATTACCTACCATAGGTCTGAAGGTATTATTGCAGAATAAAAAGAAAATTATTACTTTCAAAATATATTCATTTCTATTATCTTAGACGTGATCTTTTATACGCTGTAGGACCCGCGGGCTCTGTCGGATCTCCTGGCCCTAAAGGGGACTCAGGGATTGCAGGTTTTAATTTTCTCTACATCTCGTTACTGATTTTTTGCATCTCTCTCAAAATCATTCAGCATATGTTAACACAGCTTTATGTTCTCAATTGATTCTTGTGAAAGCCAATCTTATTTTATAGTTGTTTGATAGTTTAAAATACTAATGGATCAGTTAAAATGTATCGTGTTAACATTCTTACGACGATTAATAATACTCCTGGTCAAGCTATTAGAAATGGAGAGTTAGAAAAAATGACCCACTAGGACATTGAACCTGATAAAATGAAAAAAGCTATTAAAACGACTAAACTAGTATTATCTCACGTTTGTCACGATTTGATAGATTGAAACCAAAATAACCCAATGTAGATACTACACTAATTGAGGTCATTCATATAAATCGGCTCGTATATTTCAAGGAATACTGTAAGGCATTATTACCCATTTTGGTAAAGAAATGCATATAGAATTTCAATGGTGCGATCAAAAGATTTAATTGTTGTATTTGTTACTTTTAGGTCGTCCTGGTTTGCCTGGATTGGCTGGTAATGTTCAACACATGAATTGCTCTTTACAAAGTGTTGTAATAATGCTTGAATTCTGACATAACTATTGATGTCTACTATCTAGCAAAATAACATTTACAGGAACATTCTTGTCAGTTTCAGCGGCAAAATAAAATATGATGGGCTGAAGTAATATGCTAACAATATACATGACTGAAATGCACGACAATGAATCTATTTAAAATTTTGGAATGGAAGCAGCAACAACACGTTTAGTATAAGCAATTTATTAAGAGACATTTCATAATCTCACTTCTACTGACATTGAAGAATAGGGCAACATAATTTGAACGGTCACCAATTATTACGTATAATATATTATTCGGTTCTAAAATAGCACAAAATTAATTACCCAATATAAAACACACTATGGGTCTTACAAAAGGTATTTGCTCTGTTATTATAGGAAGGCCTGGAGATCCAGGAAAAGATGGCACACCAGGTAAACTTTAGAGAAATATCATAGCAAAGTGAATAAAAACTAGAATATTCTGATATAAAATGGTCCACACTCAAATTCCATCCCTTTGCACAGCAGCAAATCGTTAATTCTGAATGTTTTCTTAATAATATATATGCCTTCCTATTTTTGGAATGTTTTTAAACTTTCAAAGCGAATAAAGTTCTTACCATATTTTCATACAAACTTCAGACAGCCTTTCCAGCTTTTATGAAGTCATCTTTTTCATTCAGACAACGCTTCACTGAGCTTTACAGTATAGGAGGATTGAATTAAATGTATCATATAAAACGTGTGATGCATATAAACCAAAGTTAATCAAGTTATCATTTCCTAGACCCGTCATGTAATACATAAATCAAACTGAACACTTACCTGAGCAGTAAATGTATTCAGTATATAAATAAAATCTTAAAAATATATTGTGAACAGTGAATGTCTGTAATATATAAGTAATTCAATAAAAGTATTATTTCCTAACCCATTAACTGTGTGTAGTATATAAATCTTAAGCAGCACACTTCTTCGAGAAGTAAGTGTATGGAGCATTTATAAATGTAAAATGAACATTACCCTGGGCAGTAATTGCATATATTTTTTTAATCAAAACTGAACAGTTCTCTGAACACGAATTGTATGTAGTATTTCATCTAAAACTTAATGTTTCCTAGAATAGTATATGTACCTGGTATATTGATTAATACTCAACGATTCCCTAGCTAGTAAGTATTACAATGGTATGGAAAAAAACTTAATAAGTTAAACATATCTGTTTTTTTCTGCATAGGTCGTCCTGGAAAACCAGGAAAGAATGGTGACCAGGGTATATAACTCGAACAATTTCTCTATAAAAGACAATACGTCATATTTTATAAAACTGTACCATTCTGCATATAAGCTTAGATGCAGCTTTTCTTTTTCTGTCAAGTTAGTCACTTTTGTTAAACATAACGGCGGAGCACTGTCAATGAGGCTCTTCACGAGAGGGTATCAACCTAACTATTTTTACGGCCTAAATAATCAATGTTCAGTATGTCTTCTTTGCTCTTCCATGATAATTAGGTCTACGTTTGTTCTGAACAAATTTCCAGACTTAAGACTAAACATGTTGTTCCATTAATAGATATGCTGCAAACATTTGAAGTTGCGGAGATTAATCTTTTTTAATTAGGAATAACTGGGATCAAAGTTCATATTTATTTGAAACACATGACAATTCCAACTTTCAATTGTCTGCTAGAGAAATTATGCCATGTATAAAGATCAAAAACTCCATAGGTCTTGAAGAGACAGCAGCTGCCAATTTTTGTATCAAAAAATATTTTAAATTGTTTCATGCGTGTCATTGCAGTAAAGTGTTCTGTTCAAGGTCCACATGACAATAGTGTGAAGGGAAGACTAGACAATATACACCGTTTGAGAGTAAAGTCGTGTATGAGAACAATGACAAAGAATTAGAACCAATAGTATGCATTGAAGGGATTAGATGGGTTGCAGAAATGTTTTAATGTAGAAAATTAGGGCCAAATATGGATGTAAGTGTTACGTATTTTCACGACCTCTTGGTTTTGTTTAAATATATGTTTAAACCATAAAATAATAATAATAACAATGTCAATAATTGCAATAATAAATTTCCATTATTAATCGGGTTTAAATACTCATTTACTCAACAATTACAATTTATATGGGCGAGCTGGTTATCTGCTTTATGCCCATGATATGAAGCTTTCCCCAGATAATCGGCCTACATGACTTGCCGTTTTCATATTCTTCTGAAAATGCAAATGCACTGTGTATGGTTAACGAGAACAAGATATTTATGCCATACTGAGCACGCATGCACTGCAGTACTCACATGTTTGTGGACCATGCTCCTTGTGAACATTACACTGGTAAGTTAAATCGACGAGCCATCTTCGTGTTCGTTGCTTGATACTTTAGATATCGAGCAAACAACGAAATCACACAACTAATGTACATTGAGGAAAGGAAAACATACACATAATTTCTCTTGAAAAAGGGAGGGAAAATATACAGCTAATATCTCTTGCAACACGTGAGAAAATAAAACGTCCAGATAATGTCTCTTTAAATTCAGATGCAATTAAATCATGGAGCTAGTGTCTCTTTAAACTCTTTAAATAATGATAATATTAATACAAAAAGCTAGTTTCTCTTTGACCAGTTAGGAAATTGAAGGATATTTAGTATTTTGACTATCTGCCTTCTTACATTTTGATGAATGGTACATACTAATAGAACGTCTAATTTACTTTGCATGATTCTCGAGGACTAAAAGCTTTCCTTTGTTCTAAAGTTATGTTTTAGCAAAGGTACCTTGTCCACATAACGAAAGTTTGTTTTGTTTTCATTATACTTTCCACATCCAGGGCCTGCCGGTCCAACAGGACCACCTGGTACAAAGGGTGAAACCGGAGAACAAGGTATGTTTTGGGGTCGTCTATTCCGAAGACAAACGCAAATAATGATAAACAGTCTAACTTATCTTAAAGCTACCTGGATGAAGCAATTCTTTGTCTTAAGATGTAAAATCCCATATACAAAAAAATATTAGCAAAATATACCTGTACTGAGCGGCCACCTGTCTTCAAAGAAACTTTTTTTTAAGTGGCTGCCTAGGTTTAAAAGTACTGTATTTTAAAATATTCGGTTTTAGTTATCTGCTTTACAAAACAAAACTTTCTTGGCATGTTTTACATTTAAAATTTGTTAGTAGGACAGACCCGCTTTTGTAAATATCTTGTCAGCTTGACACCATTAATGTTTGTGGGTTAACTCGTTGTAAAATATACTTCTTTTGTCAGTATCAAAAACTAATCGCGCCTGTAGTTCATAATAACTGATTTGTAGAATCACTACTGTTTAAGTCAGACTGTCCTTTGTAGTTTTTCTTTGTTTACCAATAGAAAATGAAATGATGGATTCGACTATGTAGTCTTTTTATTTTAATGCTTGTGTTTCACGTAAAACTGTCTCAATTGGAATTAGGAAACAAGTGTAATTCTGCCATAAATATTTGTTAAAGTACCCAATTGTGGAAAGACCGATAATGTTTACAATTGTGGAAAGCCTGATAATGTATACAACTGTACAAATGGCAGCTGTAAATGGAAAGACATATTTTCTAGTCTCATAAGATGATGTATTAAATATATACATCAATACAGTAATATATTTTGTTTAATAAACCAGGCTGTGTCAAAAATGGTAATTATATTTAAGTTTAGCTCATATAAATTCTGATTTTATTTTAAAGCCATTTTTACTAGATTCTCCAAGAAGAATTCAAGTTTGTATTCGTTTCTTACATTGAAGGTAGATCTGGATTACTAGCTCTAAATAAAGAAAGTGCGTTTTGTTTAGATTCTTGCTGCTCGTTGGGTTATCAATTCACGACCAACACCACTACCTCCTTTCCGTAACACACACACAACAACAACAACAACACAATATTACATTAACAAACGAACAAATTGAATCTTTAAATGACGCTAAAATAGTGCCAGGAATCACAATATGAAAGGCAATATATTGCTGCACCAGTTTTGTATGATATATGACTATATGACACATATGGAAATCTACAATTTGTTTTTCTTGCTCTAGTAATGTTATACTAATGAAATTGTTAATGTTTAAATGAAACATTGGGAATGATAGACTAATGAAATTCTTCATGTTTAGTAGCAACCCTGGGAATGTTAAACTAATTAATTGTTTTCATGTTTAATGATCGAGTAGGAATGATAAACTAACAAAATTTTTAATGCTAAATGGATGCCATGGGAATGATGGCAAAGACTTTGCACATGACAGATACTCACTCGCTTGAAACAACATGATGCTATTGAAACCTTTATTTTAAAAGGATTAAAATAAGTTCCATCGAGAATAATGATAGTGGTAGTAACAGTAGCAGTGGATTCTTTTGTAATACTTTTTATTATTATTATTATTATTATTATTATTATTATTATTATTATTATTATTATTAAAAGAAAAAATAAGACAAAACAGTCTGATTTTATTGGCATCTCAATTATTGCTTTATGCGTGTCTCTGATATGGTACTATTTCGAGGTTAGATACAAATGACATCTATCTGATATGGCGCTAATTCGAGGTTATATGCATAAGGCACGTGTCTTCTATGGTACTATTCGCGAGCTGCATACATATAGTACGTATATGATATGGCACTATTTCAAGGCTGTATACATTTGGCACCTATCTGATACTATGCGATACGTGTTTGTGATCTCCAAATTTGCATTGTCTTTATCAACTGACTGTAAAGTTCTTATTAATAACAATTTTTAAAAATGCATTTGTGTAAATGACTGCACTGGAAAGTCATTAATATATATATATATATATATATATATATATATATATATATATATATATATATATATATATATATATATATATATATATATATATATATATATATATATATAGTTTCAAGTCAGAAATCATCGTGGCAAGAGAAACACCAAAGATCGATCGAGGTGGATTAATTTGTAACTGATACAAATATGCATGTTTCGTATTTATAACAATCATTGACGAGAAGTTGTAATATTTCAATCTTTTGCTCTTCACGACTAAAATGATGTTCCACATATAATCTAGTAATGAATAATATATTATTTACTTATAAAGTATAAAGAAATAATGACGATTCTGTAAATCCAGTGTAAAATGATGATAGTAACAGCAGAATGCTCTAAATCCTTATCAATACAATTAAAACAAAGAATGTTATTAATCTTTATCAAAACATTGTAAGAAAGAATATTATAAATCCTTTTTAATATAAATAAAGAATACTACAAATCCCTATTAATATGAATATAAGAAAGAATGATATAAATCCTTATTAATATGAATGTAAGAAAGAATGATATAAATCCTTATTAATATTAATGTAAGAAAGAATGATATAAAACCTTATTAATATGTATGTAAGAAAGAATGCTATAAATCCTTATTAATATGAATGTAAGAAAAAATGCTGTAAATCCTTATCATTATAATTAAAAGAAAGAATGCTATTAATCATTATCAATATAAATGTAAGAAAGAACATTATAAATACTTTTTATATAAATGTAAGTGAATGCTATAAACCCAATCAATATAAATGTAATAAAGATTACTATCAATCATTATCAGTGCAAATATAAGAAAAAATGCTCTAAAACGTATCTACACTCATAATTCTGCAAATCCTCAACAATACACGTGTAAGAGAGAATCATATAAATTCTTGTCAATTCCAACATAAGAAATAAATGTTTAAGATCCCTGCTAACACAGATATAAGAAAAAATGTTATAAGTCCTTATCAGCACACATGTAAAAAAAAGAATTATTTAAATACTTACTTAAATATAAGAAAATACTCTTAAACCTTATTAATACAAACGTTAGAAGTAGTGCTCTAAATCCTAATCAACACAAGCTTAAGAAAACAATATAAAATACATTAGTTATAATATGTAAATTATCTCTTTTTCCCGCAGGAATTGCAATTATTGAAATGTCCCTAACAAGCAATACTTTACATAGCAAATATTTAAACAAATCGACCTTGAAATATATGCAATGACAAATATGTAAATGTAGTAGTTACTTGATGATGAATATCTCCATATTAAATTGTTCTGATTTGTCGAATAAGCACACTACCCAATAAATTATATTAATTTTCATAGATATGTTATAAGCAATGCAAAATCTAATTATGGTTGTGGCAAAATCTCTACATACTATCCATTGAAATTTACAAAGAAAATTTGGATCGCCATATGACACAAACAAAATAGCTCGACATTACTGAGAAGAAACAAATGTGTCATATTTCTTATCGTTCTTGAGAAGTT
Source organism: Potamilus streckersoni (assembly GCA_016746295.1). Lineage (NCBI taxonomy): Eukaryota > Metazoa > Mollusca > Bivalvia > Unionida > Unionidae > Potamilus > Potamilus streckersoni. The sequence goes on along the minus strand of JAEAOA010000272.1, from coordinate 2,195,499 downwards.
CCATATTTTGCAGGAATAGGCCACTATGGACTAGTGTTGTAAAAATTTTATAAATGTTGGGACGTTCTTTCTGCAATACTTCGTTCATCAAGACAACAAATCGCAATCGCGATGTTGTTAACAAGTGGTATTGATGTATTACAATCATGGGCGCCCGCAGCGCAAGTCATGGGGGTCAAGTGACACCCACACCATGCCGCAAATGTGTGTGGTTTCGAAGTGTGGACAATAAATATGTGTGGTTTGGAAGTGTTTAAAATCAAATGTATATAGTTTGGACAAGATCTATGTTTAGTTTTGAAGTGTTTGCAACAAATATCTGTGGTGTTGAAGTATTAACAATATATATATATATATATATATATATATATATATATATATATATATATATATATATATATATATATGTGTGTGTGTGTGTGTGTTTTTTTTTAAGTGCTAAAAACAAATGTTTGTGGTTTGGAAGTGCTCAACAAATTTTTGACAACAAATATAAAGGAGAATTAATTGTTAATAATATGTGGTCTTTGCCTCCTTTCTAGTGCGACCATAAGTTTGTATTTTATCTATTTAACTAACATTTGATAGCATAAATCGGAGTTATCTATATTGATTATTGTTCGGTAAATGTGTCACTGCTGCAATAATAATAATAATAATAATAATAATAATAATAATAATAATAATAATAATAATAATAATAATAATAATAATAATAATAAACAACTTAACAAACAATTGTCGCAACGAAAATGGAATATAAAAGATGCTCCCCACGTGATGCTAATTTAATGGGACAAATGGACTTGCAATTCGTCGTTTTGCACAAGTAACTCTGATTGTCTCAGACCTGAGTATTAATTCCTGTGTTGATATGCCTCAAATCAATCTGCGAATCAATGAATCTTCCCCCAAAACATTTTGAAAATCAATCTAGATTTTTCGAAGAGGTATTAAACAAAATGGACTTCAGTATAAAACTTGTAATGTTATTCATTAGCTTTGATTTCGAAAGAGCATCTGCTAAGTGGTTAGTTTCTAAACTCGGGACCGAAAGCATGCGTGTTCGAACCAAGTCAAATTAGTTCAATTGCCTTAACACTAAAAGCCACTTGTTATGCTGTGTAGTAAAATACCAGTCCAAATGACACCAAGTTTAAACTTGCTTGGTGACTTATAAATTAAAAATTAAAATACAATATATTTCCGAATAGAAGTGTAGGTATTCAGGTTTGAGATTAATATTCAGACAGCAAACTTTACATATTCGAAAGCTATATATATATATATATATATATATATATATATATATATATATATATATATATATATATATATATATATATATATATATATATATATTCGATAGCTACACAGCGCCACAGATACGTCATTCCTTAAGGTCACGTTGTTAGCTTTTTTGAATAAATCGTACCATATTTCCCACATTAAACAGTTCCCATGTCCAGCAAGTTATGATATTACACATGAGAGGGACATAGTTGTAGGCCACTCATATGAAAGGGTATAATTATATGTCAATCGTGGTTAGATGGAATAAAAATCCATATCAAGATTTCATAATTCCTACACTCTACAATATTAATCAGTATGATTTATCAGAATATATATGAGTTATGATATTACACATGAGAGGGACATAGTTGTAGGCCACTCATATGAAAGGGTATAATTATATGTCAATCGTGGTTAGATGGAATAAAAATCCATATCAAGATTTCATAATTCCTACACTCTACAATATTAATCAGTATGATTTATCAGAATATATATGAGTGTCATTGTCAATCTATTAATTCCACTAATAATACTCCCAGTAATAAATGGCTTTGTTTCAAGGCAAATGAGTGCATTACGAATGCTGTTTAAATGAATACTTATTAAAACTTGAAATGCCATTTTGTTCTTTAAATGTTTTAGGACGCCCTGGGCCACCCGGTAAAGATGGTGAACCAGGTATCACACATACCCATAAATTACATTTCTTTCCTTTAGATTTTTTTTTTCTGTGATAAGAATGACAGTTTTTAAAGTTGTGCCATACAGGCAGAGTTACGAGTGAGCGTACAATATCATTGAAAACTCCTCTGTAGCAAGACTTGTAAAGGAAAAAAATAACATCTTATTGCTGAAATAACAGCTAATTGGCCCATTGAGTGTAAAAACACTTATAATTAACACCGAACGATTTAGACAACTAAACTATACTGGTTGTCAGCACATTATATGACATGCATTGTCGTTTATGTTTGTTTAATATATTATGTTGTAGCACTTCACATAATAATTAATGCAAGAGAGTAGTATAAACGTCATGAACCCCTCATATTTCTTAACTCCTTCTTGAAAGTCAGATGGACACTAATAAATGCTCATGTTCTGTCGACCTTGTGGTTCAGTGACTGCAGAGATTAGAAAAAGCAACTGTCAAAGCATTATCTCTGTAAGATGTTCTTTTTGGTGGAACATGTGATTGAAAGCTATTCGACCAATCAAAAGAAAGATATTTAAGTTATAAAAAAGCTATCGAGCTTTATAAAATACCTAATAATAAAGTTCCGATTATGCATGCAGCGATGACTTGATAACCGTACTGCAAACCATTCTCAATACCTTGAACAGTTTGGCTTTAGGAAGGCCAGGACTGGGTGGTTTAACAAGTAATATTAACCACTGGGTGGTTTAACAAGTAATATTAACGACTACGTTTATACAACACCAGTATAGCCTTTAACATTTCACTATTTATTAATTATGCATTATAGATCTTTCTCTTAAATTTATTCGTCTTTTTTAGTAGTTCCAATACAAATGTTCACCTTCTCTGGAGGAATCCGACACAAATGTGTAATATCTCAGTAGTGAAACAATGCTAATGTATACTATCTCAATAGAGATATGATAAAAATGCGTACTATCTCGGTAGAGGTACAATACAAATGTGCACTGTATCGATAGGTATTTAATGGAAATGCGTACTATCAAAGTAGGATACGATCATAGCATAGATAAAAAAAAAATGTGCTATCTCAATAGGGACAAAATACTAATGTTTACTATCTCAGTAGAAACTATCTCAGTAGAGATACAGTACAACTGTATACTATCTGAAAAGACACAGGATATAATGTATACGATCTCAGTTGATATAAAATCTTATCATACATGCAATAAAATTGTATACTATCTGCTAGGGATACAATGGAAATGTGAAATATCACAGTAGGGATGCAATACAAATGTGCACCATCCCAAATGTATAAAATACAAATGTTTTCTGTCTCAGTAAAGCTACAATAGAAATGTGTACTATCTCAATAGAGATTTATTTCAAATGTGTGCTATCTCAAAACAATACAATACAAACGTAAATGCTGTGAATAATGAAACGGCGGATACTTCATGCATCTTATATATAGTGTATCAAAGCTGTATTCAAACCCCACATTCTCGATTTTCATCTCTACTGTAACAAATCTTTATTCTTTAGTAAAACTTAAGCTGGGTTTCTGACTATGTCCTCAGTAATAAATATGTATTTATAGTAATATTCAATCTGGATTACTAATATTCTGTCTCAATCAAATAATTTTGCAATGTTTGGTTCTCTATGACATCTCTGACAATCAGTAAAAGACGGTCATTAAGATACATGTTTCCTTGGCGACATTAAGATTGGTTGGCACATCTTATTCGGCAGCCTGTGTGATTCGCGCACTTCGCACACGCAACCAGTCTCTCTCTCTCTCTCTCTCTCTCTCTCTCTCTCTCTCTCTCTCTCTCTCTCTCTCTCTCTCTCTCTCTCTCTCTCTCTCTCTATATATATATATATATATATATATATATATATATATATATATATATATATGTATATGTATATATATATATGTATATATATGTATATATATGTATATATGTATATGTATCTATATATATACATACATATATATACATATATAAACATATAGATACATATACATATATACATATATATACATATGTATATATATATATATATATATATATATATATATATATATATAGAGAGAGAGAGAGAGAGAGAGAGAGAGAGAGGGAGAGAGAGAAAAGAGGAGACAGATAATAGATAATAAGATAGACAGACAGACGGGATAGGGATAGAAAGAAATTCAATTCCTGTTCTCTCTGCTATACTTACATTAATACATATTTTGTCTGTGCAAAGTGTAAACTAAACTTAAATTAAAAACCAAACATTAGAGAGTATTAAGTCAAATCATGAGGAGATGAGTTTCTTTCCTCTGACTTTTAATTTCAAGGTAATTGTTTTCATCGACAACTTAATAATGCTTAGTATAAAATTCCTTTTGATATATTATTTTTGCTATTAGAAACAAATTATTTGAAGATCTACCTAACTTTTAATCAAAATGGTTTGATTTCTTTTGCTTAAAAGTTTGGCTAGGAACTTTCTCGAAATCTTCTTTTCTTTTGTTTAGGATCACCAGGTGAAAAAGGAGCAACAGGTCCCCCAGGTCCGCTTTCTTCCAATATTTTGTTTTATTTCTTTAGCAAAGACTAGGTTATTAGCTTATGTCATTTAGAAAACGATATGGATAGCATATTTGTCATATGCTAGCGATACAAAAATGTGTTGATATTCTTTACCATGTCTTTAATTGCATTTGACTCCATAGTTTCCTGTAATTTTTATTCACTATCGTATCCCCTTATGAAAATCTACAAGTCTACATTTTAATTTACACGTGATAAATATTACATATTTCAATCTAAACATAATATATATTCCTCATTTAAATCAAAACATAAAAAATATTCCTTAGTTTTATCTGCACGTAATAAATACTTTTTCATTTTATTTGACGCACAAAAACATAATTCTTTTTAATTAACACATACTAAATATTGTTCATTTCAATCTTATATTTTTATATTTCTCATTCATCACTTCATCACATAGTAAGAATTTTTTAAGTATATGAACTGCTTCACACACACGATGTCTCTCTACTTTATTCAATTCTAACTTTATTGTCTCGAAATTATTTCTAGAATTAAGTTTCAGTTTCACTAATATGACAGCAGAGTCCTAGAATTCAATTCTAAATTTAATGACACAACAACAGAGTTCGAGAATCTTAAGTTTGGATTTTGCCCATTACAACTTAGTAAATATCAGTTATATTGGCTGACACTTTGTAAAAATCAACATTCACCAAGTCTCTACTATTGGAAAGTATACTAGATGATTATTATATTCGTTGGTATTTTAGGACTCCAAGGATTGCGTGGTTTAACAGGTATGCGTCCTACTGATATTCGACGTCGAACTATTACAAAAAGCAAGTAGTCTTAAAACTTTGTTTTCATCCTTTTCTACAACTTAAGTATATTTTAAACACATTTGTTATGTATACAAAGTAGTTTTAAAACTTTTTCATTCTTTGTCTATGGCTCTAAGTATAATTTAAACACATTTATTATTCATACAAATTATCGTAATGATTGTCTTTGCACATAAGCGCCAAAAAAAACCAGTAAGCAGTTCTTTATCTCCATTACAAGATAATATTAGTTAACGAATCGTACATACTATTAAAAGTAAACAGCGATCAGCAATTGTGTTAATTGGACTATTCTATTTATAAGGACACAACCTATTTCTCATAACGTTTTCTCACAATCAAGACAATGAAAATTATTTGAAATCCGTTTAATGATTCTAGGACGTCCCGGCAAGACAGGCATTGAAGGTACAACAGGTATATATGTAAATGAGTGGAGTCTATCTTGACAATATTCCAAGAGTTAAGTAGGTATAAAACGATAACAATCCTAAATTGTATACAATTTCCAGTTCATGCATAAATTAATATTTCTTGCAATATATATGGCAGAGATTTTTTTCAATTATAACTTCCTTTACCAACCTAACCACGACAAAATTATATAAATGTAAATTTATTAGTTACCTCTAGAAGACGTGTTTAGCTATTTATATACATATAATAATTTCAAGGTTAGTAGCCAAGAGAATCCAAAAATGTTATATCTACATTAAACACTAGTGCATATATTAGCCTTCAGACCCGTGCAAATAAAATAAGAAATTTATATTTTGTCCTGTGCATACCTTATTAAATAACATTAGGATTTTGAAAACCTAAGCGATTTATTATCTTTGATGTTTACTCAGTAAAGTTTTATCACAACTGTTATATGCATTACTAAATACATTCACAACATGTTTTATCCGTTGATGTTTAAAAAAATTATGGTGATATCGTTTGACTGTCAAGGATTAGTTTGCTCTTTCGTGTAGTAACTTGGAGTTCAAAAATGTGGTTTCTATTGAAAAGATGACTTTCTTTAGAATTGGTCGCAACAGAAGGGTTTACTATATGTAATGTCTTTTCAAAATATTTATAATACGCATTAAAAAAGTATTAATGAAAAATCATGTATAGTATCCCTAAACTATTTCATCAATTATTCCATATAGTTAAAATAGTAAAAATGTGGTCAATAAATGTATTACTAATAACTTTGTGAATGTTCAAGAACCTTTTAGAGAAAAGTATTTGGTGTTGCAAATTATGTATTTATTTATAGATTGTAAATAAGCTGTTAGAGCGCAAATATGGGTAATTGAATTATAACAATATAATCTCATTGATTTGGTCTGTTAAACACTAGTTTTCTGGTATAAAGACATTGCTTTTACCATAAGATTGAATTTTCAAACGTTTAATATTTTAGGAAACATTGGAAAAACCATGGACAATGGTGAGAAAATGAATTTTAACACCATTTCACTAAATCATTACGCCCCATTTTAGTCTTTAAGTATCTAAATCATGGTTTTTATGATAGTGTTTTCACTGGGGACTTTTTAAAGATTTTATTCCACTTCATTTTCATGATATGCTTGTAAATTGTCTTTTTGTGTTGAGGAATAAGTCTGCCATTCGGTTCATACAGTATGGGCTCGTGCTTTGATTGTGAGCTTGAACATTAACAATTGACGGCTTGTTATGATATACTGTATTTATTTCGAATCAGTGGATCCCTAATTCTATCATTTTAAGCTTAAATAGGAAATTTTCGATACAGTTCAGAGCTACATACTCTGCATACTAGTAATGTCCTCGCTGTTACAACGCTAGAAGGTACGTGTATTATCACATTCATGGAAGCATTTAAGGTCTTCACACATCGATTATAACTTTGGAATGAATATGAATAAATTTTGTCTTTAATTGCTATTGTTGTTTTGCACCTTTTTATTTGTCACATCTGTTTAGTTGTATTCCTTACTCGTCCTTATGGAGTGAAATGGTGTGGATATGTGATGACAAAGGTACTACACACCATAGCATATATATTTTGATCAGACGGGACACGTCTTCATGTCGGCAACTCGCTTGCTTCTTCATGGACTTAAAGACAATTGCTTAAAAACTCATACAACCATTCCTTTTGCCATCATGAGGTTATATTGTCCTAATCTCAAATTGACACTGCCGCCTTTTGTTTTGATTATATTTATCATTCAAAAATGCAATGCTAGTACTAAATCGAATTTGTTTTAAGGTTATATAGGTACTATCAATTTCACATTTTATGCGCGTTCAATTTGCCCTAGTTTTAACACTTGATTGCTGAACATATAATAACCGGTGGTGTCCAACCTAATCTGCGACCAGACTCTACATTCTCCGTCAGTAGTCCCTTATCTGACACATCGAACTCATTCTCCGTCAGTAGTCCCTTATATGACACATCGAGCTCATTCTCCGTTAGTAGTCCCTTATCTGACACATCGAGCTCATTCTCTGTCAGTAGTCTTTTATCTGACACATCGAGCTCATTCTCCGTCAGTAGTCCCTTATCTGACACATCGAACTCATTCTCCGTCAGTAGTCCCTTATCTGACACATCGAGCTCATTCTCCGTCAGTAGTCCCTTATCTGGCACATCGAGCTCATTCTCCGTCAGTAGTCTTTTATCTGACACATCGAGCTCATTCTCCGTCAGTAGTCCCTTACCTAACACCTGAGCTCATTCTCCGTCAGTAGTCCCTTATCTGGCACATCGAGCTCATTCCCTGCCAGTAGTCTTTTATCTGACACATCGAGCTCATTCTCCGTCAGTAGTCTTTTATCTGACACATCGAGCTCATTCTCCGTCAGTATTCTTTTATCTGACACATCGAGCTCGTTCTCAGTCAATAGTCTTTTATCTGACACATCGAGCTCGTCAGTTTCTTCTAGCAACCTTCTTGACGTCTCACACCATTTCTTCATTATGCTTTACAATATATATATTGTCAAATCTCACCACCTCTTCATTACGTTTTACAATATTCAAAATATATTGTTAAATCTAGATACTTTGTATGCAGAATAATATTGTACTAATATTATATTTTGGCCTTCACTAAAAATACAAATAATCCTTCCATTTCTTTTAATGAACTTTCGTTCCAATTTTATCACAACAAAATTAGGAAATTTCGTGTAGACGATACTCACGCTAGCGTCATTATATAAGTGAAAGATTCGCTTTGTTTCCAAAGACGATATGATCTTTCGCAAAATGCTTTAGAGTTCTTGTGGATTGAACATTCACTTAAATAGATGCAAATTATGTTAGGCTTATTTGTATGGATCTCCAAATGAAAATAATTCGTATACTTTAAGGATAGAAGACTCTTTGGTTTTGACAGAGATGTAATTGCAACATACAAATGTAACTTTAATATTCTAACTCTACTCTCATGTTAAAAAATTATATAACACCATGTGTTGAGCTTTCCGTTCTCCGATGCTTTAACTTTAAATATCTTCTTTATGGCGATACAATGCTTCCGTATGAAGTAAACATTCGTATTTTCGATGCACCTTTTAAACAGATTTTAAATGTAAACGATTTACTCAAATACGCATATTGCTACCACTCACGCACTTCCACAAATTATAAACAGCTGTATTCAGCAGTTTCCCCTCCTTGTCCAAGCGATTCACCATGGCCTCCGCAACGACTCTCTCTAGGAACATGTACTATTTACTTTTACTTTTTTAAATTATGTTTTATTTCTTTATTTATTTGTCTTCCTCCCTTTCTTTCATTTTTTCTCAACTCTCCAAACAATCATTGCCCCTTTTAACTTTTTTCTTCCGTTAACCTTGTCGTTCCTTGATTTCATTCTCCTATTTTATATATTTTACGCTAAGTGATAGTCTGTAACGAAAGAACGATTTACTAAGGTTATTCAATAATTTAATTTTTATACGTTAAATTTATAATAGTCCGTCATATATCAACATATATTTAGTTATCATTCTAATTCTGTATTGTAGATCATTTAATCTTCAAATGTAAATGTATAAAAAAAAAGTTTATGAAACTAAAACTTATTTCATCCTTTTCATGCCTGCAGGAAACTGGAGAGAAATGAGCCAGGCATCTGTGAATGCTTACACGGTGTGAATCATACTCTGCACATTAGGGTCAAGAATATACTGGAAACTATTCATATTACTTTGTATTTATATATCCAGATGTAAATAAGACCTTAATCATTACAGAACAATATATGATCATCATTTTAATATTAGGTAACTTGCCCTTAAACTGTACATCACATCAGTAAATACTTCAGTGAGTTTTGATATATTTATTAACTTATATGATATTTATAACAATGATGCGGCAACATAATAACGAACATTAAATATAGTCTTACTACATTTCAGACTTTTGTTTTTGTTGTATTAAAACTATATATTGCCAAAATAGTGTTAAGAACATCGAATTTGCTTGTTCTTTCATATTAATCAAGTACTGCGCAATACATAATGCTATTGCCGGTAAGATACTATAACAAGAACATTCTGTGAATCTGATGCGACATTCTCAGGATCGATCGATCGATCTCGTGTGCTAAACCCCCTTAAAACTAAGAAGTCACAACTTTCCTCTCAAGGCCCATGTTTGTTACGAGTAAACAAAAAACAAAATTATTTTATTTTACCTTTTCTTGAAAACCTCTCCTTTTCGCTGCCAGTTATTGAGATGAACTGATTGTTAGGTTAAGCTAAATATGAATTCCTGGAGAACACTTTAACCCAGAAAAAATATCGAATATGTTAATTTTTCTAATATTGCATAGCGCCACATTTGGTAAATATTCTTCTGCATTCATAACACAAACTTTATTGCAGTATGATATAACCTGAAGGATTAATCAGACTTACTTAAACTGTGTTAATAAATCAAAATCAACCAGTCCTGTCTCTCCCTCAAGACCCTTTCACGAAGGGAGCTGAAATACGGAAAACATGGTAGCTGCATATCCATATTATGACACGATCGTACATGGATACGAACTTAAATGTCCTTGATAACTCATGTGTTCTTAACAGACGCAACCCGATAGTTCGGTGGCTTTTATAACACACAGTATAAGAGCGTTTAAATGGGTTTTATAAACAACTGACTCAAGGTTTGAAAAACCGCCGACACAATGTTTATTTACTGCTAACTCAGTGCTTCTTGTCTCTTTTAAGTCTGTCAAATGTATGACTGGTATTACTTGACTTGTTATGTTTATAATGCTTGTATGCATTCTGAGATAGACCTCCGCTATTCGACTCCCTCAGCTTTTTCACTATCATCAATTTCCTTGATTCTTACCTCTGTGTAGTTTATTATTTCGGTACGCTATCCTTTCCATGTATAATAATTGGAATTGATTCACGTTTTTGTGATTTAATGTGATACAAAAACACACTTTAGAAACATATGACCTTTTGGAATATAATATTATAACATTACACTGTTTTTTGTCAGTTGTTTATTATTATTATTATTATTATTATTATTATTATTATTATTATTATTATTATTATTATTATTATTATTATTATTATTGTTATTATTATTATTATTATTATTATTATTATTATTATTATTATTATTATTATTATTATTATTATTATTATTATTATTATTATTATTATTATTATTATTAACATATGTTATGTGCTATTTGTATTTAGCTTTCTTAGATTTTGAAGATTACTTGATGATTATGGGGAGCCTGTGTTAGGGAGATATTTATCAAACCGAGCAATTAACCATTTTTTTAGCAAGTGTGGTAATATAATGCATCAACTAGACGCTAAGGTAACTTGGATTAGTTTGGTAAAAATGGACCTTCCTTAAGTACTTTAACGTTAAGAATTTTCAAGGTTTTATAATGTATAAGTATTCAGTAATTAACGATAGGAATTAAACATTGTATTATATATTTGGCTGTGTTTTGTGGTCGTATGGCGTGAAGCACCAGCCATCGGTTTCAAAAGACTCACTGACGAATCATACCAATATAAAGCCATAAAAGTGTAAAATGAGAGTCTCGTGATGTATGTTCATTGGGTGATTTAATACAATTTATTGTAATATATTCGCCTTTAAAATCCATATTGTTACCAACAACTGTTGTCTTGAGACCCATGGAAATATGGAAAGTAATGAAATGCAAGCCAGACACGCCGGTGTTGTTTGATTCCCTCGGTAGTGAGACCCACTGAATATAACAGTATGTATACAGTTTAATCATAAAAGATCTGTGTAAAGTTTATGGAATGAACGATCAAATTTAACCAAGAATTTTTGTCAAAGTATCTTGCTATATCCAGAAAACAACTATTGTTCGACATAACGAAAAATGCTTTACTACACGATCAACTAGCAAATTCAATAGCATATATGATCAGAATGAAGCAAAATTAACTTCATTTTTTAAGCCAAGCTTAAGGATGATCGCTGGTGACAAATTATAAATGAGTTGGATTTGACATTTCTAAGGTGTGCATAAATATGATCAAACAAAACATAGATACAGCTATGATGTTTTCGCCTCAAACCAACGACCAAACATTTTATGATTAAGGCCATTTATTAATCCAGGAAATTTATACTTAAAGCAACTTTGCATTTCCTACAAGATATACAGTACAATCATAACTTACACCTCACGTAATTATTGACCGTCGCACTTTATGGATAACGCCAGCCAACATCCTAAACACACACTAACTGCCATGTAACGCTTATTTGTAATTGCTATAAATCGACCTATCGATTCTACCACTCCTGCTCATTTATGTGCCATTCTTTTATTAAACAAAAGATTTTCTTAAAGACAAGTTGCACACCTATTTCAATAGCACCACTTAAAACCTACCTAAAATTTCACCAACTTAGGTACAAAGTAGCACATTTATAAGGAAAGAATTTCGTTTTTTATGTAAACTAGCACTCTGACGAACATGCAGCGCAGAGATCATGTCACAATGTTTAGGATCTTAGTAGCGATATTATTGGTCCACGTTCTCCTGTGACAGTTTATAAATGTCGATAGGTCGATTTATCTTTTCTAGTTTCTTTTAGGATGTACCTAAGAAGATGTGCAAAATTGGAGATTTCAATTTTATAAGGAAAACATTATCCAAGCTTTATAACCAGATCTTTATTAATACATGTATGATTACATTGTTATGCAGTCTGCAGTCTTCGGAAGAGGTAAATTTCCATTAGGATATATGTAACATTCAGGTTTTGGGTCATGATCACGTTTTTTTTAAAGTAAATGTAGCAATATTTTATATACTAAATCTTCAACGAATGCAGAGACGAATAGATGTGTTAGGCAAAACAAACCAAGTGTTATATATTCTGACGCACAAGAAATGTAATGTTATATTTGTGGTGATTAATTGCCAGGTAACACCTGATATAATATTTTCCACAAACGTTATCGGTTTTTTGCAGGCGGTTATTACAAAAAAGGCTCTTTTCTTTCACGTAACAAACTTTGTACTCAGACATTCTGAAAACAATTTTACATTTGTTTAATATGATCGGGTTTTTAAAGTATTTTATTTATTTCTTTTCCTGCGCATGGTATTTTGTAAAATGTCTTGAATTTCTGCCAATGTCTTCATAGTTTAATCCTTGATATTACAATTAATTTTCACTGACTCAAAGAAGGAAAACGAAGATGTGTTCGCAATGAAAGGGAAATAAATCAATTTAAACAAAATGATTATCATCACCATTATCTTTCTTAATCTACGGTGTACTGCTGATTTCATTCACTTAATTCTTCCAGCCACCCAGGACAAGTCAAAAACGTATTTCAAGGTATTTCTGCTTTCCCGGCTATCATTAATGGGAAGGGGGTCTTTTTGTATATTGCATGTATTAAGTAAATGACTGTTGCAATGTACTGTATATAACTGTATATGAATATAAGTACATTCAAGTGCAACAGGAAAGGTTAGATGTGTTACTTATAAAGAGAACAAGGAACAAATCAACATGTGTAGATAATACAATATATCTGACATAAGATATTAATTTTATGCTTTATAAATATTCTTGTAACATAATAAATTAGTCGCATTCCTGTGATTGTGACAAATTAATCAGAATCCAACGATTGCAATACATTAATCACATTCGGATGATTGTGATAATTTGGTCATATTTTGATGATAAATTAATCACAATGTAATGATTGTAATAACTTAATTTCCAAAAACGATAAACTAGTCGCAATCTGCTTGTGCCACATTAGTGACATCCTGATTATTGTAATAAATAAGTCATATTCTGATGATTGTCATAAACTAGTCACATTATGATGATAAATTAGTCACAATCCGATGATTGTGATACATTAATGACATACTGATGATTGTGATTAATAAGTCACATTCAGATGACTGTGATAAATTAGTCAAATCCGATGTTGATCAATTAGTCACAATCCAATGATTGTGATAAATTATTTGCATTAGCATGATTGCGATAAATTACTCGCATTCTTGTGATTATGATAAATTAAACTGTAATATATTATTGATATTTTGATGATTCTCATAAATTAGTCACTTTTTTATATTTGTAATAAATTAGTCACATTCCGATGATGGTATTAAATTAGTGACAATCCAATGACTTTGATAAATTAATCAATGCCGATGATTGTGATAGTCTCGTGATTGCGATAGATTAGCTACATTAAGTTGATGATGATAAATTAGTTACATTTATTTGATGATGATAAATTAGTTACATTAATTTGATGCTGATAAATTAGTTACATTCCGACCATGATAAATTAGTGACCTTCTGATGATTTTTAACAATCGCATACCGTCATATTTACACTTTTGGAAAAATAAATTTTTGATTCTTGATGAGGATTAGATTGGTTGAATTTGATAATATACATTTAAATTCTATCACTACTATCAGAAGTAAATATATTATAAGAACTTGAAATTATAAAATGCAAATTACAGCTGACCTTTTTTATTGCCTACACATTTAATGATACATGATGTATTTGGTAATAGCTACCATACTCAATCCTGGTGGGAGGGGTTATCGAACACTCCCAGGCTGGAAATTAGTTGTGTTGTTTTCACTGACGTCCACTTGACCTATTGATATTTTTGTTTGCTCAAAATCGAAATTTTCTAAATTCCAATCGGCTTTAAATTCCATTCATTCTTCATAGGAAATTATTTTGAAAGCGTAAATGAGATGGTATGTAATAAATACCAAAAAAAACACTTGACATGGTATATGAAATTGGCTTGACCTAACGTCTCGACATATCGTTATGCCATATCAAACATACCAAGCAAGAAAACTAAGTGTTCATTCAGAGTTTTAGGCACACTTTTTCCGCTTCGCTTATCTAGATATAAATAGCACGACTATAAAGTGTTTCTTTCTTTCATATGTGTACCGGCTTGTTCAAAAAGGATCCTTATTAAAAGAAAAATGAAGTTGACTTAGACATTAAAATAGACATTTGCTTGCACACCGTATACTTCTCCTTTCTTTTCAAACCTTATATATTGTCTTTTAGTCACTCTACTTACATTTATCTTGTGTGCAATTTGTTTTTGAATCTGGAAAAACATTTAATCAGTGTTTACAGCCAGTTTTGTTCAGAGTCCACCTTAGAGCAATGTTTATAACAAATAATATTTTTTTATCTTATTTCAAATCGATGCATGAAGTTTGGACCGTATATTGCGTGTACCATAACCCAATAACAAATTGAAGTACAAGAGTAACGTTCTTCTTTCAGACACTAAAATCTTATGTAATTCCAAACCTTATAACGCACCTTGAGCATCAATATTACAGACTAATCACTCACGATTTCTTGTCAGACATGTATGAAATAAAAATAAACATTATCCCAAATTTACTTTTTGCAGTATCTGGACTTCTTAAATTAACTTTGCTTAAAGATACCTTATTTATTTTCGAAACTTTCTACATGCTCCACTCTACCTCACCAATGACTTCAATATTCACCATATTTTTTACAGGCAGTCTTATGTGTAATTTCTTTTAAATGCAGATCAAACCTCAATGCGACACTTCTGTAATAAGTAGTATTAAATACGATATTTGACTAAATAACATACATAAAAAGTGATAATTACAAACCTTGTCTTTAAAAAGGCACAGTCCACTCATTGCATGCTACCATTATAGGAAGACATTTGTCTTGGAACTGACATCTATAATAAATTATATACTACTACGAAAAACATGAAATTGATAAAATACTTTATGTATTATTGGGGCAGGATTGGAACTGACCTATATAATACCTTATGTATTATTGGGGCAGACTTGGAACTAATAATTATGATACTTTATGTATTATTGGGGCAGACATGAAACTAATAATTATGATTCTTTATGTATTATTGGGGCAGACTTGAAACTAATAATTATGATACTTTATGTATTGTTGGGGCAGACATGAAACTAATAATGATGATACTTTATGTATTATTGGGGCTGACTTGAAACTAATAATTATGATATTTTATGTATTATTGGGACAGACTTGAAACTAATAATTATGATAATTTATGTATTATTGGGGCTAACTTGAAACTAATAATGATGATACTTTATGTATTTTTGGACAGACTTGAAACTGACACCTATCATACTTTTTTGGAGTAGATTTGGAACTAACCATTTATAATGACTAATCTATTGTTTGGCAGACTTAAAACTATTATATATAATACTTTATGTATTATTGGGGGCAGACTTGTAAGTGACACATATTAACCGTTTCTATTTTAAAGGCAGACTAAATTAATATTATTCATGCATATTCATGCAATTCAAAAGTTTATGGATGATGAAACAGTGCCTAAATGACAAGCAATTTTGAAAACGGCAAGTGAATGATCTCTAAAATATCTTTGAAACTCTATAAAGCATAAGAATCCTTCTTGCATAAGCCGGCTAACTGACAACAACACAACAACGCCAAAATTATGCAAAGTACAACATTTGCTAAATGTACAAGAAAGCTTCAAATTTATCATATAAAGTCAGTGTTAGGGGCATAACTACAAGCGCCTCCCCTGCATTGGGAAGGGGGATAAGAAAGAGCCCAAACTTCTAACTATTATCACATTCTGTTCCTCTTTCCGAATTTTGCGGGACCAGAGGGAAGATTTTAAGTTATGACACTGGTCAGTATTTACTCAATACCTCCAATTAGGTATAATAAAGACCCAACTCAAATTTTTACATTCGATATTGGACAATTTAGCAAACTATACGCCAGAAAGTAAGAGGCTCTCACTTAAAATTAGTTGAAAGGTAATGACGAGCCTAATTATGATAACTTGGGAAATATAATGAAGTCTTTACATACAATTTTCGAGTTTGAACATGCATCAAATTACCGGTGATTTATGAATATTATATTATAATGTTTTCCTACGGTCATTTTTCATTGCGTTTGGATTCAACAATTTCAAAAGGGATGACACTGACTCTGAAAGTTAAATAGTATACTATTTTTCATTTTTAACTAGTGCATTGTTTTCCTTTGACTGCCACACAAAGTGTACAATATCATGTAATTTGTTTCAGGGCCAATAGGACCAACTGGACCCATGGGTAAGTGTTACTTGCAACAATTGAAAACAACATTGCATGCGTATTTCATTTTGGATTTTTAACACAGCTTTAACAATGTTCAATCACATCGTTACTATCTATACATTGTGGCTGTTTACAGTGATGTCTAGCAACTGGGTATCATGCCGCAGACATCACGTCTCACCAATTCGCATTATCTTGTTATCTTGACACCATGCCAAGAAATCCTAACACTAACGTCTTAATAATGTTGGTACCATTTTTATAAGTCTTTGGAATGGCCAGGCCATGGTTCGAACATGCGACCTTAAAGATTTCAAGTTTTCAAAATGTTGGTTATGATTTTGATTTGCGTTATCTAGGTTTCTCCCTACATTAACCTACATTAGATATACTTACCGCCTTTATAGCCTAACATTTGCTAAAAATAGAGCTTAACTCATAACAACTTCATACTAAAATACTAAAATCAGAAATTTAATCAATAGGTTTCATAATTCTAGTATGAATGATACCTAACAATGAATAGTAAACATAAAATTTATTCCAAGTCATTGAAAAATGAAACGTGAGTAAAGGTACCCTTTATTTTAAAAATAGATTAGAAATTGTTTAGCTAAATAATTTTCATTACTTTAAACAAATTAATTTTGCTCGTTTCAAAATTGACCATGTTCTAAATATTTCAATTCTATTTCAACACCAGTATAAGTATTATAGAGCGCGTACACTTGCGTCTTCAGATCATGTATTCAACCAAACCAGCCACTTATGTCACCGGTGAACAACATGCGATACTGCTACATCCTAAGGGACAAACTCCATAGATGAATGATAGTGGCTAAATTTGGTCACCTTTTGTAAAGTTAGGAAAACAAACAAAATATAAAGACTATTGGCTTGGCGGCTGATTAACTTATTTCTGCTAAGCTAATTCTGAATACCATAATTTATTCCAGGTAATACCAGTACTTGAAATTCACTACAATGTAAAATGATACAAGTTCTCATTTCCAAGTCAAATGGACAAAATGAAATATACAAAGTTTTATGACGAACACTGACCTATATAGTTTCTCATTTAAAACAAAACAAATCTTTTTGTGAAATACTATACTTAAAACTCAATTTCTTCGTTAGAATGCGAATTAAATAACAGCAACATCTACCACTCTAATAATATTGATAATCATGGTGATTTTTGTATGATACAAATTTGACGATACACGTTAAAAATAAATACGAAACAACACTGAATAAAAACACAAAGTTTAGTAGGAAGACATGGTGTGTTATTCTTACACAGATTATCTCCCGTGTAAACGCAGTAAATCTGTTGGTAATGCGCCAGAATTGTACACAAAGTATATCTAGTTTCACACCCGTATGGGTCAGCCAAGGTTGATTTTCTCTATCTGTTTTAGGACGAACACTTAGCTCTCATTCAATCTGCACGATGCAGTCAATAAAGATAATGAAAGTGCCAATAAATTTAACGAATTAAGTAGAATGTAATGGAAAGACATTTATGTATTTATGTATTAACCTAATCCAGATATATCAAGCTAGTGCTGGGTGTCAAAGTGATATAGTAATTCGGTTGTTCTCTCGTGCTTAAATCACTACGAACCCTAGTACTCATGACCAACATTTAGTCAGTGTGCTATATCAACAGCCAAGTGTAACATGACATGCCCTTTACAAATATCTTCAACAATGAAGACCGCAGTATGCTTACAATTAGCGTTATTTACTTATTAATCTCCCACCAAATGCATTGTCTGCATTTTAGACCCTATTGTGTGCAGAAATATGTCTTCAGTCCACAAACCTAAACACAATAAGACTGATAATTAGAACGAGGAAAGAAAGATAAAACTTAAATATCATGAAAAATATTTTTCTCACTGAGATGTACCAACTGTGTACACTGGCCAGAAGCGTCTAAGTAATTAATGTCTAATTCAAGCAAAAGTCAAGAATACATACTCTTGCCGATCTGATGAACATTTATATCAAGTATCAAATATATTTTGATCTTATAATAATCATGTGCATTTTCCAAGCTATATGACTATACAATAAAAGCTTGTTTTCGTCCATGAATGTTTAATTATTTTTCTTTTGACAAAGAAATTACAAAATCTGGCTAGTAGTATAAGATGCTAACTTTCAGCTCTTTGAAATTGTGCAGAGATTGACGACTTTACGTTAGAACACAACACCTTTTTTAATGGCTACCGGATATACTTGTTTATTATCAAAGAAAAAGCTGAGCAATAAATATCAATAATTGGTGGGAGATTGTTTTCCATACCATCTATTGCAATAAGTATAATATAAATCCACAAACATTGAACTTGAGATCTTTAATGTAAATAATATTTTGCTTAATTATGGTTTTGTCAATTTCAGGACCGCCAGGTGCTCCTGGAAGAGGTATACACTTTTACATTTTTTTCAGTATTAAAAAGAACATACAAGAGCCAAATCCATACCATGTTCTATGTGTATTAAAACATACTTCCGCACCAATGAATTTGAAACCCAAAATACATCTTGGTGATCTTGACATATTTTGTAAAACGATCATTTGAGGAAGTATATAAAAATGACCAAATACCATGAAACAGTAATCAGGGGAAGTATATAAAAATGACCAAATACCATGAAACAGTAATCAGGGGAAGTATATAAAAATGACCAAATACCATAAAACAGTAATCAGGGGAAGTATATAAAAATGACCAAATACCATGAAACAGTAATCAGATCACTATTACTATATATTCTCTACATTTCTTTCTCAATACTGAACTTTCCACTGTGTCTAAATTATAATAAATCATGTCTTATTATAAAGTGCCTTCAAATATGAACTCATGGTGAAGTTATTGTCATGGCTTATGCGGCAGTTTTGTTTGAGGAGCTGGACTATAAACAACGCAACGTAGATTGGATCACTCATTTCATTACTGAATCATCATCGGGGCTTTATCACTCACTGTCAAATATCGCCGAAATACACAGATAACCGCATCAAATTCTAAAGAATAAAGTCAAACTCTTGTATCACCACCAAAAGTGGAACGGAAATAGTTTCCAACAGTTGACAGGGACTACATACGTAGGTACTTACCGGAAGTTATAATTGTGCCACTTTTAGTCAAAATGTTATATTTGTATGTTACACTTGTTTCAACTTTATAAATGAAGCCTTTTTGACTTTCATTGCAAACAAGGCATGTGAACAGCTGTCAGAAAGTACTTTGTTTCAAATAGTGCAATGATTGACCCAAGTGAGAAACCGCTTGAGAAACTTAATTGTAATAAATGATGATGCCTGTCTAAAACATTGTTTGAAATATAGAAACACTGATAAATTACATTTGAATGGAAATTTTAATAAACATTGAATTTATAAAACTAAACTTTAACGAAAAATTAAATTTTCATACAAGTTTTGAAATTTAAACTGACAATTTTTACAGGAAAAATGACTAATGAATGGTATAAAAAATAAATGCAGTTTGGGTCTGTACAACTGATAACATGTTTCATGGATAGTGAAGCAAGATAGCTCACAGTGATTGTTCAGCAAATTACAACATGTCTGTTAGAATGCATATAAATGTAAACACTATAGAAACGATGCCAGTTTCTGTTTTACATTTGTTGTGTCAGGTACTCAGCTAATTCTTAATATAAATAACAGTGAACTCTTTTTGTGGTACCTGTCCAATATTTTATGATAAAACTACGTTCCATTTCATTGTCGATATGGCGACAACATAGCATGAATATACAGTTCCAAGGAGTCTCTTCCTAACTGAACAATGGTGCTGATCTCTCTCAAGCCATGTCTTTTCTTTAAATCAGTGTGGTTATATGAACTAATCTCGGTCACTTATCGCAGGTACATGTCTTTATGAATCCTTGTTATCACCATCTGACTAGCAGTAAGAGGAGGTGAGCAGAGAAAATGGCTGGTACATGGGGGTGAAAAAATGACGCAAAATTACCTGGAACCTATGGAATGACCAACAAACAGCAACATACATTATGCGTGACACACCATGATGTACTTTATCTGCCATAAAATGTGAATATCTTTTATTTCCTTTAAAGTCACTTTGTGAAAAACATAGCAAGGGGCTTATTCTACCAAATAGCGAGAAGACCAAGTGAAAATGACACAAAAATATACAGGACCTTATTTCAGTAACCAATCGTTTCATAGTAACTATTATTGGTCACTTTTGGGGCTTCGTTGACATTTTTGATGAATCCGACAAGGTTTATTTCGTAGATCTGGTTTATAAAATTCTGACCTCAAAATTTAGTGACGATTGACAAATATTACATATGTAGCTGTTTCCTGATCATTATCCTGAAATTTCATTCTTTGTTTGAGCCATTTCGATGTAGCTTCATTTCCTATGCTGTTTTCTAAGCAGTGTAAGGCTCCTGGATTAGTACCAAAATATGTTCCTGCAGCTGACATTGTAGCAAATTTCTATTTGTCTCCTGTATCAAGATTAAATGATTTAACTAGTCGATGAGGTTTTTTTTACATTTGCCAGTTTCTCTTCGTTTACTATTCTCTCTCGATGTAATAACGGGAAGGTTTTCAATTCTTTTTTATCAGTGATAAGCGGAACAATCACTAGATCATCATCTGTCATACCATAGAAGCACTTATATACGAATCTGTAGGAATTATACATTTGTATTTTCTTACTGTTATAAATTACATTACCAATTTGTACGTAATAGGTATCGATGATTTTACTAATGTCGTATAACACCCGCTCTGCTCGCTTTGTAATTGGTAAATACAAGGTGCTTCACAAATTCGTTATTGACTTCAATCTTTACTTATTCCATTACACAATAGCTTTGTCTCTAATATTATTTTCCTCACCTTTGACATACCGAGCTATATAATCTTGAGTGTCTTTTAGTTTTACGTCATCAGATGCATTTGTTATTTCAAAGTATCTTTTCAACGCACTGTATTTTATTCCGCCACAAGCGAAACGTAATTGTTTTCAACCGTTTAACTCTGACGCTACAATTCAGATAAGGTTTTGGTCCGGTATTTACTTTTCTCACACTTTAAATGGATACCGTAATAGTCACTGCGACAATTTTTTCACAAGGTACAGCAGATCCCATCATCAGCCATTTACAACTAGTATATATTTGGTTAATTATTATATTATTTTGTGACTGTCTAATTATAGAAACATTATTATATTAAAGAAAAGCAAATATATAGTATGGGCCGGTTGGAGAAGCAGATTACTACAGCAACAATATCAGAATCTCACTAGGAATAAAATCATTTTAACAAGAACAAAAGATGATTCAAATCTCATCAACAATACATCAGATCACTAACAGCAACACATGATGTGTTTATACGGTTGTCTGTGACCAATATTTGATGTTGACTGACTGAATGGCGATAGAAAACAATTACATGAATAATAAAAACAGCAAAGAATGGGTCATACAACGATGCTGCTGCTAGTGATTGGTCGATGTTTATAATAGATACTGATGGAATATTTATTGATTCAACAATTAATCAAGACTTTGGTCATTAAACAATAAAAAAATCTAGAGGACAATAAGAACTGTTTTCAGGATAAAAGATTTGTTGTTTAGCAATAACAAACAGATGGATCACGGTTGATCATACATGATAAACTGTATCAGGTAAAACAATCAAGCATCAATAGTAATCCTGGACAAAAATATAAAAGTAACATTTATCAAGATAGACAACACCTACTACAAGAACACTTATCCTACTACAGCCGTTGTTTACGGAATTGTTTACCTTATTGAACTAGACATAGCTGCTCTTGCCCCAATGAACATATGCTCGCTCATTAAATTTTTGGTAAACTCTAAATGCGAAAACAAATTAACCGATTAAAGGTTAAAAACTATAATTAGGAAAAACATATAAAACAAATGTAGGTTTCACGGTGCTCCAACAACATTAATTGATCATAACTCACATGACTTGACTGAGTCAGTAACAAAGTGTCCAAGAGAGAAAGACTTTTATGATTACGGTATCTACTAAGAAATCTAGAACATAAGCAATCATGACCCTGTATCACTTAGATGATTCTAGAGATGACTCGACATTTGAACAGCCTATGTTTCCATCTGGATTTGGTTTTGGACTCACTCCAGAAAAATACGAAACATCTTTGGTAAAACATATCATAAATTTACTCAAAAACTTTTACGGCGTCATCTGTTGTTTTACATTTAACCCAACAAATAATTCATGGCTGCTCCAACTTTAAAAGAATTTCTCGATGATGTATCACAATGTTGTGTCGAATGTGCTCAACGATCTTTGGAGAACAAAATATAAATCTTTTGATATGATTTATGTCGACAATGTCGCTGCTTATCCGATGGTTTTTCTTGGCTCTGGTGAATGTCCTCGTTATTTTGAACGATTCTAGCACCCGACACACCAAATGATACGAGTTGCAATAAACGGGCCATTACCAAATATCGATCTTACTGGATTTTGCCAAAATTGAATCATTCAAATTTTTGGGGTGAATTCAAACAGTTATACCAATATAGATTGGAAGACAAATTAATAAACCAGATACCAATGTCAATCGCAACGACTGCTGCGCTAAACATCATAGTGTCTGGACTCCAATAGTGATTTTACGACGTACGTCCACCCTCTGCCGTTCACTGGTAAATCACCACAACAAATGCTAATCAGTTACATTAGCCACTTTGAAGACATTTTGTACGACCACCGATAACAGGATGAACAGTTACTACTGCTGAAATCATTAATCAGATTACAACCAGAGAAAATTCAGTGTAAAATAATACGTACCCTAATTTTAGAGACTCCAGTGTCTGATTTCTGGAACTTATTTTGCCAAATTTATCTAATAGTTGTATCCAGGAAAACCGTCCTTGATTCTGTTCAGCGTAAATTATTTAAGCATCACAAGGATAAATATCCTGATCAGGTGCTTATATTATGTTATCAACCAACACAGACAAAATATAATTGTTCATATTCCAGGAACAAAGACAACTCATAACCTCGTTTTTTATGATGTCGTCGAGGTTCCAGTAAAGGCTACACATTAAGCGTTGTCGTTAAATCCATTTTGCTGGACTTTGGAATATGCGATAATAGTTCATTAATTCCCAGGGATTAACAATATCTGATACTAATATCTGTATTGTCGATGATCTCATCGACGGCAAAATTTAGTTTATCTGGCTGTGTCCAGAAAAATGTCAGCTACACAGGATTGTCTATTTGCTGAAGTTGCCAACTGCAGCAGCAGCTGCGCTACCTCCGCCATCAAAAGCAACAGACAATTTACCATGGAAAGAATCAACATTAGTATCAGCAACACGCGTAAAAATGCCTACCTGACATGTCGTGAATGTAACAAACGTATAGGATCTTTATTTCCTCAAAGCGTGTTACTCTTATTAACGTTTCTATTTTTTGCGCGTATCCAATCCTGTGGTAACTGGGTGTTTTTAGGAATTATACGTAATTGTTCACGGACAAATCCACGTTGAGGAACTGTTGTATCGAGTCTGCAGATTGGTGACTGCACAGAAGATCTTACCAGTTTTATGTGTTGTTTACACTCCACACGGGATCAATTAATTTTGTTACATCACCCTCAAGTTCGCCAGATTCATATTAATACCTCACTGTTATTTAACTACCCAACACTGGTTATTGTTCCTAATCTGATGATTTTCGTCGTTGTATTTTTTTTCAATGCAATTGCATTGACAGATTTCATATTAATTCCACAATTGTCGTCGTTGTTTAATGCAGACACCACATGAGGTAGTCTCGCATCCCATAAATGTCGTTACAGCACTGAGCAATGTTTTGCCATGGTCGTCCTGTAGCAATTATGGTCATCACAGGCCACCATGTGGACCGAGTTCTTGCGAATAAATTTGTTCAAACGCTGATGAGACTTCAATTGCTGTTTTAGACAATACGTTTCAGCATCATTATATCTAGTTGTAACATCAACGACAGTTAACAACTATTTGTAGGTGCGCCGTTTATATACTTCATATAGCACGAACAAGATATCTACCTGATGAACTTTGTTGAATGTGCTGACATCAAACTTCCATGTTGAATCATTTTGGGACGAGAAAATAAATTTGCTATATGGCCTGTCGCAACAACTAATCGGCGGCTACAACCCGGTTGACACCTGCTGAAACAGCGATTATTTTAATTGCTAATATACCTCTCCAATATCCTCTTAGACTGTAATAAATCGTAACCATTATGTTGGTTGTTGTAGGGTTTAACGCCATTGTTCAGCACAAGATAGGCTATACATGGCAGCCATTATTAATGGTGGAGGAAGAACCCTGGAAAACCCCGGGAAGAGCCACTGACCCATGAGAACCTACTGACAGGCTTTCTCACGTTAGCCGAGTCTGGATTCGAACTCACGCAGACAGAAGTGAGATAGCAGTGATCCGTAATGAACAGCGCTTTAAACCACTTGGCCACTCGTGGCCCCGACATCATTATGTAATTATTGGTGTTTAATTGCCAACATTAGCATACCTTCCATTGCCGATCTTATCAATCAGTTGGCGAGTGATTCTCGTATGTTTATATTCTTTATCGAATTCACCATGGGAATTAACTTGACATTCGGGATGTCTTTCTTGTACATCTGGATTTAATACGCGACATCATGAACCTGCCACGCTTGTTCTATCGATCTTACCAGAAATTCGCAGGGATTCGGTTGATCATTTTCGCCTAGTTCAATATTAAGCAAGTTCCAGGACAACAATAATTGTATCCTGTAAGATGTTTTTCTCCAGGATACATAGTCCATGGTGTTCTTGGTGCTTTTTCCGAGTGCCTTAGCAATATTGTCGCCTGCTATTGCAACAGGAATACTCACAAACTCATATCTTTTTGCCGGATTTTACACATTTATATGAAAGTATCGGTTTTTATTTTCCAACGTGTTTGCTCTGAGAAATTTTCCAACCTTGCTCTCAGAAATTTTCCAACATGATTTCATTCAGAAATTTTGCACCAGAAACTGTCTTGCATTGAACACAATATGCATTCATGATTTTAAATAATGTTATATTTAAACAATATGAACGTGAATGACTTTTCAGCGAAATGTGTTCAAGCAGCCGTCAGGCATCATCCATTGTTGTCATATTCTACTCGAGCTATTATAATTGTTACATTTTGGTTGGGTAAAACTCAGTTGTTGTTCAACCTGATAATGAGATTTCTCATATGAGACAAATTTTACTTACTGGCGCTATCTATGGATGACCGGCGATGTTATAATGTTCTTAAGGAACTTAGTGAACCTTTAGCGACTAAAGATGATGTTATTGAATTTATCACAGACATAGATGAAGCGCCATCCGTCGAGGTGCTATAATTAACTGGCAAGGTTTCCCACATGAGGTCAGGTTATTGACTGTGATAATTACCTATGCGCATATAACTTGCTGCGATTTACAGGTCAGCCAAAAATCGATTAATGGCCATTCTGTAGACAAATCTATACCTGTTACTTTAAACATAAATTTTAAAATACATGAATACCTGACAAAAAATTATCTGGTCTAATTGCGTTTGCACATTATATATATATATATATATATATATATATATATATATATATATATATATATATATATATATATGTGTGTGTGTGTGTGTGTGTGTGTGTGTGTGTGTGTGTGTGTTCACAAATATAATAGGATGTTTAGGAACAGAGTAAAGTGTTAACGAGTCAGATCTATTTCGCTTGACTAACTACATGTGGACTACAGGTGCGGATTATTCTCCCATACGTAGTGCGAATGTACATATAATATTCATTTGTTTTTAAATACCACTTTTATTTTAGCTAAATTTTCTTGAACTCGGGATATTTATAAATTATCTAAAATGTTATTGCTTTATCGTCTGTAGATATTTATATTACAGTTTAACAAATATCTATAGAAGCTTCGTAGTCCTGTGGTAAGGTCGATGGATTCCCAAACCAATACTAGTATACTTCGTGGGTTCAAACCCCGGAATCATGCATATTGCTGGTGGGATAAGCCTGAAGTTTTTAGTAGGGACATGCAGCCCAAGCGTTTGAAAGTCAACCGGAAAACGTACTGATGGCGGATAATATGCCCACATCAATCTCTAGTTGTAATTGGTGGTAATGCGATATTCCACCACCTCGGATTCTCCTGGGGGTGCAAAACATTTTCAGACCTCAGTATCCTGTTGACTTTATAACCATGGGCTGCGCGAGTTTTATGAAAAACCATCTGAATTTCTAGCATTTCTTTTCGTATCTGAGAAGTCACCTGGGGTATGTCCATAAATGGGAAACAAATCCACCCCTCTCCCGCTTTATGGTCAAAATAGTAGAGGTAAAGAGTCCCAAAACGCCAAAAATAAATATAGCAGAAAATATATGGAAAATCCAAGAGTGTAAATAGACCTCATTGAAGGCTCCCCATTAAGGTAGAAATTGTGAACAATCAGTAAACCTTATTGAAGGTTACCCTTGGCACAAACAAAAATAATTAGCCATAAATTGGCAAGCAAACTGGCACAGACAGAATGCCCAGACTCTTCTGTTTGTTTCTATTTTGTTGTTGATTTTTGTTTGTTTTTTTTCTTCTGTCTATTTATTATGAAAAGGACATTTTATGGCCAACAACGAAGCCACGAATATTTTCTTACAATAATTGGTTACCGAAGCAGGGCCTTCAATAGCTTTTGTCATTTTCACTTGGGTTTCTCGCTATTTGGGAGATTAACCCCGTTGCTATGTTGTTGACATTGTAACAAAATAAAATCAAATAAAAATATTTACATCATATGGCACATACAAATATCATATAGTGTCAAATATGGTTTATGTTACTGTTCATTGGTCAGTCCAACGGTTCCATGTTTTCTGCTTACCCCCTCTTCCTGCTTGACTAGTAGACAGCTTCCAAACTAATCCAATTGTCCACCTTGTTCTAGATACGACGCTTGACCTGAAAAGATATAACATGTTTCACTTAATTTTAGAAAACAGTAAGATGTAGGCAAATGAAGTTACACTCTGTTAGGTATGGAATTTAGAAATGACATTAATGGGTACAAGCACGGGAAAAATATTGAACTTGATATAGTGAGACTCGAAAATGTGAAGCAATGGGCATGTATTAAAGTGATAAATTCATCCCAAAGATAATGAGGTTTCTAGAAGTCTATTTAGCCATTTACAGGATAAATAACTAATTAGGTACACTAGCTATCAAATTTAAGTCTATGAGAGGATGGTTAGGTTTCATCATTGACCGAAGCATTAGTACATACTAGTATGCAGAGAAGTAGTGACAACGTACTAAAGTAAAAGATATCCTTTTCAGTAACCTTATTCATGATGAAAAAAAAAAACAATTTTAGATGTTGCAAGTGAATACAGCCATATGTGGACCTACCAGAACAAGAATGGGTACCAAATGATCCTGTGTCATCAATTAAACGTGAAATTCTGATCACCAAAACCTTTAAACCAAGATGGACATATGTGGGGATGTGACATGTACCAATTACTTTCAAATGTGTGAACATACTTCAAATGATCTGTTTGAACATATCTAGTATATTTGTAAGATTTTACTAGTGTTGTTTAATAGCTATCAAGTTGGTATGTGATATCAACTGCTGCTTAAATACCGCACTCTATATTTAAACATTTTACCATATATAAGCATTTTCATAATGAAAATAACATTTTGTGATATTTTGAGTGCACACAACTAGATCTATGTCTTACAGATCAACAATAAGAACAATGACATCCTATATGATGTACTAAATGTGAACTTCTGATCCCAAACTTTCTAAAATATATGGGATAAATGTGTGATATATAAACATGTTAAGATCAGCTATACAAAGGTAAATTCAAATAATCTATTTGAATATTTCTAGTGTAATCTTTAGAGTGCCAGTGAACAATTAGTATTAGTAATCCACAATGCATCAAGTAAAATGGTTCATTAGAATTCCCATAAAATCAGCTTAGGCCACAATGCCACACCAGCTCAATCAATGTCTTAACAGTATTGGACAATAAAATGGAATGTATTTTGTGTTCAGGTCACTTCATTTTGTTGTTGTCTTACACCAAACCGTACATATACCGAAAGAAGGTATATTTTATCCCTTTGATCTGTATTTCTTTTGATGTTTTTCCATCTCAGACAGATTTAGTAGACAACCAGAGTAGTTCTACAATGAATTTTTCCATCTTTTTAGTCTCATGAAGTACTATATAACTATATTTTTAAACAATTACCATATTGGCTGATATGTTGCTCAGTTAGTCACCCCATTATCACTATATAAATTAACTGATTGGACCCATAATAACTAGTGTGAATGGCTTACAGCCAGAATATCAAATCGAATATTACCTTCATTTATTTTAAATAACGGTTATATTTTGACATTCAAATCTATTTTCTCTGACAAAATTTGACATATATATCCATCAATCTAGCTTCTGTATAGTTGACGAATACAAACATGCTGAAAACATTTAATATCATTTCCAATAAATATTTTATATGATTGTTGGAAAGATTGAAAGTTAGTTCTTTAAATTAATTCATTTCATTTTTTAAATAAAGTGTTTACTTTTTAATTTTTTCTTCCTTTTTAAAGCCAATATACACAAAATATTAATATTTCATGTGTCTATCGTTAATAACGTTTGCTACCAATTTAAACGTTCACATTATACTACTGACAGGAATCAGATCACAATTAAGTTTTCTACATATTCTCTATATTTGTTTCTCAGTACTTAATTTTCCATTGTATCCAAATGATAATAAATCGCATCGTATCATAAAGTAACTTCAAAGATGAACGCACGATGAAGTTCTTGTCATTGGGTTTCCGGCATTTTTTGAGAGGCTGGACTAAACACAAAGCAGCGTACCTGGACCATACCTTTATTGCCAGATTATCCCCAGGTCCTCGCTATTGAATGTGCACTGTACCCAAAGTACACACCGATAACCGAACTAAAATGCTCAAATTCTGCAGAATGAACAACTACCTTTAAATCAACACCAAGAATGTCAATTTTAACTCTTTTGCATCACCACCAAAAGGAGAAAGGAAAAAAATGCTCTAAAATAGAATGTGACTATCTTCATGGACACTGAACTGGATTTAGAAATTGTGATCTGATTTTGTCTCATAATAGCACCATCATTCGGAACTTCCTCTGCTATTTCTGCGAAGCACAATATGCTTCAAATGTATGTCAATGCGATAATTTACATAAACATAATACATTTTTTGCGCCAGAAATTTCTCCTCCAAAAAGGAAATTGCGATTTTTAACAGATTTGTGATTTGTAGTTATAAATCAATATAAATACGAGATTCAAAAGAATCCATTAACTGCTAGAGTATTAATAATCATAATAATAATAATAATAATAATAATAATAATAATAATAATAATAATAATAATAATAATAATAATAATAATAATTATTATTATTATAATAATAATAATAATAATAATAATAATAATAATAATAATAATAATAATAATAATAATAATATTATTATTATTATTATTATTATTATTATTATTATTATTATTATTATTATTATTATTATTATTATTATTATTATTATTATTATTATTATTATTATTATTATTATTTTTATTATTACAAAGCCTCTAGAGCTATTGCACCGGCACCAGATCTTCCACCGATGAACGTTATTCCCGGTCCTCCAGGTAATATATTTACACTGTGTTGCCAAACTTTTGAAACATGTGCGGAATTACTCAGTTTAGATTCTCAATAATGAACCATCAAATTTACACTCCTTAAGTAAATCACATTTGGTAAACATCAATATTGTTTAAAATATTAATAACTTTCTTCAAATATTATTTTTAAATTGCGATAAATTACCAATTTTTTTATTAGGTTATAGAACCACATTCCATAAATTTTGTTTCGAAAAATTATAAACTTATGAATATGGTTATAAAAGTTTGTGCTACCTATATTTATTATTACGTATCATAAGGTAAATATAATCCTATACTATTTTCTGTTATTAAAACAAGACACTGTTTCTACTCAAGATACTCAAATATGCATTAACAATGTATTTATCTACAATAGGTCCTCCTGGTCCCCCAGGAGAGATGGGGCTTCAGGGACCTAAAGGGGACCCTGGAGAAAACGGAATCCCAGGATCCATGGGGCAAATGGGACCGCAAGGTAAGTATACATACAGAATAACATTTTTAATGAGCTTGAAAATAGAAGTCTTGAATTTAAGACTCCAGTAAACTGAAATTTCAGTTTAAAAATTGCAGGTTCTTTATGCAGTGACTATTTCTGCAAGATTTGCACCTTTTGTGGTATACCAGCGAGTTCCGAACTAAAATATGGCTACCTTTAATATTTCCGAGATAGAAGGTTGATAAGACCAGTAAAACATTAAGAGTGATGCGTGATTCCAGGATCTTTACTTTATTTGCTTTGTGATGAAAGCTATTATTGTCAAAGCAGTGCAATATGCAATAGGTGCTAAACGAAAAAGAATTTTGTTGCAGTTAGATCGCATAATTTTAATACTATTAATTTTAATTTAGGAGACTTTTGAACTCGACTTTATTTTAAAATGACATATAAAGTTATTTGCATTTTTAATATTTTATTCCCGAAAGGAAATAAAGGAATGAATAAACATATGTATCGAGTCCTTTTCTTAAAACATTGCATTAAAGTACGAGTCTTATTCGCATCATATTGTATTGTTATGTATACTTCATCTGTACTGTTTCTTAGGTTGTTTAATTCAGGATACAGATAAATATATTTTGTAATTGACTTTGTCCAATTCAAGTTCACTCTATTCCTGGCTAAAGAAAATGATCATTTTATTTTTGTAAACAGATAATATAATACTAATGATTTCTATATGAGTTAAATATCAGCTATTAATAATGAATAAAAGTATACATATTTATTTGGGTCTGCGTCGTGGTTTTAAGAATCTTCCATACGAGTACTTAGAGTACCTTTTGCTACCTTTTGGAAGTATCCACTAAGTAATTAAGTAATATGAGGGGGTTTAGAAAACGCTAATTATGACCTAGGTCAAGTAGGGGATCTTACAATCTTGTTAACTGGGAAAATTATTCATTCCTTTAATAACATCTGAAGCAGAAAATAATTCTTATTGTTGTGTTCAGTATTTCCTTTGGGTTCGAGTTTGTTTATTTAAATTATTTATTCACTGGCAATACAAAGTGCCCATCAGTAGTCTTCTTTGACCGAAGTATTAACTTGGAATTATAGTAGATTCAGACAAGGATATCTTGGATTACGATACCGTGATTCATCAAAAGACTGGCCATTGGTATATTAGTCAGTGAACAACTATAGACACATCAAAAACTTAAGCATTAGATCATTTTTGGAATAATATCTGGAATTTAACTTGAACTTTATTTATTAGGACTGGTAATAAAATGTTTTGTACTATTTTGGGGATTTAATTTAAATTTCAAACAATTTCTGATTCTACCTTTTTCCTGATTTTCTTTTTGTTGAGATTTTATTCAACTGGTTATTATTTAATTTTTCAAGCAATATCTAAAACATTGCAATTTTGCGTTCGTTTTTTTTTTTTTTTTTTTTTTTTTTGCTTTATCATGCAAAACGTTTTAAAAGTTTCAAATTTAAAGAGATTCAGAGTAAAAAAAGTTTTACCGTCGTAGTAAAGGATAAATTAACGTAAAACAGAAGGTAATTATGATATTCAGTTTGAATATAACAAAGAAAAACAATGTAAATATTAAAACAAAAACTTCCTGGCATTTCTTTCATTAATTAGCCATAAAATACAAATCGTTTCTCTCTAAAACATGTATGCACACGCGTGCGTTTGTTTCTGTTTATGCGTTTATATCCGTGTATTAATGTTCATGACTGTGATTACCAACTAATAGGGACAAACATATTACTTTGATGATTTTGTTCATTTCACTAGGTCCTCCTGGTCCGTCTGGGGCTATGGGCCCACATGGAATGAAAGGGGAACTTGGACCTATGGGACCACCTGGGAATAATGGAATCCCAGGGACAGCAGGAAAAAGAGGACCACCGGGTAACGTGTTCAAATAATTCACAGTTCTTGTAAAATATAATTTGTTACTTCAACGTGCGTGAAAATGTTTCCAGCACTAATTTTAAAAAAGCAAACTTGGTGGATCAGGTCCCTGGGTCACAATTACATTCAGTATGTACATGTTATCATTTTCTATCACAATGACCTTGTTAGATGTCACTCTCAAAAATTTCTAAAGTGCATTATATGCTGGGTGGTGCCAGAGGTGGCCAAAGTCCACACTAATCTTGCAAGTGAAAAGAGGTTGTGAGCTGCCAGGAGGAGTACAGATGAGGTTGTCTACCGGTAGTTCTGTGGAAGCTGCTTCAAATAGATCAGATTAATGGAAACACATCTACTCTTTCCCAAAAAAATGGGTATGGCAAGATAGTCATTGAGGCAACCCTTCGTCTTAGAAAGTGTTAAAATAATATTACATCAACCTGGATAAACAGATTATTAAATTAATAGTTAGTTTTCATTTGGCCATCTTCTTCTTCTCAGCCAATCATTGCGTCTCTTTTAGTAAATCGTTTTACAGAAAGTTACTACCGTAACCATCCAAACATCCTTCGGAGTCTAATCTTAAGCACGCTAAAGTTCCAACACAATAAATAAATGCAAAACCATGTTTGTTCTATCCAAACTTGACCCATCGATACCTTGTTTTCTTTAATTTGTTCTTATATGGAAACAATTTTACGAATGTTTCGCAATGTATTTATCAATATATACTTATAAAGCAGATATACAAATCTATATGGATAGTAATATATTGTCAATCAACAAGAAATTATGAAGCTAGAAGTACATTATGAATAATGTTTTGCTCTAAAGTTCGGTTGAATAAACCTTTTATTGAACAAGTCTCGACATAATGTTGTCAGCACGCATTCATATTTAATTTCATGTATTCAACTGAAACTGTTATTGTGCAGGAGCCTAAATAATAAACTTGTGTGTGTGATATCAGCCAGTATTTTAGACAACTTTCAGTACAAACACTTGAGGTACGAGGCACATATACATGCAAAAAGGCTTCACTTATGCAGTTTGAGTGGCCATAGAAGTAATAATATTGCAATTAACGTCCGAACAATTCTTTGTCAATTTTGATAAAATTCTGGTAATAAATAAAAAGCAAACCTAGGAAGGGTACAAAACAAACTATCGGCTAACTTGGCTTTCGGAAGTACAAACGCCACAGGGACTGACAGAGTATTGTGTATACCGCCAGCCTCTCATAGAGGGGGTATAATTAAACGAATTTTTTCCACAGGTCAGCCTGGCAAACAAGGTCTTCGCGGCTGGAGGGGTTGGAGAGGTGAGTTATACGAGTCTGCAAGTTTTGTGGAAGTGATGTTCAGCTGTAAGAACATTATACCTTAAAGTATACACAAATAAACTTGATCTCTTTCATTCTTGTAACATTCTACACGACGTTATTCGTCCTTCCAATATGAAAGCCACAGGTATGGTGAAAAATGTTAGTTGTTTTTTAACTGAACCATTTGATTTTATTATGATCAATATTGGCAGATTTTAACAACCTTGCTCATTAGAGATGAAAAACCCCATGAGTAAAGCCCTTTTGTTGATTTTGGTTTACAAGGCACGTTACACTCATGACGTTGCCAACAGTCAAAGCTAAGCGTATTGTTAGTATTGCTCGTGAACTTTAAGAACATGATATATTGAAATGACACCACAGACTACATTTTTTTCTCGCATCATTTCAATGTATATATTTTGTGGTGTAATTATTGTACGATAGTAAAAGATGTGATGCTTTCCTAGTGGAATATTGCACATCTTTGCCACTACGTTATGAAATGAATTAAATTTCATTCTATTATTAAATTCGTGATCGTAAACTAGTCTATACAATACATTTATTTTATTACATTTATCTGTTTGTGGATGGAAGCATAGTTCAGATCAATGTACGTCTATCATCAATGTATCGTATTTCAAACTTATGTGGTTCTAAATTAGATATGCTTTTGATTTCAAGGCGAGCGTGGCCATACTGGGCTCATGGGCCGCCCGGGGCCACCAGGTATAATAAAAATAACAATAACAATAATAATAATTGCTTATCGCTACGCTTTTCAGTCTCTGTTTTCTAAGCTTTCCACCTTTATCTTCCAATCCAAATATCTAAAGTGAAATTTACTCACTTTTAAGCAAGGCAAGATTTAAATGGAATTTACAATTCGATACGTGTCTTTACCTGTACTGTGGTGTGTCCTGACGTTATGACCAAAAAGGTGTTTTATGTTTAATTACTGTTCTAGTGTTTTTGTGACCATTCTAATAATCAAAAATAACCAATTCATTCTTAAGAAATTAGCGCCAAAAATATGAGTGGAGATTTAGGCAGAACTGAATTCCTGTCACACTTTGACTTCCCCGTAATTGTTTCATAGCTTCTCTCTCATACTGCAATAAAAAAGCATTTATTTTACAAAAGTTATTTCAATACATTGCATTCTTTCTTGTATGCTTTAGTACCTACAAGATACCTAAATACAATAGATAAATTGGCTATACAAGTTTACTATGAAATACAATAGATAAATTGACTATACAAGTTTACTATGAAATATAATAGATTATTTGATTATACAAGTTTACTATGAAATATAACAGATTAATTGACTATACAAGTTTACTATGAAATATAATAGATTAATTGATTATACAACTTTTCTATGAAATATAATAGATTAATTGACTATACAAGTTTACTATGAAATATAATAGATTAATTGACTATACAAGTTTACTATAAAATTTAATAAGTAAATTGACTATACAAGTTTACTATGAAATATAATAGATTAATTGATTATACAAGTTTACTATGAAATATAATTGATTAATTGATTATACGAGTTGCTATGAAATATAATAAAATAATTGAATATACAAGTTTACTATGAAATATATTAGATAAATTGACTATACAAGTTTACTATGAAATATAATAAATAAATCGACTATACAAGTTTACTATGAAATAAAATAGATTATTTGATTATACAAGTTTACTATGAAATATGATATATTAATTGATTATACAACTTTACTATGAAATATAATAGATTAATTGACTATACAAGTTTACTATGAAATATAATAGATTAATTGACTATACAAGCTTGCTACGAAATATAATAAATAAATTGACTATACAAGTTTACTATAAAATTTAATAAGTAAATTGACTGTACAAGTTTGCTATGAAATATAATAGATTATTTTTTATACAAGTTTACTATGAAATATAATATATTTATTGATTGTACAAGTTTACTATGAAATATAATAAATAAATTGACTATACAAGTTTACTATGAAATATAATAGATTAATTGGCGATAAAAGTTTACTGTGAAATATAATAGATTAATTGATGATACAAGTTTGCTATGAAATATAATAGATTAATTGACGATACAAGTTTACTATGAAAGTCCATTACTCTAACTACTGAGGATCAGAAGATGATTTTAGTACTGGAAAGTTTGTTGAACGTCCATGGAAGAATTATAAATTTCAAACATCATTTTTAGCTTTTATTTTTAAAATACTTTGCGCAAGCATGCGATAAAGCCTCTGTAATGTATCTTTGAAATAAACGTGTTTTCATTGCTCTGTGGTAAATAATGTCTTACAAGAGAGTATAGACAATTAAATAAGAAAACTTAAACAAAAAGGTACGATGTTCATAATTTAGTTTAAATTAAAACTGTCATCTTGCCTCTATGGGGAGAGAAACCGTTTCAAATTTTCATTAAATCATTTTCATTCAAATGTATTTTTGGGGATGAAAACCGACCTCTTTCGGGACAAGTGTCAAATAAGCTTGACCATGTTATAAGGACTATCGCCTCATGTCAAATTTTGCAATAATCAACGCTCGCTTTCCTATGTGGCTACCTGCCTCAAAGGATTCCTATTTTTATGAATACGCATAAACGGAACTACATCATCTACAACACCATCACACAATCTCCTTCAAATCGAAACGAGTGTCTGCGTGATTCGGATTTTTAACGTATCTTTAACAATTATTCAGTAATATCACTACGATGTCTGTGCAGGTGTGGCACTGGAGCATCATGTATGTAGAATCCTGTCCCACCCAGTTTCATTATCCTGACACCAGGACGACCAGTCCTAACACTAACGTCTTAATGCTAAGCACCAATCAAAGCTGCCGCTAGTACCAGTTTTATAAATGTATGGTATGACTCCGCCAGGGGGTTCGAACCCGCAACCTCCCAGGCGGACCACCTAAGTACTTAAGCAACTGGAGATCTTTTAAGTCAATGCAAGTGTTCATTTTATTTAGCGATAATTGATTTTGATTAGTTCATTTAAAAAGATTAAAGGTTCAGCTTGAAACAGCATTTTGCACTCGCGCTCGCAGTAATTGGTTACATTGGTTTATAAATATTCATGTAAAACAAGGAGCTTGTGGTAGCACAATTTTTTGTTTTTGAAACATTACCATAAGGAATTTTCGCTCTTGACTTGCTTGCAATGCTGTAGGAAACGTTTTGTAGACAGTCATGTGCGATAAATCATGGTTTCACCATGGACATCCTTCCTGTACAGATATTCAAAAATTTATAGACATTCATTATGGTATCACCCTCTCTGATGGTATCACCGTGCGGTCCTCAGCCTCCAAGTGATACCACTGAGTCAGATTTCTTTTATATTACATGTTTACAATACACAACCTCAGTGCAGCACATTCTGCCACGTAAACAATCAAACGTTTTTCATCCGTTAGGTGCAAGTACTGAGTCAGTACCGGCAAGATGGATGGATGAAATAGTTTATGTAGTAGTTAGATCTGAGTGCTTGGTATAAACACCGAAACCGAACTACCAAGAGGATCCGGAATATAGATTAAGTCAAAGTTAGGTCGGTTTGTTTGGTATAAACACGAAAGATATCATGAAAAAGAGAATTGGGAGATACAGATTACGTTTAAATTTGATCTTGGTGCTAGTTTTAAACAGTGAAGGCTGCACTGACAAGATTGGCAGATCTTAGTGAACATTCCGATATTTTCACCTAGTCCTCATATAAGTACTGATTAGTAACATCATCATCATCATCATCATCATCATCAACAATAATAGCAACAACTATTTGTTTCCTTTGACTCTCACTGATACTGGTTCAAAAGAATGCCTTAAAAGACAACAGTGGTTGTGAAGGGCTATTGAATTCCACTTAAAAATGTGTATTTTGAAACGAACCAAATCAGATGATAGTAAAATCTTGCCTGAAAATTAAACAAATATAAATGAAAGCTTTCATCATCTCCCTTAACGCTTGAAATTGAAGGTATGTGCCAAGCAGGAGATATTTCGCCTGCTTCGCATGTAGAGTATATAAAATATCCTGGCAGATCCAGTTAAGCAGAAAAAGTTGGTCATGACAACCCCGAAATTCCATTTTGTCGGTGTTTACAATTGTGATAAATGTGAACACACAAACGAAATTGCATGATTATACTTGCAGCATTGTCTAAGAATCTTAACTGCAATTGATAAAGTGTCTGAAATACTTGTCTAGAAATCTGAACCGCAAGTGTTAGTGTCTGGAGTACTTTGTCTAAGCAATTTTCATTGCTGTACTTACCAAACTAAAATATGAGAGAGAGACTGTAGAGAAAACTTTCACTCGGCAATAAATTGAATGATCTCATTACACAATAAATTATTTTAGATATTGATCTAAGACTGAGGAATAAAACTGCTTTACTCTACAGAGTACGTTATTTATAACGATTTCAATACTTTATATATAAGTCTAAAAAAGAAAAACAAAACTGCTTTACTCTTTTGAGATTTTGTTACTATGTATTAGAACGATTTCATTCCATCGACGACACCAATAAAAATCCCTTTATAACTAAATAAATTACCGTGAAAACATCTTGTGGTATACCAATTATTTGCTTCTCAGACTACTCCTTGATGTGTCATGTGACCGCATTACTCATAATCATGGTTCATTATAAACTAGAAAGCACCAACATGCGTCAAAGATTGATTTTCGACCTATTGTGGTGGTTTTGTTTTACACCCCTCCCAGCTTTGTTTGGGGTGCGTGTTCTACGTTTGGTTATCGCTGTCTAGAGGTGATTTACGACGATGTAATTCGCCCGTGACGAATAAATATCAATAGAAACTGAGAAATGTCGGATGGAATAGATAAGAAACTAAGAAGGTATAAAACAAATAAAAAGAGCCCCCGTTACAAATACAGACAAAATTTAATCAAAATTTCTAATAATACATTTCAAAACAAATGTCATAATAATAGATACACTTCTTTCTTTTGACTTAGCTTCTTCATGAATTTCCAAATACAAGATTTAAAGTAGACCAATTGCCGATCTGTTACATGATAGAATTTAAATCATCATTAAGATCACATTGAATATATCAAAGTCATTGCTTTGTACAGTTTTCGTAATCTGATAGTCTGGTTTAAGTCCAAATTCCCCCGTGGCTGTTCCTTTTAACTTCGCTGCACTGTTAAGTCTATGTCATCTTTGCTTTAACCTTCTTTCCAAATTTCCAGGTGCCCTCTTTCAACTGTGTGTCCACTTTGGGCCCGTAAGATTTAATACTTAGAGCGCAGACCTCAGAGTTATCCCAGCCCTTCCAATATACAAAAAAACAGCCTACATATTCCGTTACATTATACTTGTTGAATAAATCAAAACCTTCCTCCTCTCGTTAGGTCAGATAAATTATATCCTAACTTCAAGCAAAATTCTACGGCTATCTGGTTTAACTGGCCCCGACAGAACGTAAACAATCTCATTGGTCATCTGAATGGCTTTTCTAACACCCTACCGTGACGTTAACTCCAGGTTGATCGCAATTACACAAATGAATAAAATTCCTTGCTACCTTCTTTAAAACACACGAAACATTCATACGGATTCTCGCATTTCGACTAAAATTAGGTACAAAATTCGAAATACATAATTTCCATTAATGAAAGAACTATAAGTCAACAAGTTGTCAATGTTTGTATAAAGAAAAATATCATTGTACAGACTCTGATAAACGAACTCAGCACATTTATACCGTATCAAGAAATTAAATCTACAAACTTAACAAAATTCATGCAGATACAGTGGGATAAATCCTACAATCATCATAGTAATGTCAATGAATTACATAAGAATTTTGCCTTGTTTTTCCAAGTTCTTACTTCCTGAACAAGTCTGTCAATTTTCCCAGACAATTCCTTTACCTACGAACTAATTTCTTATAAATTCGCTCAGAGCCTCCTTTTCTAAAATTTTCCTATCGTAGGACAAAGCATAAACTAAATGTTAAAATTTCTATTTACACATTTAAACTGAAGTTTTCTGTGTGAAACGATGCCTCCTTAACAGACTAACCAATAATTACAAAAATCTACCTTTCAACAAATGGCTACCAACTGGTTCCTAAATGTCATCTTCCATGCAACCATAACTTAAACTCCGTTCCGTATGTTTAAACAAAGTCCTTAATTATAAATCTATAACTCCTGACTTTGGCTAAACAAATCCGTACATTTTTGTTATTAAAATGCGGTTCTTTCCCAAAAATCTCGTTAATGGTACATGTGTTTAACTAAATTTGCTCCGCCACAATTACCAATAACAAAACAAAGATTGACCTAAAAATTTGGTCCTTTGCACCTATTTACACTGAGGCGCAATCTTAGTTTCCTGATTTTGCGACCTCCTAAATATCACAGAAAACCCCAAATTAAAAGTTTTGAAAATTTATGCAATTGTGTTCCTCGAAGTGCTGCCAAAATGTGTAACTGCTAACATTAATAGTGCTGCCAAAAATTTTACCTGCTAATTTTAAGTGCTTCCTCTAATGAAAATTTGCAGGAAAGTATATTACGCCTACGCTTTGAAGCATGTTTTTGATTTGCTCAGACATTTCTAGCTGATTAAAAACGTATGTCAACGGAATATCCCAAAATAAATAAATCTACCGAAAGTAAATTATTTCAATAGGCTCCTTTCTACACTACCACCTATTCCTACGCTCTTCCCTCAAAGTATACACAAGAAGCCGAAAGGGGACACATTAGAATCGTTAAAAAATATTTCATTGTTTTGTATACTGCATTTTAGGGTAAATTGTGAAAGGCAAATATACTATATTCTTATAAAAACATATTTATGAATTGCACTAAGATGCGAAATAGTCCAATATTGCCATTCTAATGTTATGGTAAACATTGTTTATAAAGGTCAGAACACCAGGCGAACAAGGAAGTGCTTTTCTTTTTCAGAAATAAAGTCAGCTCTAAAACACCCGTGTATGAACAGTGTAATACACGTATATACACAGCCAAACTAATAATGAGGACTAAAAAGAGAATTCGTGGAGGAGACAAGTTGAATAAGTGCACGAATTCAGAATCTAAATTTTGAGAAATATATGCAAAATTGAAACATTGTTGCGCACCTACTTTTCATCGCTATGCCTTCTTGGAAAGGGTCTTAATTTTAAGCAACTGTGCCAGTTTCGTATGCGCGAATTTGCTTGTTGACACATTCATCGCTGAAATGCGCATGAATAATAATGCTTCCTAGTACGATGAATCATGCAGAGAGCGTTTATGGCAAAACAGCAAAGCATGATTGTGTATTATGTATGCCTTACACTATATGGTTTTTGCGGACAAATGCTAGCATACTGACAACATTATCACAGCATTTCTCCAATAATCGCTACAGCAGGCCATCCAAGAGCTACATAAAAATATCTTTTATTACTTGACTGCGTTGTAATAA
Organism: Potamilus streckersoni; assembly: GCA_016746295.1. NCBI lineage: Eukaryota > Metazoa > Mollusca > Bivalvia > Unionida > Unionidae > Potamilus > Potamilus streckersoni. The sequence goes on along the minus strand of JAEAOA010000272.1, from coordinate 2,153,338 downwards.
AAGATAAGATTATCCTTTGTTATTTTTAATGTGTCCTGATAATTGTAGAACTATCATTTTTATATACCAGGGCTCATAATTAGGTTAAAGGCCATCAACGATCATATGTAGTTTGATACGAAACTTCTGTTTAACTTGTAAATAATGTTTCTTTGTATAGGTAGCTATTGTAGACGTGAAGAGAAATCATTTGAGAAAGTCGTAATAGAACGTTTCAGAAGTTTGTCAGTTTTGGATAGATTAAATTTAATTGGATATGCTTACCCACATGGTACAAACGTAGTCTGTCAGTCCTGGTATATATACCGAAAAAAAATTAAAGTGACTGAAGAGGTATACATTTCAAAAGAACTGTTTAAGAGATTTATTTTATTCCTTTTACTACTTTTGCATATGTTTGAACAATACATACATATATATATATATATATATATATATATATATATATATATATATATATATATATATATATATATATATATATATATATATATTTGTGGGTGGATCGGTGGATGTGGGGGGGGTGCTGTGTGTGCGCGTGTGTATATTTGAGCTGAGATGTTGATCAACCTAGATACCAGGATTCGTTTTTTTTTAGACACTTCTAGTTTCAATAAGAAGTAAATTCATATTGATAGATATGTGCTACCTTGTTCCAGTTATCACTAATTTCATTTAAAGGCAATGAATATGCAGTTTGGGTTGGTTTTAACCAAACTAATATAATCTTGAGTCAATTTTAAGTTTTTTATCGACAGAGTAAAGAGATTTACGACACTAAAAAGCTGAGTCATTGATAAACAGTAGATCAATCAAGACTGTACCAGTACCTTCACCTGAATTCGACCGATAGTAGCCACTGGCCTATAAGTTTCGTTAATACAGTTTGACGTGTTTCTTTCAAAAACCTTATTGTTTTTTAATGGAAGACCTGGTATTAGTTAAAAAAAATGTTTTGCTTACATGTTTTTCAGTAAGTTTTGTAGACAGAATATAAATGGGTCGATAGTTACATGGGTCATTCTTTTTCTCTTTCCTTATAAATTCCGAATACGTTTGCTAATTTTAATGACTCTGGAAATTTACAAGAAGTGATACTAGATTAATGACTTCTTCCAGTGATTCAGAGATTAAAAAGACGCCGTTTTCCGGGTTTGGGAGTGAATTCCATATAGACCGTCTGATTTGCTAGTGAATATTTTATTGATAATATAAATAATATCAGTTATCGAAATTCGGATGTTTTTTTAAACTAGCATGATTTGGTACTCTTTCGTTCACGAGGGCTATATGTAAGACTGTAACATTAGACCTGTCAAATGTTTGGGAAATATTAGTATACAAATAGGTACACTTGGTTTGCAATATGGTGATCATCAGTATGACTAGTGCCATTAACTTCACTTGGAGTTGGAGGTATTGGCGTCGTTGAAGTTCTCGCAAGTGATTCCAGATAGATCAGAGTTTGAGACGATGTCGTTTTTGAAGAAAAAAAAGATCGCTTGCGTTCTCCAATGTGTGATTCGTTTTTGTTCCACTATAAACTATAGTTTGTTAAACTCTTTACATTTGTGATAGTTATTTTGTTTACTTTGCTTCTCAAAGATTCCATTAGTATACCCCCGTTTGTATTGACCGCTTAATTTTTTTATATTTGTATGGGAGGGTGTTTTTATTTAGGATTGTAAGAAAACTGTTCCGAATAGACAAGTCAGGATTTTTATTTAGGATAGTAAGAAAACAGTTCCGAAAAGAAAAGTCGGGGATTTATTTAGGATAGTTAGAAAACTTCCTAATAGATAAGTCGGGTTGTCTATTTAGGATACTAGGAGAACTGTTCCGAATAGACAAGTCAGGTTGTTTATTTAGGATACTAAAAGAACTGTTCCGAATAGACAAGTCAGGGTGTTTATTTAGGATAGTAAGAAAATTGTTCCGAATAGACAAGTCAGGGTGTATATTAGAGAAAGTTAATGAGCATAGTTTACAATAGTTCAAAGAAGAATACATTTTCAATTTTTTTTAAAAGTTTAAAAATTAAAATGAATTCAAATATAAATGTTCAAATTGTTTTTCTTTACACTCTTTTGTTTAATAGTTGCACATATGGGATAATAGGGAAACATGTTACGTTTATCTCGTAGAGGTTATCAGGGTAAATAAGGTAGATGTGATCTATCAGGGTAGACATACAGGCTGTTCTCTTGTTTGAAAATTTATTACCTCTAAACAGTCGTGTCGTTCTATCCTATGTAACCATTTTCTGTTATTGTCGGAGAGGAAATCAATAGTAATGTCTCCTATGATATTGCTTCATTGTTAAAAGTTAAAACAACATCTGGCTCGTGTCCAAATAGGAGATAGGTAAGCAGAGAAAATATAGACATATTTACTGCTGAAGGAACTTGACGCTATCCTTGTTGATTCTACACTGTGGATATTTCAAACTCATTTCTTCTCTTGTATGTTACACTATTTGAAATCTATGTGAATATTATTCATCCCATTATTTGGCGTCGACAACTTCTTTCCAAAGATAAGTTGCTTATAGAACAATTCCAAGTTCTGTAAGGCTGGATTCATACTGTATTTATCCTCATCACCACAAATGTGATACTTATTGCAATGTAGCTTATGGCCGATAAAACACACTGAAAAAACATTTTGACAATAATTTGAAGAGACATTATATGCATGTATGATACATGCCCTGCCACACAGTTGCATTATGCTGTATGAATTTGGCCACATGTACATACCCTGGTACACAAATGTAATATGCTTTATGAACTTGGTCCGTGACTTTCGTAAAAAAGTAACATAAACAGGGGTTTTCTTTTCCCTTGATGGAATGGAAGGGAGGCATCTCATTTTGCAAAACAATGTAAGCGTTTCTGATATGTGAATGCACATAATTCTCAGGACATACCATTCTTTATAAAACACCTTGGTTTTCAATTGTATTCTAGCAGATAGTAGGTTATCATTAAAAGCCCTATGTCTACTTTATATTAACATCTTTTAGAGAACTTTATCGCTGATCTCTGGAGAGGTGCAATAACTTGATAACCATCGTGCCTTTAATTCTAATGAAGAGTGTCGATTTTATCCAAGTGGTGACAGGATTGTATCTTTCAAACTTTCAAACTGGACGTGATCTTGGATTCATCAGTTTGACATAATCAGAGCTCTTTCAAATAATTCAGGTTTAATATCCTATGTTGGCTGACTAAATTTTCTCAGATGTTCTACAATCCTTTCTTTCTCGAGCATTGCTGTTGGTTTTCCACTCTAAAGGTACATAAACAATCTAGAGCACCTGTTATCTTGTATTGAGACTGAATTACCTATCTTATGTAGTAAACAAGTAATACAGGAGACTCTTTTAAGGTAGATTACTAGGTTACCAAAAGCGGTTGCAGTTTCGAATTTCGATTATTTTTGCCCTATGCGTGTTAACGACGTACCTACCATAGCCATGGATAAAGTCTCGCCATGTCGATTATATCGTTATGTTTGGTGATTAATATCAACAATTCCTTTTGTGATTGATCTAAATAGTTCCTCTTCTCCACGGGCAATCCATTCTAATTTTTCTGTACCAATTATGCCTGCGCACGTATGGGTAGGTACAGCTAGAAATACATTTTGCCTTTGGTCATTCTTCTACATTACTTGGAACATATTGTTGATATCTCCATGATGTATCTTTTATGTCAGTATCTGGTTGAATGAGCATAAGAGTAACCGAATCTTTACGTGGAAAAAGGAAACACGGCAAATTGATCAGGTCTGGCATTGTAGTAGTAGTAGTAGTAGTAGTAGTAGTAGTAGTAGTAGTAGTAGTAGTACGCTTGTGGCTAGTGACCAGAGTAATGTGTGTTAGTCATAGCAGCGGCAACTAAAGCATGCATTGGTGTTTAAAAGTATACCATTGTTTCTTCTTTAGCCAAGACAGGTGATTCAGTTTCACTCACGTCAAACCTTAACCCTGTCTTGATAAATTCATAGTCACCATCGATTGTTTCAATGCAGCTTTCTGGTCATTGATGTATTATTTACCATATCTTCCCACAAATAATAACCTTCCTGATAATATGCAATATTAATACATTGCATAAATAAAGATATTTATGAATCCGGGACCATCTATCTTTCAGGACCTCCTGGACCTCTTGGCCCCCCAGGATCTCCAGGAAATGTTACTAAGGGTCCAAAAGGCGATATAGGACCCCCAGGTCTTCCAGGTGAAACTGGGCCCATGGGTCTTATAGGCCCTGCAGGTCCTATGGGAGTCTCTGGACCAATCGGTCCTCCAGGTGAATGTTAGATATTTTTGTTTATTAATTTTATTTCCTTCTTGTAAAACGCAGTGAGATCTACATTATTTCACTGCTAAACCTCCATATATTCATACAGTGTACTCTAGCAAAATTTTGAAAACGTAATCCTAATAACCATAAAGTTGTATGGTGTTTGCTATTTCATAAAAATTGATTCAATCGTAAATAATTAGTTCATCCTATTGTCTTTGACCAAACAAAAATTAGTCTCTAAAATTCAGTTCTACAAGTCAATATTATAACTCATGATACGCTGTTGTTTGTAACAAATGTTTTATAAATACAAACACATACACACACACATACATACATACATATACATATATATATATATATATATATATATATATATATATATATATATATATATATATATATATATATATATATATATATATATATATATATATACTTTAGGACCCTCTGGACCAATGGGACCCCCAGGATCTCCTGGGGAAGCCGGAGTACCTGGAAGCCCAGGCAGCATTGGACCTGAAGGCCTTATGGGCCCTCCAGGTATGCTTTTATTACATTATATGATCACTCCTGTTTAATATCGTTGTTGGCAAAAACATCTTTTCTATATCCCTAATGTCTGATATAATCTATCTATCTATCTATCTATCTATCTATCTATCTATCTATCTATCTATCTATCTATCTATCTATCTATCTATCTATCTATCTATATATATATATATATATATATATATATATATATATCTATATATATATATATATATATATATATATATATATATACACTATGTATAATATTAATACGAATGGAGAGTTTGTTTTAGTAACAGACTGTACAAAAATGCTTAAAGAAAGTGGCAGCCGTAAAACCCGTTATTGTGCACTCGCGTATGTAAGTGTTAAGTGTGTTCTATGCCCCAAAGTGGTGCATATAATAACTTACTAATGGCAACGCAATTTCCTCCCAATTTTTATACTATTCTTCTAATTTTATCTCACAAATTGATATCAACGAATTAAAGTCTTGATGAAGGAATTTAAGTACTCACATACTAGAATAAAATAATTGAAGTCTTCACAGACTAGTATAAATGAATTTCAGTCCCGACACATTAGTATAAAAGAATTTAAGTCCTGACACATTAGTATAAAATATTTTAAGTCCTGACACATTAGTATAAAAGAATTTAAGACCTGACACATTAGTATAAAAGAATTTAAATCCTGACACATTAGTATAAAATATTTTAAGTCCTGACACATTAGTATAAAAGAATTTAAGTTCTGACTCATTAGTATAAAATATTTTAAGTCCTGACACATTAGTATAAAATATTTTAAGTCCTGACACATTAGTATAAAATAATTTAAGTTCTGACACATTAGTATAAAATATTTTAAGTCCTGACACATTAGTATAAAATATTTTAAGTCCTGACACATTAGTATAAAATATTTTAAGTCTTGACACATTAGTATAAAATAATTTAAGTCCTGACACATTAGTATAAAAGGATTAAAGTCCTGACACATTAGTATAAAAGAATTTAAGTCCTGGCACACTTGTTTAAAAAAATTTAAGTTCTCACAAACTTGTATAAAAGAATATATTCTTATAAAAGAATTTAAGTTCTTACAAACTAGTATAAAAGAATATAAATCTTTACAAACTAGTAAAAAATAACTGAAGTCTTCATAGACTAGTATAAAATAATTTAAGTCCTTACAAACTAGTATAAAAGAATTTAAGTCCTTAGAAACTAGTATAAAAGAATTTAAGTCCTTACAAACTAGTATAAAAGAATTTAGGTCATTACAAACTAATATAAGTCCTTACAGACTAGTATAAAATAATTTAAGTCATTACAAATCTTGAGAGAGAATTTAACTACTCACAAACTAAGATGAAAGAATTTAAGTACTCATAAAAACATATTTTCAGCACAAAGCTTTCGAAAAAAATTAAATAACGAGTCTCAACCATTAGGTCAAAATATCATTTCCTATATCTTAAATAATGTGTATGTTACTGAGATGAAAATGAGATATGTTTATTAAAGACAAATAATTCAACCTCCTTTGTTGTTCTTTCATTTGAATTTACAGCCCACAACGTCACCTTACTTTTTTGCACTAAAGTATGAGCTAAAGACCAATCCGTATGAGTGAGGTCGAGGGTTCGAATCCCGGCTGAGTTATACAAAAGACTTATAGTATGTTAATAACCGCAGCTTCGCTTTGTACTCAGCATTAAGAGATTAGTGTTAAGACTGGTCAGCCTGGTGTCAGATAATTTAACTGGGTGGAATATGATACCACATGTCTGCATCATGATGTCCCAGTGCTAGACATTGCTATAAATTGTCACATTACAACATCGTAGCGATATGACTCGTATTGTTAAGCTATGTTCAAAATCCAAAACACACACACTTGCTACGTGACACTGATTTCTTATTTCAATAATCCACACAAGTTTACTTACCGTATGGCGTAGACGAGATTCATTTACCATTTTGCCAATAACAGCAGTTTTCTTCTATGAAATGTTTACACCCATAGGATCGACATTCAACTATTGCATAACATCTGCTTTTGACTGCACGCAGTAGAACTGGTAATGTTTGTTGCTGGTAATCATTGTAACACTGCATATGTGTATAATTGCAAATTATAAGCACTACTTATTTCAAACAACAACAACAACAAAAATCCGAGTTTTCAAGTGCTAATCAGCTGAACTTCCAATTCTGATCCTTTAATAAGTATTGCAAATATATGCAATTTTCGAACAGTCACGTAAATATTCATTTAATGTATGTATTCATTTTTGACACAGGTCTAAAGGGAAGCCAGGGTGAAATAGGACTTCCTGGTCCTAAAGGTAGGGAGAAATGTTATAAACCTTGTTTATCAAAGATCAAATCTTGATGCTTCATTGTCACATCTCTAACAGTTTTAGTATTGAAACGGGGTGTAGACATGGGGATCCATTCTCTCTGTGTATTTTTATAACTTGTCGAAATATTTGGACCCATATGATAAACAACAACTAAATTAAGGGAGTATGTATACCAGTATGGACAAGTCTAGACAGTTTTATAAACAGATTTGCTGTTGCCATTAATTTCACAGATTTTCAAAAACCATACTTGCAGATGCAAAGTGATACAAAAGTATATTTAGTGTCAGTTATAACTCAGTAAATAATGTTAATCATAATATTATATGAAATAATTTAGTATCAGTTATGACTTAATAAATAGTGTCAAGCATAATGTTATATGAAATAAAAATGACTGTATAGGTACATATGAACAATTGATTGAAAAAATGAAATGCCAGCCTTTAGAGGGAAGCTAGAATACAACATTACAGATGTTTATATATTTTATAGCTGCAACTTAAACTATTACACTGAATCTTGGCTACAAATTTATTTCTCAAAAACTTAGAATTATTTCAAAGTACTCCATTTTTGTACGTTGTTAACAGAGGCAATGCCTCATTGATTGAATGTCTCATAACTTAGACTTTTAAAATAATATTTGACAATCTGAATAGTTGTACATACAGTTAACAGAATCATAGACTATCGTACTTCAACTCTATTCAGGCCTTAGAATGTCCAAATGTCTCTTGCTTACATTTTCACATTGGCAATCAAGCATTATTTTAATATTCAAGTTTGAAAATATTTCCAAGACACTGTCAGTGAGTGTTCTTGTAGCTAAACATGTTCTTGGTGAAGGAAAGAAACAATGTACATTTATAAAACAAACACTAAACACAAAAAAAAACAAAGTGAAATTCTTGGCTGATATAAGTTTTAATGGCGTGAAATTTATGAACAAGTGATAAAAAGAAAGATGGTCTTAAATGAGCAAACTATATGCGTTTATATTTTGATACGAGCTTTTCTATACATGCATGCAATGTATGTCCTTTTCCTCACTTCTTCTACCCACCCCAATCTCTCTCTCTCTCTCTCTCTCTCTCTCTCTCTCTCTCTCTCTCTCTCTCTCTCTCTCTCTCTCTCTCTCTCTCTCTCTCTCTCTCTCTCTCTCTCTCTCTCTCTCTCTCTCTCTCTCTCTCTCTCTACACAAACAGTAAACAGTAATTGTTCTTACTTCAGGAAGTAAAGGTTCCCAAGGTGACCCCGGACTCATTGGACCGGCCGGAACCCCAGGGTCTAAAGGTGATCCCGGAGTAAAAGGTGAAGTAATGCAATCGCTACATGCAGTCAATCCTGTAGCAGACTCATAGAGAATGAAATGTGACCTAAAATATAAAAAGAAACTCGCTGATAAAGACAGTTTATTGCTTTATTTAGATCGCTTCTATGGACGTTTACAGAAATTAATCTGTATTTAGAAACAAAATAAATATTCTTTAGCAGAATATACAACACGTTTTAAAGGTGATTCTTCACGGATTAAAAGTTTATATGTAATAACACCTATTTTGAGAGCATTGATAGAAAGATGAACAATCCTTCATGGGCATTTCAGCTTACTGCTGTCACATGTATTCCAATATCGAAATGGAGTGGAGGAAGGATAGAAATCAAAAATATTGAATGAAGGCATGATCCGCGGTATCAAAGAGGTTAACGTTTGGGATTTGCAATCATTTGTTTGTTGATAAAATTCTGGTAATATCGACCAATCTCGTTTCTCACACTCAGCCTCTAAAACGACAATAGCTTTACATCTGTTTCACTTCACTTTTTGAAAAATAGTCTATGCGTTTGTACTCTTCGTAGTATTGTATGTGATACTGTACCATTAAACACAAAACATCAATCATTCTCTTAATCAATTATTTGTATTATTATTATTGGTAGTATTAGTAGTAATTGTAGTAGTAGTAATAGCAACAGCAACAGTAGTAACAACAGTATTATCAGTATTAATATCATCTATCACAGGCCCTATGGGACCACCCGGACCGGAAGGACCTCCTGGGCCGCAAGGGAAAAAAGGTCCACACATTTGCCATCTCTCTCTCTCTCTCTCTCTCTCTCTCTCTCTCTCTCTCTCTCTCTCTCTCTCTCTCTCTCTCTCTCTCTCTCTCTCTCTCTCTCTCTCTCTCTCTCTCTCTCTCTCTCTCTCTCTCTCTCTCTCTCTCTCTCTCTCTTGAAGACCTTTATGTGGGGAGTTTTTGAACATTGATCAGCACCTTGAACACAATTCTTTCTGTAATATGACCAGAAACGATACGACCAAGTTGTATAGCTTTGATATCTCTAAATTGTGTAGTACTTTATATGGTACAGCCGACATAATAAGTTACATAGCTCTAAAATAATACATATACTTGACTGAAAGATGACACATATATAACGATGAGATTTTGACAGAAAAATGTGCAATTTTCACGTAGCATCAGCATAGCAATTTACATGGTTGCAGGAGTTAGTGTTTGGGAAACTGAACTGAGCACAAGGCTAATGCAGGTCAATGGATTCCGAGATATATAGGTGTACATACCAGGATATACATACCAAATTTCATCGTCCTACTTTAAAGGTGTTGGAGTAATTATGTTAAATTCAAGTTTCACCCAGATAAAAGTGCTAGTAAATATAGGTGAGAGCGACATAGTTTTTGACTAACGGGTGTTGAACTTTCCTTCATGCAGATTTATCCCAAGTTACATGACTCAGAGAAACTGACCTAAACGTAAACCATAACTTTGAGAAATTTTGCTTAATGGATTAAGGTAATAAAAGTTAAACATAGATCACTGAGCTATAAAATATTGTCTAAGTGACCTATTTTTTTAGTGACCTCATTAATTTTTTTTAGCACCTCATTAAAATATTAAGTCATGTGATTCTACAAGTTCTAGTATACGAAAACATTTTCCAAAATGAAAACTGACCGGTCTTGTGACTGGACTAAATAACAGACGGACAGAGACATATCCATCCCGATATGGCAATCTGGACAAAACTTGTGTTGGTTATGAATGTTTCTAGAATCGGAACCATAACTAGTAAGAAACAAAGACTATGCTAAATAAGTTCAATTTTTAAAACAAATTATGTACAGTATAAAGTACAATCTTTATTAATTCATCATGGATCATTAATCCGTTTCAATGATATCTGAACTTGTAATGTTGTCTGACTGGTTCCTCATTTGACTGTTAAAGCCACGTCATCTACATATGAGCTCTGCAGAAACCACTCAAGTTATGTCTAGGAATTTTTTTTTTAAAAACAGTGTCAAAAGTAGACCAAAATATTAATTTACAGTTGGTAAATATTATTACAGATGGAGAAGACAGCAGAACGATTCTTTATTTTCACTTTTGTCATGCGATCGTTGATGAATAACGCAGTTTCATCAGTTCATAAATATAGGGCAGATTTAATTCGATCAGATCATAATCATTTAATCAGATGCGACAGCAAGAGAAACAAACTATACGGAGTACAACTCACCTACCCGCCAAGAAAGTGAAAAAAAAATAAAATGTAAATAATTTTTGGTCAGCACGCCTAATACTAATCCTGTTATTTGTAGGGGAAATGGGCCCAGCAGGCCTCATTGGACCTCGAGGGTTTGCAGGTAAATATCCAACAATTTAATTTCAAGGCAAATATATGCATTTTCTCAGCAACAACAAAAATCTCTATTTCATTAACATGATACAGCTAGAAAAACGAGAGTTCATTCCAATAGTACAGTGATCAATCTTCATTTTAATTAGTATTCAATCTTATAATTTTCAAAAACAGAACAGGTGTGCATATTGAAAAACGTTTATTATATTATTCGTTTGTGTCTATCCCTTTAAAAATTGTTGAAAACTATATCTTATGAAAATAAATAGACTCTTAATAGAATTAAATTATTTCTTGTTCCATTTTTGAACAGCTTTGGTTTTGTTTGGGTTTTGGAGTGGGGTGTTTACGTTTTTTAGTTCCTGCTGTTTTTAGAGTGGGTGTGGATTGTGCAACTGAGATCTGTACATAATTTAAATGTATTTAATCGTTAAGGTCCTAAAGGAGCACAAGGATCGCCAGGACCGGCTGGACCCCAGGGACCACAAGGACCACCAGGTCCCATTGGACCTGAAGGTAACTTTCTATCTCTATCTCTCCATTTTATTTATATAGTTAATCTAACCCTATCTTATTATTGTTTCTTATCATTAATGAAACCCTACAATGTTCCTGTTTATTATTACTAATTAAACCCTACACTGTTAGTTTCCTATCATAATTGTAACCATACACTGTTACTGTTTCCTACCATTAATCTAACCCTACACAGTTACTGTTTCCTGTCATTAATCTAACCTTACACTGTTACTGCTTCCTTTCATTAATCTAACCTTACACTATTATTGTTTCCTATAAACAACTTAACCTTACATTGTTAGTTTCCTTTCGTTGATCTAATTCTACACTATTAATGTTATCTACACTGCAATCACGAGGTTGACCTATGTCTCGCTGTTTATATATGCATGCGTCTATCTATTTGTATATCTCTCTGTGTCTATGCATCTGCTAGTTGTGTCCGTGTATGTATTTTTGCGTGTTTATCTGTCATGTATGTATGTATGTATGTATGTATGTATGTATGTATGTATGTATGTATGTATGTATGTATGTATGTATGTATGTATGTATGTATGTATGTATGTATGTATGTAGGTAGGTATGTAGGTAGGTAGGTAGGTAGGTAGGTAGGTAGGTAGGTAGGTAGGTAGGAATATAGGTAGGTAGGTAGATAGATAGGTATACATGCATGTATGCATTGTAACGATTCTATACTTTTATACATAGGAACAAGAAAGCGCAAAGCTAACAAGTTTTGTAACAATTTTAATATAATTTCAATAAAATACAAAGTGAAACAATTAACATTTTCTTACTGTATGATGAATGAAATCCTAAAGTCCTAAATGGTCTCTCAATTACCAAAGTTTCAATGAGTTGCAAAGGTATTCAGAATGATGGTTAATATCAACATTACTGAAGACATCACTATGATATAATTCCCAAAACGTATTTAAATAAATCGACAGGGATTCCAGTACAGCTTTAATAAAATTGTCTTTAAATATTTCGAGCAGTGTAATTCCAACGAAAGGTCAAATTAAATAAAAAAAATTCCCCTCTATGAATAACTGCCAAGACTGGTGCTTACGAATAATTCTAAGTGTTAATTCTCTTATACAGAATAAGCAATAAATATAATGCAATACAAGACTTGTATAAATCATCCTCGTATTTGGAAATCACTATATTAGTTAAGAGTCACGTGGTTAACATTAGCCAATCAATAATTAGGTCAGCTTAGCTTCTGGCTAGAACTCGTATCCTTTTCGTATACATGATGTTTACCAGTGCCTATAGTATGACTTAAACTTGTCACTTTTGAAAAGATCAACCTACTTGATACATGGTACATCTTTAAAGTACAAACAAGGGTCTTATGATGTTAGCATTATTGTAGTAGTAGTAGTTGTAGTAGTAGTAGTAATAGTAGTAGTTCTTCTAGTTGTAGTTGTTGTAGTAGTAGTATTTGTGTTTTGCGTGGATGTACGTATCTAATATGTACGTATGAATGCATCTATGTATGCATTTTCTCTTTAGTTTAACACGAGTAAAAATATCCATTAATAATGACAAATTCAAAAGAAAGAAAAAAAAAAGAAAAAGAAAAGAATAAGAATTCAAGGGAAATGAGTTGAAATGAAGAAAATATAATGTGTTATATGTAACTGAATTAAATAAATAGTGATTTTTTTTTAAAAAAAAAACTTAGCTTGTATGTAAAACTGAATAAACGTGAGATAGATTATTGGTTGTTATATCTATAAAAAAAAATTATTTAGTTTTGAAACTGTACATCCTTTTAACATTATCTTGATGGCACATAAATTCATGCAAAAGTGAGCACAGAGAATTGTCCAAGAAAATTAATAAAACGCACGCTGATCATGAGCAAAAGAATACGATCAGAGCCAGTGGTTTCTTTTTCGCATTAGACTAACTTAGTGAACTGTGTCCATGTTATTTACCAGGTAGAATAAAGTATCAAACTTGAAACCGCAGACTAATACTTGAGAGCTTTTGGTATTTTCCGTTCTAATGTTCAGACTTTGCAATATCAGTAAATAACAATACGTTGTCATTGTGCATTGAGATTATGGATGGCAACCTACCAGGCCTCTATACTAGAAGGCTTTCCATCAGAGTTTGTCTAACTCTACGAATTTCGTTAACAATGTCTCAGTTGCTAAACTATTTTCTTGTTTTAATAGCAGCAGCCTTATTGTGACAGCAGAGTGGCATCCAGTCTGCATGACCTTAATCACTCCACATCCCTATGTACTTTCTGCCAAATTTCTTCAAATTCTTTTGAGTTAGTTTAGAAACGTTATTCAGGAAATTTTCTATTGTATATTTAATGGCGAGACGGCATCAGTGGCATAGTTTGGAGATTCGGTTCTTAATGCTACAATATGTTATGTAAAATTCAGTCAAATTCTGATACGCATTTGCTGAAAAGTCATTTAACGTTTTGGCAACTTGTATCTTTTGGGCGGTTTTTGTAAAAAATAAAAAATAAAAATAAATTTAAAAAAAAATTCGTTGTGTTCAGAGCCTCGTGCTCTTTTCTCTCCTAAACTTTCCTGCATGATATTATAAGAAGAAATTATAAATAGCAACTGTCAGCAGACCATGGCACGACCGATTACGGAATGCTCTTAAGAAAATATAATCGACATATACATTCAAGTTTTGATATGCAATTAAACTGAAGATCGTTTTCTATTTTATTTATTATTCTCCACTCATTTATCCATCCCGTTGTGCAATCATCCAGTCATCAAATATGAAAATTTCCCATTAGTACAATCACATTCAAAAGGGCTAATGGGTTCACATTTGCACATGTCTGTTCATAGATTATTTAGAGTGGCATATATATATATATATATATATATATATATATATATATATATATATATATATATATATATATATATATATATATATATATATGTGTGTGTGTGTGTGTGTGTTGCTTGAGCTGTTAATTGTAAATTAGGAGTTTCTCTGATTTTATTAAAGTATGTCAATGTCATGTATAACTTATTAACAGGGCAAGATTATTAGTACCCTTTGGTTACACTTCATGTTCGTGTCCTCATAACAGCTTGGTTCTCATGTCCATTTGGTTCTACTTTGTGGTTTTGTGTCTTCATATTCATTGGTTACCCTTCATTTTCGTGTCCTCTTATCCATGTAGTTAAATTTCCTGCTAATGTCCTCATATCAGTTTTTGCTATGTTTAATGTTTGTGTCCACACGTTTGTTAGGTTACACTTCCTATTTGTGTCAGCATATCCATTTGGTTATACTTCCTGTTTGTATCATGATATCAATTTTGGTTACAATCGCTGCTTGTAAACCTGATATCTGATTTTTTACCCTCCCCTTTTGAGTTTTGATATCCATTTGGTTATACTTTCTTTTTGTGTCCTAATATCCATTTGGTTACATTACTTGTTTGTTTCTTATATCCGATATTTTACTGTTCCCGTTTGTGTCCTGGTTTCCATTTGGTTATACCTCTTTTTTGTTTCCTCATATTCATTTGTTTATGCTTCCTGTTTGTGTCCTCCAATTCATTTGGTTATACTTGCTGTTTGTGTCCTCCTATCCATTTTGTTACTCTTCCTGTTTGTGTCCTTCTATATATTTGGTTAAACGTCCTATTTAGTTTTACTTCCTATGTGTGTCCTCATATCCATTTGGTCCTACTTTTGGTGTGTGCCATCATAATAGTTTGGTTATAGTTCTGTTTGTGTCTTCATATCCATTTGATTGTTTGTATTATCATATCCATTTGGTTGTAGTTGTAGTTTGTGTCCTCGTATCCATTTGGTTACCCTTCTTGTTTGTGTCCTTCTATATATTTGGTTAAATGTCCTGTTTGTGCCATCATATGTATTAAGGTTTTTTTCTATGTATGTCTTCATATCCATTTGGTCTTACTTTCTGTGTTTGCCCTCATAACAATTTGGTTATACGTTCTGTTTGTGTCTTCATATACATTTGATTGTTTGTATTGTCATATTCATTTGGTTGTAGTTGTAGTTTGTGTCCTCATATCCGCTTACTTATCCTTTCTGTTTATGTCAATTTCTGGCATGCTTATTTTCATGTCCTGATATTCGTTAGGTTACACTTCCTTTTGTGTCAACCGTTCCGGTGGCCTAGTGGTTAGAGCGTCCGCCTAGGATACGAGAGGTCGTTGGTTCGATCCCCGGTCGAGTCATACCAAAGACTTACAAAAATGCTACTAACAGCTGCCTCGGTTGAAGCTCAACATTATGAGTTTAGTGTGAGGAATGGTCGGCCTGGTGTCAGGATAATGTGACTGGGTGAGAGATCATGCTTCATGTCTGCGTCATAATGCCCCAGTGCTAGACATCACTATAAACTGCCACACTGCAGACATCGTAGCGATATGACTGAAAAATTGTTAAAGCTACGTTAAAATTCATAATCCTAATCCTTTTGTGTCCTCATATGCATCTGATTATACTTCCTGCTTGTCTCCTAATATCCATTTGGTTATACTTCCTATTTCTCCCCTCATATCCATTTAGTTACACTTTACACTTACTGTTTGTATCATAATATCCATTTGGTGTTCTGATATCTGATTTTTTTAAACTTCCTATTTGAGTATTGATCTCCATAAGGTTTTACTTCCTGTTCTTTTTGTTTTTTGTTTTTTTGTCTTCTTATATATATATATATATATATATATATATATATATATATATATATATATATATATATATATATATATATATATATATATATATATATATATATATATATGGTTATACTTCCTTCTATTCTATCAAAATTTTGACATCGCTAATAAAGTTTTAAATTGCTGATCATAACATCAAAGTAATGTGCAAAACGTAGATGTCTAAAACATATTAATGGATATGTTTTAAAATATTCTGATTAACTTCGAAACAATTCTTAATTGAAAGTGAGTGTAACTCGTAGCGAATAGCATATATTTATCTTATAGATTAAGTTTCGTGAATGCAAATTCTAATATTATATTAAGTCGAAAGGATACTAAAACCAAAGCCAGTTATATCATGGACATCCCCCAGATTTGATTGGTTGCCTTGAATGCCATCGGAAACATTGTTCTCTGAAGTCCACACGGATTCTGAAAAATGGTTCGTAAGACAGAGATACCGTGGAAATTTTTGGAAGAATCGCGAACGCATCGCGCAGATAATAAAACCATGCCATGCAAGGCAACTAACGGCTGGTGGTGTGTCTTGTATCTGGATTAAACTAAAATTACTTCTATATCTGGTCCCAGACTTTAAAAATGACGAAGAATGGAATTGATGGCAATTAAACTGATTCTTTGACATTTTCTACACAGCTACCGGATTTTCCGCCGGGCTGAACCCACCAGCCGTTAGTTCCGACCAATATACGAACATAAGGGGGACAGACAACATGCATATGGGCATCAAGCCATTTGATGAATCAACAAACCCTTTCCAAAATGGTTTTGCCATCCTGAGAAAAAAACAAGGCGGTCGAGAACATGAGCCGCACAATTTGAATATAATGAAAAACGGAAATCAACAATTAGTGCCAACAACACCTTTTTCTTCCACACCTCTGTTTGAGTATGCAGTTTCCACCACAATATCACCGACGCCCACAGAACAATGGTCAAATATGAATGAAGCGGGAAATGTTAGAGGCGACAACGTATGGAGAGTTGGAAAAGGTTTACGAGTAGCCGGAAGTGGACCTCTCGGCCAAATGTCCAACGTGAGAATGAGACTCCAACGTATTCGTCAACTACGGGAGCAGCATTTCTCGCGGAATGCGAATCCAAATATTGAAAATCTAAACACTAATTCAACCAGTGCACTATCTGAACCAACGTCAGCCCCGATTGCGAAAGCAGAAACACGTACACGAAACCAAGAGGAATATGAACCACGCGAAAGAGGCGGATCGTAGACACAATTTAATTTATTCAAATTTCAGAACATATTACAATGTTTGTATGTATTTATTATACTTTCAACATGAATAGTTCACAATGCACTGTATCCACTAAGCTTGGTGAATATGTTAGTGGTTTGCTGAACGTTTATAAGCAATTTCTCCTCTGCAAATTTGTTTTTAGAAATTGATTGCAATTTAAATATGGTCTACGTCCAAGGTATTCCAAGGACAATGACATGGAAGCACATGTGAAGAACATTAGTTCTTTTTAAGAGTAATTTTTAGAAAAGGATGGAATGTCTTTTAAGTTCAAAAAATCTGAACATGCCCATCTTTGTACTTTTGATTCTTCGATTTCAAAAGGTCTAATTAAAGTTTTAAATTATGTATGAAATCAGTAAACATTGTGAATAAGAGAGCGTATTCGTTTTTTTTTTTTCATTTGGCATCAGTATTCGCTACCAATTTAGTTTTTCCTCCTTTCTTTATAAATCATAATTCACAACCTGTTTTACTTTGCACTTATTTCATGGCTGTTGGGCTTTTAACAATATTCAAATTATTATTTTGATTGCATCTGGAGAAAATGGAACAATGTATCAAGTAATAAAATACATTAAACAAACAATTCATGAATACGTGTTTTCATTTTTGTTCCGGTCTTTTCCTTCTTCGATAGTCACTTTTGTAATAGGACTAACGGGATACAGTCAAAGATAGTATTCAGTTTGAATTAGGTTGTCACTGGAAATTATTTAAGCAATTTGGAAGTCCAGAATATATTATTACATTTTAGGTAAGTAACAGTGGGAAAACCATGTACAAATTGCTCGACAAATCCTTGCATTATGCTTTTAAACAGCTACATTTTAAATCTGGGTTTTGGGGACAAACTTAGTCTGCTGAACAATCCGTTGCCAGGTCTCACTGGATGTGATTTTGGTACATTTTTCATCAGTTGCTAGGTCTCACTGAACTGTGACTTTGGTACATTTTTCATCCGTTGCTAGGTCTCACTGGACTGTGACTTTAGTACATTTTTCATCCGTTGCTAGGTCTCACTGGACTGTGACTTTGGTACATTTTTCATCCGTTGCTAGGTCCCACTGGACGGTTTCTTTGGTACATTTTTCCTCCGTTGCTAGGTCTCACTGGACTGTGACTTTGGTACATTTTTCATCTTTTTCTTGGTCTCACTGGACTGTGACTTTGGTACATTTGTCATCCGTTGCTAGGTCTCACTGGACGGTGTCTTTGGTACATTTTTCATCCTTTGCTAGGTCTCACTGGACTGTGACTTTGGTACATTTGTCATCCGTTGCTAGGTCTCACTGGACGGTGTCTTTGGTACATTTTTCATCCGACAATGACATGATGCACAAGAATAATTTACACTTAATATACTAACTATCGATTTTTGTAGACAGCATGTTTGTAACATTTTGACTAAAGTATTCTTTCTTTAATGCTAAAACGGCACTACCACCACCACCATACCACCTCTTTCTTACATTCGTTTATGACTACTATGAGCTTGTTTGTATATGTCTATGTGACAAGGCGGATATAAATCAGTATCTGCCTTATACATCATTAAAGTTCACTAATACCATAACAAACTCGCATACTTCTCAGCACCCTCACTCATCTCGATACTTGTATTTCTAAGGCTACTTAGTCTAACTGATAGGAAGTCACAGAACAAGCCAAACAATTGTCAAGCCTAACTAATAATAATAATAATAATAATAATAATAATAATAATAATAATAATAATAATAATAATAATAATAATAATGATGATGATGATGATGATGATGATGATGATGATGATGATGATGATGATGATGATGATGATGATGACTTTATATAGCGCCTAATCTTTAGAAGTTCTAAGCGCTTTACAACATTTTATAACTCTTAAAAGAAATAAAAATCGTATAATGAAATGATTACAAAAATATAAACAAACACACAAATTAGAAACAGAAAAACATGCTGTAAATTTTTAAGGTAAGGATACGTTAAAAGGATACATTATTAGGTCTTTTTATAATAGGATTTTCGATAATTTGGCTCTCTACCTAAAATATTACGTGGGGTAAAAATACGAAACTATCGGCTGAGATCTTTAGGGCAGAAGCAGAAACATAGTATCGCATATAAACCCGATATATACTTAACTTTCATCTGCAACATGTTTTTCATTTGTTTAAGTTATATTGCTTTTGATTTGCTTTTTTCAAACTTGCAAAACCATATCATATCAAACAAGTCCTCGGGAGTTAACGTTCATTAAACTATATTGCAAAATACAAATTATATTTTTCAATCGATTTTGACCACAATCAAACACGCATATTGTCTTAACTGAACCCAGAAAAAGCAAGCCACTTACTTCAGTACTAAAAATAATTCTCCACCTTTGATTATATTATGAACGAAAACCTGTTGTTTTCACTAAAGATTTCAAACAAAGTGTAAATAGTACTTGGGATTTAAAAACATGGGATATTTAGATTTTTTTTTAAAAAAAAACAACATTTTTCTGAAATATTTTAACCAAAATTTTGTATATATAGACCAAAATTATTCCTAGAATTGAAAAATATAAGTCCTATCACTAAACAGTTTTAATTAAATGCAGGCTCGAATCTTGATGCAGTTAAAGTATGGAAGGTGATGACGTCAGATGATGTCGTTTTCTTTTGTCAACAATTCCTCATCTAAGCACGATTTATAATATTCTGTTTAGAACTTCAGAATATATTTCCACTGAATATCATCTATAAATATGAAGCACTTGTGTAGTTTTCTAGAGAATGAATTATTAAATTCCAAAAATAGATGAACTTCAAAACAAGCTGGCATCAACAATCAAGAACACCTTGAGATCTGAGGTTTAGGAATACAACGGAAAAATTCTACTAGAAAATCGCTGTTTTAACTCCCCGATTTTAGATCTTGGTGGTTCATGTGACAGACTACGTGACCATTGATTTGAACAGCTCAATATATGCGATTTATCACGTAGCTAGAATACACCTATCTAAACATCAAATTCCCACAATGAAATAAATTTTTAAAAAAGCTAATCATGACCTTGGTAATAACCAATCATTTTCACATAGTGTTTACAAAACATCTCAACCAAGGAGAGCTAAATATACTGATACTATATTTTTTATCAGGTAAAGTGAATGTTCTTAAACGCGAAAAAAAAAACATTGAAAATTATCAATACAATAAAATATATTGAAACAGAAATAAAATTAAAACAAAGAATTTAAAACTAACACACAAGCAATTTAATTACAGATTCATATATATATATATATATATATATATATATATATATATATATATATATATATATATATATATATATATATATATATATATATATATATATATATATATATATATATATATATATATAGATATATATATATATATATATATATATATATATATATATATATATATATATATATATATATATATATATATATATATATATATTGATGCTTTCTGCTAAAAGCATACGCATCAACCATTATTACTTTATTCCACCAGGACGAATGGGGCCATCTGGTAGCGGACCTCCGGGTAATCTCTCTCTCTCTCTCTCTCTCTCTCTCTCTCTCTCTCTCTCTCTCTCTCTCTCTCTCTCTCTCTCTCTCTCTCTCTCTCTCTCTCTCTCTCTCTCTCTCTCTCTCTCTCTCTCTCTCTCTCTCTCTCTCTCTCTCTCTCTCTCTCTCTCTCTCTCTCTCTCTCTCTCTCTCTCTCTCTCTCTCTCTCTCTCTCCACCATAATAATAAATTAATAAATTTGTAATAGTACTGTTGTGCTTAGAACGTTTTGAAAACACTGTTTTATCTTGCGGTAGACAGAGTTTTCTTATATTAGCAAATGATGCTTTTTATTGGTGTGCTTTACGTAGTGATACCTATTTCGTTAGCAAGGATTTATTTGTATTATTTAGACACCTATATATTTTACTAGACTTGGGTAGTAATACTTAGAGACACCTATTTCTTTTACTCGACTAGGATTGTATTACTTAGAGACACCTATTTATTTTACTAGACTTCGGTTGTATTACTTAGAGACACCTATTTCTTTTACTCGACTAGGATTGTATTACTTAGAGACACTTATCTATTTTGCTAGACTTGAGTTGTATTACTTAGAGACACCTATTTCTTTTACTAGACTAGGATTGTATTACTTAGAGACACCTATCTATTTTACTAGACTTGAGTTGTATTACTTAGAGACACCTATCTGTTTTACTAGACTTGGGTTGTATTACTTAGAGACACCTATCTATTTTACTAGACTTGGGTTGTATTACTTAGAGACACCTATCTATTTTACTAGACTTGGGTTGTATTACTTAGAGACACCTATCTATTTTACTAGACTTGGGTTGTATTACTCAGAGATGCCTATTTCTTTCATTGGGAATTATTTATACTAGGTAGAAACGCCTATATCTTTGACTGAGAAATAATATAATTTCAGTCATAACGACTTACTGGTAAATGACTATTACTTTACACCATGACAAATTGACTGATAATTTTATTTCCTGTAGACCTTTTCTCCATCTAATGTTAGCATTGTACTAAAATTATTATATGTAAAGCCACCCGAGAAAGCTCCAAAGTAGATTGAATTATAATATAATTACTTGTTGTATGCAAGTTCTATGCCTTTCCATTAAAAACCTTTTCCAGATTTTCTCGTCTAAAAATGTTTCATCTTTCACAATCGAGCATCAGATATCGTTTGAAACTAAGGGATGTTTAGTCATAAGGAAAGATACGATGTTTTAATACCATATGTATTTATAACTTTTACCCAATTTTTAGGCCAAGCCCAGGCGACACAACCACCGCTGACTGCCCAGTACGTTGCCCCGGCGGCTCCAATACCACAAGTGTATCACCACTACCCTCAGCCAGCCTCCAGCCACGCCCACCATTATGAAATAGAGGGGCATATGCCTCCGCCAGCTCCGCAGCAAGTGGTATATCCGCCATATAACCCGCCACCCCCTGCTCCGCAACCTGCAGGTAAGCTCTGATCCTGTAACATGTTTCATACATTAGCTAACTTGTATATTTTATTTTATTATCATTCACAATACAGGCTAGTGCTATTCATCTAAATAGTGAATGTCAAAGTACGATTACTTAAATTTTGCAATAAGTTTTATACCTTTTTTGATGTCATTTGAATCCATTTTCTCGTTTGATATACGTAAAATTTCAGTTAATAATTATTATACCACAACAAATAATATTTTAACGTTTTATGCCACTATTAATGTCTCTATCAATTCACAAATACGTCAACCTTAATTTATATAAACATGTGCACTGTTTCCTGTCTGATCAGCAGTGTTCTTCATTTGACTAAATGCTAACTTCATGAAGT
Organism: Potamilus streckersoni; assembly: GCA_016746295.1. Taxonomy (NCBI): domain Eukaryota; kingdom Metazoa; phylum Mollusca; class Bivalvia; order Unionida; family Unionidae; genus Potamilus; species Potamilus streckersoni. The sequence continues at coordinate 2,130,526 of JAEAOA010000272.1, read as the reverse complement.
TGTCATTTATTGGTACGTTTGGAAGAGTAAGTGGATTTCTTTGGATGACACTACCACTACTGGAATGAAAGGCACTACTCTGAAAGCTTTTATCTTCTCATGCACAAATACAACATATATATATATATATATATATATATATATATATATATATATATATATATATATATATATATAAATATATATATATATATATATATATATATATATATATATATATATATATATATATATACAGTAGACTCTCGTTTATCCGCGGTAATGGTGGGGAGAGCTAGCGCGGATAATCAAAAACAGCGGACAAACCAAAGTGCATATATACAATCCAGATATATTGGCATATAATTAACTTAGTTAATTTTTTCGCCATAATATCCTATTTATGTTTACCTTTTGTGATGCAGACCCATGTTCTTCTTCACTAATATCCTAATGTCGTAACACAAAAAATAAATAAATTTAATACAATTCTATTGAACATTAAAATAAAGGAAGATGAATAAATGAACAAACAAAAACGACGAATGTTTAGGAAAAGTAGTCTTTTATTGATTTCTGTTTTAATGACATAGCTACTTTCTTATTTATTGTTGCTCTCAATCTGCGTAATACCAATTTATTTGAGAGCAGAGAATCACTTTGTTGCTCCAGATACTCTAGCAAACCCTCAGTCCATTGAAGAGCAGATGAATTGTTTATCCTTGTTTTAGGAATAAGTTCCATGTCTTCGTCATCACTCTCATCAGAATCTGTTGTCTGCCCTTGTGCACTTTTAATGACTCCACTGTCGGACAAAACCTCACACCCTAGATCGTCACAATCAACATTAAACCATTCTAAAATATTTCCACTATCAACTTCCTTACCACCCTCTGTACTCTGTAAAATGTCGGCTAATTCAGAAGTCGAAATCTCTTCTTCATCGAAGCTATTGCAGTCGACAGTTTCAACTTAAGGAAATATTTTTTTCCATGATTTACTAATTTTGGTGGCTTTATGGAATCACAGGCATGTGCAACTTCGTAGATAGCATCCAGCTATGTAACTGTTTTTGAGAAAGTTTTTAAATCATTGCCTTCTTCCACTATTTTCTGCAGAAGTCGTCCTCTATATAGCCTCTTCACAGCAGAAATCACCCCTTGATCCATTGGCTGGATTAGCGCGGTTACATTAGGTGGCAAATAATGTGTTATTATTTTACCGTCAGCAGACTGCAAAACCGCTTGATATGGATGGCTTCGAGCATTGTCTAATAAAAGAATGGCTTTCTCTGGCAAACCTTTCGATCTCAAATGCTCGCGAACTTGTGGTACAAAGTTTTCATGAAACCATGTTTTAAAAATTGTGGTATCCATCCAGGCTTTCTTCTGATTAAAATATGTCACAGGCATATTGGTTTTTTCAGTTCCCTTGAAACAACGCGGCTTTTTCTCTTTTCCGATTACAACTAGTTTCACTTGATGAGAACCAGTAGCATTTGCGCAACATAAAGCAATGATTCTTTCTTTGCTGGATTTATGCACCAGTGCTCGACTTTCTGATTTATGTGCTAATGTTTTTGTGGGAAGACATTCCCAATTTAGGTCAGTTTCATCAGCATTATAAATTTGTTCAGGAGTCACCTGTTGCTCTTCTATAAACTTTTGTAAATCATTTTGGAACTCATTTACAACTGTTTCATTGTTGCTTAATTTTCCCCATGTATAGAAATCTCACATATTCCATGCTGCTGTTTGAATCCCATCAGCCATCCCGAGGATGCATTGAAATCAACTTCCATTCCTAATGCATCAAAGTATAGTTTTGCCTGTTTTGCGCAGATAATTTCTGAAACAGGAATGTTTTGTACTCTTTGTTGGTTAAACCATTGCAACATCGCTTTATCAAGCTCATCATAAGTTGACAGTTTCATTGTTTTTCTGCTTGATAAGCCACTTGATGAATCAGAATTACTGGCGTAGTTAATCAATTTATTTTTATTTTTTCGGAAATCGCGAACTGTTGTTTCACCTATACCATATTGTAAAGCTAAGTTTTTGGTAGACCCGTCTTGCTCAAATTTCTTAATTATGTCGAGTTTTTGGTTAATTGTTAAAACTACGCGCTTCCTTTTCCGCTCCCTTATCCTCTTTCCAACACAAAAACTTAAATACAGTATTTTCGGACACAACTGAAGTAGCCTACTGTACTGACAACAACTGAAGAATCGTACTGTTCTTTTAACAGAACTCCTTCCCCCACTACTAAAAAGAAGGCGTTTAACATCCGCAATTTCCTTGGGAAAGGAAATAAAGCCCTATTATAAAATTATATAACAACTCTCGCCGGGAACAGAAAATAAAGCCCTATTATAAAATTATATAACAACTCTCGCCGGGAAACAGTCGTAAGCCCGAGTCGTTGTTAAACAGGTCGGTCGACTTCCTGTATAAAATTTTCGATTTTGAAATCGTCGCATAACTCCCCATCTTTTTAAGATATGGAGTAAAAAAATTCTTTAAAAATACATTGCCGCGGTTAAGCCGCATGGCGGTTAAACCGCGCGCGGATAATCGAGAGTCTACTGTGTGTATGTGTATATATATATATATATATATATATATATATATATATATATATATATATATATATATATATATATATATATATATATATATATATATATATATATATATATATATATATATATATATATATATATATATATTTAAAAAAAGTTTACTTTCTCTATTGTCCCTAACGTCGTTTATGCTTGCTACATATACTGACTCACGGCAATCAAACATGGACTTAAAACAGGTAATATCCTGAAGAATCTAATTGCTTAAGTGCTGGCCAAATTGCATTCTGTCTCATATACTGTACTTACCTTGTAATCACACTAATGAGTTCAATGCATGTATTTGCCACAATTGACGATAATTATTGTGCCTAAATAGCACAGTCCCATACAGTATGGGGTGTGTTTTCAAACTGAGTATGGGTTGAGTTTTCACATAGAGTATGGGGTGTATTTTCACCTACAGTATAGGGTGTTTTCCCATATAGAATTGGTGGTCACATATGGTATGTGTTTTCAAAATACCGCAAGGGGGTGGTGTTTGCACCTACAGTATGGGGTGTGTTTTCACATACAGTATGGGGTGTGTTTTCCTGATGAAATATACTGAGAAAAGGGGTCTTTGAAGTTAAAATATAAATTCAGTGTGGTTTGCTAATCCTAGTTTAGTCGTTTTAATTTAACTTTAGAACGTTACAAGCAAAAGGCCAACAACGACATGGGGTTATTTAACTAAGCAATGAACAACAATAGACCTGATGCTGCTTTATGAAATGGACCGAATGTATATGGATATTTCTAGAGGAGAAAAGCAAATGCAGTTCCACAGTATCGATAGAAGATCACGTGGACAGTCAGCTCAACCTAGCAAACATCAAATGTCTTTAATCTGGCATCAATAATTGTTCGTGGTGGAAAGAGGGGAAGGGGGCAAATCATGTGGCATTTGATATATGTAGATACCAAGCCCACGTACAGTGAGCAACTGAGCAACGTGAATATTATCATGCTTTCGCAATATATAAAATACAAAAGGTTCTGCGCTAAAGCGTATCGCCTAAAAATTAGTTGCTTGGAATAGGAATGACACGTCTTTGCCAAATGAATTCGTAATGCAGCCAAACACATACGAGAAATGCAGACATTCAGAATAAGATCGTCCATTTCATTATATGCAAGTGAGCTACAAAATGCTTGTCAAATAATGACATTATTATCTATAATATATATATATATATATATATATATATATATATATATATATATATATATATATATATATAACCAATAAGATTATTAGAAAGGCTGTTTTCATTCTATCACAAGTTTTGTGAAACTGTAACATATAATCTTATATACGACAATTTACTTATACATTTTACATGTAATTAAATTTGACGCACAAAAGTATATGATAAATCCTGTTTACATTATGACCATGTATCCATGTAGCCCTTTTAACAAGGTGAAGCAAGTAAATTTAAATGTCCTTTATGAAAATGTGTCCCTAATAACTAAAACATATTTTATTGGAATTTAGTGATAACCTGCGACAGTTTCACGGTGTTTCTATCAGTGAAACACTATGCGAATAAGACCGAGAAGTGGTATTACGTTCCTCCATATAAACCCGATTGACAAGCTGTCTTTTCTCGATTTTATCATTAAATCTTTATAGAAAATAAATCACTTTATCGGTGAAAAATCCTCTTTTAACAAATTACAAACAATTCTAAATGTTTTGATTCAGCGTGTGATACTTGTTCAAAACCTGGCCACAAGTAAATTTAGATACCATAAGATGAATCATTTATATAAATGATCGCGTTCTTGAAACTATGTTGTCAGCAAATGCTAAATGTCGTGACCCTTTAAGTAAAATGAAGAAAAAATCTGTATCTGTTAACTGCAATTCAACTCAGTTAATTCCTTCAAAACTATTTTACAAGCAATGGCCCATGGGTACCAGCTTTCAAATCAATGTATGCATGTATTAGTGATTGCCTATACTAAAGTGAAAAATGCGCTTGCTCAATGGCAACTAATACTTACTCACTCACATGATATATACATAAATCTACAACATATTTAGGACTTGAGTAAGGGAGGCCTTAATGGGACTGGGCGCTTATATTCGGCTTTCCTTCCCTTATTTGTAGATGCCAAGAAGTTTAAAACAGGGGGTACGGTAATGGATTATCTCCTTGTCTTTTGAAGTGTATGTACCACCTCACCCGCCAACGGCACCTATTGCAAATTCCCAGTCTGCATTGTCTCCACCAGCTGAAACATCCGAGCATCGACCGCCTCAGAGTGCATGGCCGCAACAGCAAGCTCAGATGTATCAACCACCACCATCCAACTCACGTGGTCAACACTCTACACAAATACAATCCACTCATCATATTCCTGGAACCCCGTATGGTCCATTACCACAAGGCCAGTATGCACATGCGCAGTATAGCGGGTCTTGGAGGCAACCTCATGGACATCCTGAGGCGGAAGGACACGAATCGCCATATTAAGTGTGATCGCAGAAACTGATGTTCTAACCAATTTTCATTGGCGGAATGAGGGCTTTGTTCTTTTTTAATATTTGCTAGGCACTCACTAAAGCCAAATTACTGTACTGCTAAATTTGTAACTTTTCCATCATATTAAAGCAATAAACGAGAGAAATTGTTTTGTGTATTGGCTCTGTCTTGCTTCTCAATATACTCTTTTAAAGAATTACCTACATACTACGAATAGAAAATAAACTTCCCATCAAACGTATTTCCTTCCCTTTGTGTAATTTCTGCCAATACAATTACTAAAGATTTAACTCCTATATTTGTATTTAACCAAAATAAACGTGAATATATGTCTAGAAACATCTGAAAAAAAAGCATTTTTAATTTTAAAATAAATTTCAAATCGTTTACAGATTCTTCTTTCTGTTGATAAATTACATCTATAAATTTAAATTGAATAATATATTGAAGCTTGAAACACTTAGTATCAGTTACAAATAACTAAACATTATTTCATCATTATATCGTGTCAAAGAAAAGACAGGAAAATTACAGAAACATTTGTGTAAAATTGGAAACGAAAATCCTAAGCATGGAAGAAATTATAGACTCACAATAAAGTAATACATTACTAACTCAAGCTAAGTGATAATCAAACCTACCATCTCTCTCTCTCTCTCTCTCTCTCTCTCTCTCTCTCTCTCTCTCTCTCTCTCTCTCTCTCTCTCTCTCTCTCTCTCTCTCACACACACACACACACACACACTCACACACATACACACACAAACTTCCTAAGAAATATGGAAAGTAATTATGGGAATATCTAGAATGTGGCATAGCAATTGGCAAAGCATTGTAAAGGATTGCATTATTCAATGCTAATTCAATGCTTTGAAACTATTTTATTTTTTTCTATAAGTAATAATTTAGATACCGTCAAATGAATAATTTAACTAACATCTCGCGTTTTTGAAACTGTATTATGTCAGCAAGTACATACATACATACATACATACATACATACATACATACATACATACATACATACATACATACATACATACATACATACATACATACATACATACATACATACATACATACATACATACATACATACATACATACATACATACATACATACATACATACATACATACTTACATACTTCTTGCATAAAGCATAATATGAGAATTTTGTTCGAACAGGAATCTGCAAAGACAAATGGTTGCTGATTCTTCACAAAGTTTTAATTTTAACTAAATACTGTGTTTCCTAAATACTGTGTTTCCTAAATACTGTGTTTCCTAAATACTATGTTTCCTAAAAATACCCAACGCTTTATTTAAAGCAATACTAACTTTTTTAACATAAAATTACATACTACTTTCTTCGAGCTGATAAAATATAGTTGCTCTCTTTCATTTCCTCTAATTCACCACGGTATTTGTATTTTTGTTCTCAATATCACATTGATCAATTATCAATGAAATTCCAGTTGGCCATTATATTTCTAAATTCATGTATATATATCTAAGACAAAGTTGAATAGTAATCAAGTTGCAGCTTAAGACACTAGATATCTTTCTTTGCAGAGAAATTTACAAAATGTTATCTCATGGATTCCCTTTGCCGTGTATTACATTTATTTTTTTCTCCTGCAATTTAAGCGCATAACAGAGAAGCTCTACAACAACTGACATCACACGTCCATCAGCCGGTGTATGCTCCAAGTGATGCCACTGCTCACAGCCCAGCCCATGTGAAGATGGCACATCAAGAGCCGCTTCCTCCACAGCAGCAACCAACACCAAGTCGCGGACCGGTCCCAGTTCCGATCCCAGCGAAGGCCCCACTTGTTGGATCACCTCCCGTAGTCGGTGCCGCCCCTCATTCGGGTGTACAAAGCTTCCATCCTTGGTACCAGCACTCGCAGTCAGTAGCTCAACCCATGCAATCCCAATCATGGAGGGTAACTCAGACTGTGGCTGACCCGGATTTACCAGACTATGTCTACGTATAGATTTACGCTCTCTTCCGCTGCATAAATCTGATACAGCTTTGCCAAGAACAAGATCAACAATATACTTTTTTCAACATAGAGGAAAATACATCACTGAATCTTTTATTTCATTTGAAAAACTACTTACAGCTCGATTTTAAGTCAGATATTGATACATCATTTTTCTCAGATCCTAAAGTCCAATTTTCAATGTGATGGAAAATGAATTCAAAAGTGTTTCATTTGGAGAAATATTTTCTTTTCTAGTTATTGCAAATGTAAAAGATATATACATGTATATTAACCACTATCATCCACATGAAATCAAACAACAATATCTGATTTAGTTTAATTTATTATTTTCAATTAGACATAACAATCCATTGATGTTTGTACGCAAACGTTTCATCCCTACAACGCCTTAAAGTTTATGACACTTCCATGACTTCATACACCTTTAATATAATTTAACTGATGCTATGCCAATGCTATTGTTAGTGAGAAAAACATAACGGCGGATAATATATGATGGGTATTGTGTAATTAATTACAATTGAATTTGTATTCATTATGCTGCTTTCTTGGTATACAATATCAGCTATGAAACAATTATATTTCAGATAAAAGAACATTTCATTCTTAAACGATATGAAAAAAATTTCCCTGGAACATGTAGCTTTACTTATTGTATGCTATTGCACTATACGGCAGAGGTTCTTTCTATGTACCTTGTCTTCGGCAAACTATCTCATGTTATCACCGCATTTAAATGTAATTATTTACTCAATAAAGTATCACAGCATCTTACAAGTAGTTTGCTGTTTTGCGTATTGTGTACTGGAGGGGTGCGGCTCGGCTGACTTGGTTAAAGTCAATTTTCCTTCTTAGTTCTTATTCAGGTTGAAGTTACAGCATCAAAATAAGGATTAGTGTACAGACAGAAACGCCAGTAAAAAGGTAATATTGAAAGAACAAAACGACGACACCTACGGATTAAACCAGGCATTACTCATATGATTGGAGTGGCTGATGCTTTCAGTATGGACCCATTTAGCATAGTACATGTTCAAATTAAGATCTAGCGCTTAAGGCGTCGGTGTGTCTGTAGTATTCAATGTACTTATGTACCAATGCCCTGAAGTGTGATGACGCGCCAATAGCCTATCTATTAATTACAATAATATAATCCAAAGTCTAACTCTACGCCAATCGAGTGGTGACTTATAACCGGTAACTGTTGCTTCCCGTGTTGTGTCAACGCTGTGGAACTAATTCATTTTTTCAGACAAAACCACAGCACAAAGTATCTTGGAGGCATCCCCGATCCAAACACTGGCATCAGCTGGAATTGATTATCACAAGACGTTCAGCTATGAAGGGTGTGCAGCTTACTCGTACATTCCACAGCGCTGACTGCGATACCGATCACTCTCTAGTCTGCTGTAAATTTAAGCTTCAACCAAACAAGATCCACCACTCTAGGCAAGTGGGTAAACCACACATCGATGTGAGCAAGACGTCATATCCAGACAAGGCTGAAGAATTCACTTACGCCCTCTCCAAGGCGTTCAGTTCAGAACCTCCCTACGGCAGTGCCAAAGAGAGATGGGACAACATCAGAGATACTGTGTACAGTGCAGCCACAAGAATCTTTGGTAAGAAGCAGACAAAGAACAATGACTGGTTTGACGCCAATTCCACCACACTCATGCCAGCAATAGAAGAGCGTCGCAGTGCCCACCTGGAATTCAAGCGTTCTCCCTGCGTGAGGACACTACATGCATATAGGTCTACCAGAAGCAAAGTGCAGTGGTTAGCACGGCAATGCGTTAATGAATACTGGCTTCTACTCTGTCAGAGCATCCAGTCAGCAGTAGACAACGGAAACATCAGAGGCATGTATAATGGCATAAAGAAAGCAATGGGTCCAACGAAGAAAGTGATAACTCCACTGAAGTCTTCTGCAGGCGACATCATTCATGACAAGAACAAACAGGTGGAGCGCTGGGTGGAGTACTACTCCGAACTGTATTCCAGAGAGAATAACATGACCAACAATGCCCTCAACGCCATTGAAAACCTCCCTTATTTGACCAAACTGGATGAGAAACCTACTGTGACAGAACTAAAGCTAGCATTAGAGAAATTGACCACAGGTAAAGCCCCAGGAAAGGATGGCATCCCAGCAGAAGTCATCAAATGTGGCGGCAGTGTGCTGTTCACACACTTTATGATCTTCTCTGCCAGTGCTGGGATGAAGGTGCAGTGCCTCAGGACATGAGAGACGCCAACATCATAACCCTGTATAAGAACAAGGGCGACAGAAGTGACTGCAACAACTACAGGGGCATATCACTTCTCAGCATCGTGGGTAAAGTCTTCGCTAGAGTCATCCTGAACAGACTGCAGACGCTTGCCGACAGAGTGTATCCAGAGTCTCAGTGTAGGTTCCTCGCAGAGAGGTCCACAATCGACATGATCTTCTCCATCAGGCAACTGCAGGAAAAATGCAGGGAACAACACAGACCACTCTTCCTGGCTTTTATAGACCTCACCAAAGCATTCGATCTGGTCAGCAGAGACGGACTCTTCAAAATCCTAACGAAGATTGGATGCCCTCCAAAACTGTTAAGCATGATCCAGTCCTTCCGTGAAGACATAAAAGGCACGGTGCGGTATGATGGCTCATCGTCCGAACCATTCAATATCCACAGCGGAGTGAAACAAGGCTGTGTCCTTTCCCCCACGCTCTTTGGCATCTTCTTCGCTGTCCTGCTTAAGTACGCCTTTGGGACGTCCACAGAAGGGATCTACCTGCACACGCGTTCAGACGGCAGACTGTTCAACCTGGCACGACTGAAGGCAATGAGCAAAGTAAGGAAAGCAACCATTAGGGACATGCTCTTTGCAGATGATGCTGCTATAGTCACTCACACAAAAGCTGAACTACAACGCCTGATGGACCGCTTTGCTAAAGCATGTGATGAATTCGGGCTGACCATCAGCCTAAAGAAAACCAACGTGATGGCTCAGGACGCAGACCCTCCCAGCATAACCATTAACAACTACAAACTAGAAGTAGTCAGTGAGTTCACTTACCTTGGCTCTACCATCACCAACAACCTCTCACTCGATGCCGAGCTCAACAAGCGGATTGGAAAGGCGTCAACAACTCTCTCTAGATTGTCGAAGAGAGTGTGGAACAACAACAAGCTGATATTAAACACTAAGTTCACCGTGTACCGTGCCTGCATGCTTAGACAACAAGCTGACATTAAGCACTAAGTTCACCGTGTACCGTGCCTGCATGCTTAGCACTCTTCTGTATGCCAGCGAAACTTGGACCCTGTACGCCTCTCAGGAGAAACGACTAAGCGCCTTTCACATGCGTTGTTTCCGTCGCATACTTGGGATCACCTGGAGCGATCGTGTGACAAACAACGAGGTGCTTCAACAGGCCTAAATTCCCAGCATGGTCACACTCCTCCGCCAACGTCGCATCAGATGGCTGGGTCATGTGCATCGAATGGACGATGAACGGATCCACAAAGACCTTCTATACTGTAAGCTTGCCTCAGGCAGAAGATCAATAGGACGGTCACATCTTCGCTTCAAGGATGTCTGCAAGCAAGATATGAAATCTCTTGGAATAGAGGTCAACACCTGGGAAGAGCTTGCCCTCGACAAGTCCAGCTGGCGACATGCTCTGTACACAGGTCTGAAAGCCAGCGAGGAAAAGTTACGACAGCTCGCATATGAGAAAAGATCTCAGAGGAAGAGGAAGCAGTTCCAACCAAGACCCGAGTCATACTTCAAGTGTAGCAACTGCAGCAAGGATTGCCACTCCCGTGTGGGACTTTATAGTCACAGAAGACGCTGCACAGCTACAAACTAGGGCACCTTTCATGGGCGCATTTTCATCGTCTCTCGAGACTAACGGAAGCCAACCAACGATAATACAAAGTTGTCGTTTTCTGAATTCACTAAAATTCAAAATGAATGTTTGTAAGAAAATTAATGAAAAGCACTGTATTTACAGTGAATAAAAATTTGAATAAATAATTGACTCAGATTAAATACTAAAAACAACAATACAAATGATTCTTTTTCAAGACCTTTGAGCAAGAATGAAAATTATTTAAATTTTTAAGTAAACAAGATTATATATATATTTATATATATATATATATATATATATATATATATATATATATATATATATATATATATATATATATATATATAAAACACATCAAATGCCAGGATGTAAAACAAGTTCATTTCTAGAACAACCTAAGCTATAATAAGACAGTCTGTGACTAAAATTTTAATAAAGAACATGGTAAACATAATGTCCTTGACTCAGATTTAGATGATAATCCTAATAGTATACCAACACTCATAGGGAAATAGTAACTATGTCTTATTTGTTTACAAAATAAAAACATCAGTCTCTAGTCAGGTGGATAGTCAGCTTAATTTTGGACAATGTCCCAAATACAATTGTACGTAACTTATAATGATGGAGAAAAATACTATATATATATATATATATATATATATATATATATATATATATATATATATATATATATATATATATATATATATATATATATAGTTATATTTATATAGTTATATTTAATTTGTATTCGTTAGTATTTTTCTGCATCATTATAAGTTACGTACAATTGTATTTTGGACATTGTCCAAAATTAAGTTGACTATAGTAGAACAGCAATTTGACAGAACAGAGACCAGTCTGAAAATTATTATCTCTTGCCGGTGCTAATTGAAAAATGAAATCTATGCAAAAGTTAGTAAATGATAGCGATACTTTCCAAATGGGTATGGGGGAATAATCTTTTTCTGAATATATTGTTGTCATCTTTTCAGGTTCACATGGTCATTGATGCTTAAGCATGTTGACTTAATCCTGCTTTATTTATTTTATCAAAGATTGAAACAAGGTCAAAAAAGAGGGAAAAGGAACCAGACTCTGTAGGGCCGCTCGGATACGTTTCATTGTAGCAGCATAGGTATTCTATGCCGCGTTCTACGTTGGCACATTGTCAGCCCTCTGTCAATTTTCCTCGTGTCAAGTGGCATTTTGCTACCAAATTTAAACGTTGTGGCACTGAAATTATCCTAGCAGAGATATAACACCGTGAAGAGTTTCAAAACGACAGGTGAAGCAAATAACACTAAGGGACATATTTCACCCACTAATGTCATACATCCACTTTAATTTTAACGTTATTTCAATATTCTCTCTCTCTCTCTCTCTCTCTCTCTCTCTCTCTCTCTCTCTCTCTCTCTCTCTCTCTCTCTCTCTCTCTCTCTCTCTCTCTCTCTCTCTCTCTCTCTCACACACACACACACACACACACATCCATATAAATTTGGGGCGGCTATTGTTAGTTTCACTTCGTTCTCTGTTACCCAAGAGGATGGGTTGGCTTTCCACTCTCATTAGATAAAAGCCAATGCAGGTCGCGTGTCTAGGCAAGTTTGTTTTGTTTTGTTTGTTTTGTTTTTTTATTTCAAAAATGAATTAGTTGTTTACTTTTCTAACTCCAGAAATAAAGATCTGATATTTCAAAGTAAGAAAATATGTTCAAATATGGGTAACACATGACTTCCATGTTATTCACATCTCATACATTTTAGAATATATCGCTGCCGTAAGGCTGGTTTGATATTTGCGCAAATTAAACCTTAGTACAAGGTCTCCAAGCATTTGTACATACGAACCATGACTAGATTCTGCCTAACCTGTCTGTAAACTGGTACTAAAAGACATGTAAAGGAAGAAGATATGGCAGATCATATTTGCTTCATTGTGACGTCTGCAGCATGCGCTCTTTTGTACCATTTCTCAGCATTGTGCTTCATAACTACAAGTAAATAATTCTTGACATTTTCCATTCTGTATGTGGCAAAATCTTGCCATTCTTCTACAAAGCCAATGCAGTGAAAAATCACAACAAACACAGACTCAAGTATCAGTGTGTTCGATTTTCTTCAGCTGTCATTTATTCACTATCTTTGCAGCGTTGTAGCAGTGAAGCAATTCTTCCAAAAGGAGTATCTAACTTTACATTCAGAAATTTTGAGGATTCATGATTCATCGATAAAACGAAATTTATTCCTTACTGTATATTCTACATCGTCGTCTTCTTGCTGTTATTACTATTTTATTATTATTATTAGTAGTAGTAGTAGTAGTAGTAGTAATTTATTATTATCATTATTATTATTATTATTATTATTATTATTATTATTATTATTATTATTATTATTATTATTATTATTATTATTATTATTATTATTATTAAATTATTATTATATTATTATTACATTATATTATTATTATTATTATTATTATTATTATTATTATTATTATTATTATTATTATTATTATTATTATTAAACAAATATCATAAAAATTTCTTCCAGCAAGATTTAATTTCCTTGTGTATTCTTTCTTCTTCTTCTTCTTCTTCTTCTTCTTCTTCTTCTTCTTGTTCTTCTTCTTCTTCTTCTTCTTATTATTATTATTATTATTATTATTATTATTATTATTATTATTATTATTATTATTATTATTATTATTATTATTATTATTGTTGTTGTCATTATTATTATTACTATTATTATTATTATTTATTATTATTATTATTATTATTATTATTATTATTATTATTATTATTATTATTATTATTATTATTATTATTATTATTATTATTATTATTATAATATCATAAAAATTTGTTCCAGCAAGATATAATTCCCTTGTGTATTCTTCTCTTCTTCTTCTTCTTCTTCTTCTTCTTCTTCTTCTTCTTCTTCTTAATATTATTATTATATATATATATATATATATATATATATATATATATATAGAAAGAGAGAGAGAGATACACACACACACACACACACACACACTATATATATATATATATATATATATATATATATATATATATATATATATATATATATATATATATATATATATATATATATATATATATATATATATGGTAAACAGTCGTATTTAATCGAATATAGAGTAAGCCTGCCAACCAGACTAAGGAACCCTCACGTGATCATGCCCTATGACGTCACAGGGAGTTCCCTATATAATGAACTAACAGTATTGTGTTAATGTATACCCTGACCTTGGGTGAATTTATCATATACCATACTGTACCTTAAGACAATGATAGTATTTTGGATTAGTGCACAAAACAAGGCTGTCATAGTTATGAACTGACTTTATTCAATATTTTTTTAATAAATGAATCATCTTGTGTTATGGTTGAAAAGAACTCATGAGTCTGAGTTTACTCCATTCTCCCCTCATTAGTCATCTGATAAGCATACTCATTCTTGGTGCTATATAGTAATGTAGTATAAAACCTAATTTGGTCAATACAGTATATTATAGTGGTATAATAACAGCAGTCTTGTATCTTGTTTAAAACCTTTTAAAACCCTTTCCATGACATTGTACTTATGAGAACCCGCGAAAGTTATGGACACGCTCTCTTCAAAAGGCGAGTCATTTTTGGTAGAGATTCCACACTAAATTAGTAACCAACAAAACTGTGTTATCATAATGCTATCGTCTCTAAGACTCTGTCGAACTGACAAATATAAGATCAAGTAACACAAAGAAAAATACAACTATAAATACAAATACAGCGGGATTATGGCCCGGATGCAATGCATATAAGACGCGTGTAAATCCATTGACAATTGTAAGGGTTTGCATCGTAACTATTATTATTATTATTATTATTATTATTATTATTATTATTATTATTATTATTATTATTATTATTATTAGAAACGTAGTACAGATAACCTTTGTACATAAGTATAACCCCCAAATATAAATACAAAGATAAGGCTGCAAGCATATTTATTACACCTATATATAATACATGTACAATATCACCAAGACCAGTTCCGTATTATTTCGAGTAAACGGGTTTTCTCGCATTTACGCAAGGATCTTGCTCTTTCACGTACACTTGTCAATTTATTGCATGTTAGGTTGATCTCAAATGTACAATTGTATCGTAAATATCTCACAACTTAGGTCCAGCGTGTGAATGTCCTGGTCCACAACGACATTTTTACGGTCTTACTTTCTTCCTTCAGATCTTTGTATGCGCACAATTTTTTCACTTAAATTCAAAAACCATATTTTCGTTTTTCTTTAGATGCATGCTTAGCACGCGATTGCAAAAAATTGTAAAACGATTGCAGAGTATGATTATTTGGGCAAAGTTTATTTGCTGGGGGTGAGGGTGGGGGTTGGGAAGGGTAAATCAAGACCAGAGTATATTTTTCCAGTTATAAATAATAATTTATAAACTTCATTTTGCCTCACATATGTATGTCTTTTTCGTAATGTATGTCTTATTTGTAATGACACTAAATTAACAGCACCAAGAGTCCATGTTCGTAAACATTTATCAACACCGCAATTATACATATAACAAAGAATCCAACATTTTTAGTTATGTCTGATATTTTAGCTTCAAAAAATCAAACAGAGATTAAAACATTTTTTATAAACTGCGACCGCATCTTTTGTTTTCTGTGTGAAATACATGGTTGATCAGTCAGATGATTAACAGGCGTGTAGATCTGAATTTTAGTTTTTATTTTTTTTCCAAACTTGATTTTGAAATTATTCAGAACAAAACACAAAAATTACAGCGTGGGAATTTTAAAACAGATTAGGAATGGCAGTGAGAATTTTATTTGCTGAAAATTTTACTACTTTTAGGTGTTTGTAAACTTGTTTCATTTTTAAGTTAATTTTATATCGTCGTTTGACTACCATTTGAAATCTTTCAAGATAACATCAAGTACAGACGCATTTTGCACGTAGTAAATATCAGAGGGATTTTGTATTGCTTTCTTTAAGTGTTACTATGCTGCAATACATACTTCATTATGGGTAGGTATATCGCAATATATTGCAATACGGTTGCACTCCTAAATTGAGGCCTCAGTTAGGGAAAACCGAATGAATATATAACCCTAACACGCTTGTATTATCGACACTAAGGAGTCATAACTGCCACAGATAGTATCACAGGTTAGACTAGCGTGAGTATTGGTTGTAATTCTGACAATGTCAGACACATTAATGTGACTAATACCATCGAGTCCTACATTTCATGCAAAACGTAGAACTGAATTAGTGTAATATAGATCATCAATGATTCCAACGGGTTAGTTGATTAGCAAGCGAAACGCCCTGGGGTCCATGATGCTAGTTCTTGAGTAACCGCTGACAAAACGATACGGCCTCATTAATGACTCCTGGAGATTTTATGCCGGTCAAATTGATCCCACAAGCATTTCCAGCCTGTCCACGAGTTCATGGCTTGCCGTCGTTCAGTCACCATTAACCTCACCAGCATATTCTTCTTTCTCAACGAGTTATCTCCCAACTAAACTTTTATAATTGTCAATATTATCGAGATATTCCTCACACTCTTTGAGTCTTACATAAAACATTTTAAACTTTTCCCGATATAACCACTTCACCCAATTACCAGATGCTGCATCGTCGGTATATGTGTTATAAAATGTTTTTGTTACAGTCTCTTCATTAGTAACGAAACGAAGCGTCAAATGTGACATCCTTTTTTATCTTTTAGCGGCCCAGATCGTTAAAAATATAAAGCTGTGGTTTGCGTGACTCTCGCTTCAGTGGAGATATTGCCTTGGCCATCTAGTCTTGGACCTAAGCCGAGTCTTCTTTCTCTACTCAGGCTGTCCAATGGCAGGGACTATCCTGGCAATTGGACCAGTTTCTCTTTTTGCTACTAGCATTGTGATTGTTGTTCTGCAACGTTTGTCGCCTGTTCCGATGGATTTGATCAGTGAAGCAAACATAACACGCTGTAAAGTTTTTCTTTGGTGTGTCAGGACGGAAATATATCTCCAACGCTTTCACAGACATCTCCTTAACTGTGGCGACGTTTCAATCAGTCCAGGTCAGCTTTGTCGCGTCGGTCAGCATACTCGGCTATGACATCAATGGTGGTAGTAATTATATTCGTTTAATCGATTTGTTTCAACCAATGCGATACTTGCATGGTTCATCATTCAAGTCAATAGTAAATAGTGAGCAAACGATTTTAGTCCTGAGTGACCACCGCGAACAGATTCTGAATCTCAACCCACAAGCAATCAACATCACGCCAGGTTCGTATTGATATCGCAGTACCGTGGCTTTATTGGGTTATAACAAAATTCGTACATCAAGAGCATTGATACACCAACACTGACAGGCTTTGTAAGCGTTAATTAATGATGTAACTATTTAAGTCAAAACGATGTTATCCGTCCAACTGTTAAATGGCAATATTTTTTGTTTCAGCAGTCAAGTTCAATATCTTATCTTTTATTGTAGATACATGTGAGACCTTTTCTCTAGTATAAATAATAGGAGACACCAGTATAATAATATGATACAAGAAGGCTTCATTGTTTGTTGGTTTTTTTTTTTTTTTTGTTTGTTTGTTTGTTCTCATCAGGGTTTTAATAGATTGATTCTGGGTGTGTCCAGTAGTTATGAAGCTATCATTAGAGAAGTTGAAAAATTAGGCAATTCATGTTTTATGAAGCTGCAGTAAGGGAAGGAAGTTTTCAGATTTTGGGGGGACAATGTAAATTTTAAAATGGGGGTGTGACATGAAAGGGAAAATTATCATGGAGGGATAAAACATTGGTTTGCATCTGCTGCTATTGTGCAACACATGAATTTTGTCAATCTACCAGACAAGCCAGAGGGATCGGTTCAAGACCTTGCCTTGGATCAGATATCTCCATCAGAGAGAGATCATAGAAGTTTAAAATCCAACTACACCTACACAACCCTGATTTTAAATGCAGCAGTGAATCATCTCCCCTTTATGAAAAAGTTTCAAGATTTCTTTTGCAGTTAAATTGAAGGTGAAATTTCTGAGGGGCATGCAAATAAATCAGCCGTAGTTCCACTTCAGTGCTTCCTGAAAATGAACAAAAGTAGAGTGATGTCTGTAAGATAATGTCGTCATACAATGAAATGACAGATGAAATCTATGGATGCACAGAGCATCCTCCAGTCCATATCGGTGGTAATCAATTGACCAAGGAGAGATTTAGTGGTACAAAAGGATTACATCAAGGTGCATTTTGTGCCATAGAGACTGGGGGATCTGTATCCAATCACATTTGAACTCTGGCATACATCTATGAATTTCTTGATAATGGCTTATCAGTAGCTCTTTAGTTTGGATAGTTTTGAAACTGGCTCTATGAATGGAGATAGAATTCTTATAAGGTGGCATTATGGGAACTCTGACGTGAAGAATCATTATGGTATAGACAACGATTTTGTTTTGTCATTTGTTAAATCATACATTGTTGAGGCACTGTGTTATTTCTTTGGACTTTGTGATTTAAACAGTACTCCAATCAAGAACATACCTCCAGACTTTATAACAGATATTTGGCTCCAGCAGGCTAAGGATTATTTTATTGAAATACATGTATATGTCTTCTCACGGCACGAGATGTACATGATTGTTAAAGAAACTGTCATGGATTTACTGATACCCATTCAAATTAGCAATGAAGAAGTAAAACTTTATATATTTTGAAGCTAGGAAAAAAGACAGCTTTAAAGCCAATGGATACTGTTCATGTGCAACAGTATGGCCATACTATGTTACAGGTTGGTGTACTGTTCATGGAGCTTTTGGATGTGATACACAGATCTGACAGTGACAGGTTACTTGGTTGCCTTAAATACATGACGTTGATGTTCAAGAGTCATAACAGTAGAAGTAAATATGCTTGGAAATCTTGCACCTAATATGCTATCAACAAGCATCATATAGTTTGCGCACTGTATCTATGGCCTTTTTGTCAACATCAAGGGGAAGAAATATAGTCATATACCAGCAGAAAGAGTAATGGAACACCTTGTAAAAGGACCGAGAAAATGCTTCAACTACTGGACACAATGAACAAAGACAAAAACCTACTGGCCAGATCTAAAGCAGTAGCTTTCATGAACAACATTGCTGATAATTTTGACAGTGTATCTGATATAAAAGTGAGCTCAGGCTATCACAAACAGAGAAACTCTCATAATGATGAGCTGAAAATGATGTATGATCTGTGAGAAATGAAACCTTTTGCATCATATTCAGGCAGTTTTTTGAGTGCTCACAAAAGTATACAGGCACCAGCAGATTAAGTAAACGGACTTGAGTTTGAGTCCTGGATCGATTATCACAAAGTTAGACTGGATTTTGAATCTGGAAAATAACATTAAAATTCTAAAAACAATCAATAAACCTTTATCATGGAATTTTCCAGAACCTTCATCTGCCACAATGCATATGAATAGCAGCACATTTTAATTTAAACCTCAGTAGAATAAATTACAGAGTTGTCTGCCACTATTCTCAGTGAATGACAGAAATATGGAATAATTGTACATATTACATGCATAGTCATCTTACGATGATGCAAATATGGATTAATCAGTGTTATTATAAATTTTGCAATGGTTATTTCCATCTGCTCTGATGACCTAGAGCATCCATCTTGGATGCAGAAGGTCACAGGTTTGAATCCCAGACATGTCATAGAAAGACTATGACTTACTTGGCAAGAGCTTGAACGAGTTGGAATAAATTGGTGAGCTGTTGACCAGCGAGCGAGTGTGTGCAATACCAACGCACCGACTAATTTCCTATGGCTTGTTTTTTTTTAATTATTTTTTTAAAAAATTGTTTACGTCAATTTATCTTGTACTCCCCCATGTCAACAATTATGAAAAACTTCTTCAAATCCCCACCCCCATTTTGTTGTCATAATTAGTGGATGACCCCAGAGATGCTGTCACGTTCATTTTTTTCCTTTATGTACACATGGTCATAAATTGAAATCTGTATCTCATTTGCATGTAACCATATGGATTCATTTATCAGAACATTACAGTGACAGATAACAAAGAAAAACTATGAAAGTCACAAATTCAAGTGTTAAATTTTAGTACATTTTTTTTAAATCATAGTAAATCAGAGTTACTGTTGTCCACATATAATCATACAAAGACTTTTTGAAAGTTGAATTATTTATTTAATGTACATGTTAATGTGTTTTATTTGTTTTTATATTTTAATCTAACAAACTTTTAGTTAAATTGAGAAATCACTGTTAGGACATATTTGAATGATTGATTATGACAGTATAAAAATGAAAATACTGTTCAAATTCATGTCATATTTCAGTAATGATGAAAAGTACAAAATAAATATGAAATATTTGTCTCAACATATCGATAATGTTAACCTTAATAATGCATCTCTCAACATTATATTGGTACTGTAAAATTAACTTTAGACTAAGTTTTGGAATCCTATTAACTAAAACTTGAAAACAATATTCATTATGGAAGCAAGTCAAATTAGTGTTGATAACATTATAACTTCTGTACAATTCTTAACATTAAATGTTCTAACATTGTCTTTCAGTTATGATGATAGTGAGAGTGAATTTTGAAGAAATTCTTAACAAGTGAAGCATGTGAATGAAACCTGATTGTAATTTATGGTTTCTTTTGGAAATCTTGCAAAACAGCAGCAAATTAAATTTGTATCATGTGGAGGCAATTAATGTGCCTTGCCTAATGAATAGAGTATATTTATAGTAAAGTATCAATATCAGTATTAAGTAGTGTAGCAAGAAATTTGGCTCCTACTCACCCAGTCTTATTGATAGGCCCCACTCCCAATAAAGTTTGTCTGATAGTATTTTACTTTCCTTAACCCCCACCCGAGGTTGTATGGGACGCAATGCCACTTTCTTTCAAGAAATCAATTTGAAATGGAACTGTTTAGGTGACAGTAAGATATGTCCAATGTTAGCCAAATTGTCAGCCTCATAAAAAATGGTTGGTATTTTGTTCTTAATTGTTTGCAAAATGTGGGTTGTCATGTTAAATTATACATCAATATCAATGGAAAATTGATCAAACAATTGATTTAAAATTGAACATTGAGATCATGTTGTCTAAAACATTCAGTTTTTGGCAACATTTACCCTTTCACCCCTTCATGGAAGTGATTTGGCATTAACCTTTGACCAATTTATGTCATCTATCAAACTATACCAATTCTGACGTAGTAATTATCAAGTAATCAATAGCAAATGGAAAGTCGTACATGATGCAGTCGAAATGTGCAGTATTTGACAAAATATCGTCACTATTGCCTATTCGTAGAAGACGGTTGTTATATCGATCCAAATATTTTACAAAATTTGGGCTATAATGGAAAACGATATATAGGTATTTATTTAAAATTGATCAATGAATTCATTACAACTAGACTATTGTGGAATGGGCAATATTTGCTAAATAATCGTTAAGATATTTTCGTCTTAATCTTTGGCAAAATTAAAGCTGCCGTGCATAACCTCATATCAATTTCGGCGTAAAATTTATCAAGGAATCGATTGAAAAAGTAATTTTTGAGATGACGTTGTGGGAAAAATGCAATATTTACAAAATAATGTTGTGTGCATCTCTATACTTCGTCTTAGCCTAATTGTAGAAATATTTGTAAAAATACCTACGTTTCCGATTTGTTCATTAAACTTTTACAAACGATAACGACTGCTATAGTTTAAATCGAAAGTACTAGTAAAGTTCGTATTGTGTCACTAACAAACAGAATATTAAAGAAATAAATGTGCCAGGGTTAGAGTAACGAGATCTCTACATACAGGGCCATTTGTTTTGATCACGTGACAATACGTCGTCGTCGTTCGCCTGACTTAGTATAGCGGAGTGTAACGCAGGGAGCATACTAAGCAGGGGACCAGACTAGACAGATGGCAGTGATCGGTAACAGCGAGGGATTTAGACCTCTTAGCCACTCAACTCTCCCCCCGGAAAAAAATAAGTTTGAATATACATAGCAATACATACATACATGCATGCATGCATGCATGCATGCATGCATGCATGCATGCATGCATGCATACATACATACATACATACATACATACATACATACATACATACATACATACATACATACATACATACATACATACATACATACATACATACATGCATGCATGATTAAGTGTTTGGATCATTCGTACAAGTACCCTTGAAATATAATCCTCTTTAGGTTTGCGTGGTAAAACATTGTATCACAAAATTAATGGAATGCTTAAATAGTCTCTGCTCTCAAAAACACATGTCCATCAAAATTTACATACTAATTTATGCAAATATTATAAACTGCGGTATGTTGAATAAACATCTTGTTTTCTAAGAATAATAAAACTGTTTTGGGGTTTGCACCGAGACAAGGAAATTCCAATCATGTGGGAGACAAATAATGTAAACACACGATATGGATTTCCTTGTCTTGGCGCAAAAACTGACATAAATTACTTTTTTCTCCAAGTGTTTCTTTTTTTAAAGTAATTAAGAAACCTAGCATTTTTGCAGTAAATGCAGATTGGGGGTCGATGATAAAGTTTAACGAAACCAGTTTGACATAACAAATTTCTGTTGGTTGCCATCTCATCTGTAGCTTTTGAGAGAGTTTGGATTTTTCAGCCAGTGAGATGTATAGATTGTGTATCTGGAGCTAGACCAAATAGAATTAAGAATTATATATATATATATAAATATATATATATATATATATATATATATATATATATATATATATATATATATAAATATATATATATATACATAAATATATATATACATATATAGATATATACATACATATATATATACTCACACACACACACACATATATATATATATATATATATATATATATATATATATATATATATATATATATATATATATATATATATATATATATATATATATATATATGTCTTCATATCAAAGGCAAACAACTTCCATCCTTCAATAAAATTCCCGGCAGAAATTTCCAACTCAAACCATGTTTTCCTGGACTCAACAACCAGACTGGTGGAAAACAAATTACACACAGACATCTACTCGAAACCAACCGACAAACACCAGTATCTTCTCCCAACCAGCTGTCATCCAAAACACTGCATTAAGAACATTCCATATAGCCAGGCACTGAGGATACTTAGAATTTGCTCCGACGATGAAAGATTCCTAGAAAGGTCTAAAGAGCTGGCTAAACATTTAATTTACCGAGGCTACGACAAAGACCTGATTGCGGAGGCAATCCAAAGGGCCAAACAAACAAACCGTGATGACCTACTCAGATATGGACAGAAAGAAAAGGTTGATAGGATACCATTTATTCTGACCTATCACCCAGACAATCCCAAAGTAGGTAAAATCATCGCAAACCACTGGCCAACCGTGCAATCGTCAGACATACTAAACCTAATACTTCCGAACAAACCTGTAGTAGCTTACCGGAGACCAAAAAACCTAAAGGACATCATAGTCAGGGCCAAGCTAACAACAATCGCTAGTCAAAACCAACCTAGTCAATCTGGACCCTGTGGCGATAAAAGATGCAAAACCTGTCAACATATGATAGAGACTAAGACATTCACTAGCACAGTGACTAAAGAAAAACTAAACATACATGGTCCAAACAAAACGTGCAAAACAGAGAATGTGATTTATCTCATCACATGTAAGATCTGTGGCCTTCAGTACGTGGGAGAAACTGAAAAGCTACACAAAAGGATAAACCTTCATAGATCTGATTGGATGACAAAAAAGCTGTACAGAAGCCCGGTCGCAGAACACTTCTCCTCCCCTGGCCACACTTTCAGTGATATAATACTTATCGCTATTGCTAACAACCACAGCTGGAGTTCCGAAACCAGGAAGGAAAAGGAATCATACTGGATACGCCGCCTTAGAACATTGAAACCAAGCGGTCTAAACCAAGAAGACTAGAAAATGAAAACTATGCACTAGTAGAATCTAACATTTTCTAAATCTTCTTATTATCCTTCAATTTTTACTATAAGAATAACCGGTATAGAATCAAATATCCGGGATATAATCTGCGTTACATATGTACACAAAGTAAAAATAGATGTCGCTTTGGCTTGTAGACTTTTAGGGAATTATACAACGTTTTCAGTTTCCGCAACTAGTCTATACAAGCTGGTTGTATTTATAGTTTTAGCACATGTGAAGACAGAAATGTAGAGGTTTACAAACACAACGTTTTTGTGTTTATTTGTTTGTCGTAACTATGTTTTGTATTTGCCTTTGAAAAGGCTAGTTAGTTACTAGTTTCGTACTGTTCGTCGTCAGTTTATTGCATATATATATATATATATATATATATATATATATATATATATATATATATATATACAGAGAGAGAGTGAGAGAGAGATGTTCTATAATGCCTTTAATTTCAAATTGGCAAACTAAAATGCTGTAGCTCGTACCAAAGTTACAATTATACTTTCATGCCTGAACTCTAAACGCTTCAAATTGTAAATGAAAATTTCAAATCAAGGATAGTGATGCATCTCTCATTAAGTCGTGTTCACAAAATGATCTCAACATTGACAAAATAATACATTTTAAAGTGTTTAAGAAATTTAGATGATAGATCTTAATTGTATGCAAATTAAAATCATGATATATAGGGACTCGTATATTATTTTCAATGCAGGGACAATCATGAAAATTTTCATGTGCCTTTGGCAAAGTCTTTTGTCATGCAGCGATGCGACATTTTAAGTGATATGGCAGTGCTACTAGCTCTTCGTGACTGATAATATTCAAGCTAAATTTGTGAATGAAGCAGCTGTAAGATTATTATCTATCATGCCCCACCAATCCTGTGTTGTACTAACATTCATATATTACAATACATCATCTGGTGACAGCCATCATGACAAAAGAACAGAACGTGCTTGAGGAAAAGTCTGCGTCCGGTGGCGATTGCTGCAAGATTGTGCTTATAGTCACATCTGCGTTAAGTTTTGCAGCGGTGTTTGGTTTTGTGAACTATGTACAGTTTTATGAAATTCGGTCTCTACAGCAGAGAGTGCACAAACTAGAGGTTGCTCAAACTGGTATAACGTCAGACATTTCTATAATTGCAAAGGTAAGTTAGTAAATATGTTAGCTTTGATTTTGCAGCACCAAGTCAACTTAATTACGCTACATGTATTTAGTGCTTTCTGGTAGAAGGCATGTTGATCGTGTCTCATGTTCCTGATCTTTTTTGTTCTGATGTCAAAAGTACAGATATGGTCAGGGCTGAAGACAGCAATAACGGGCTTTAGGGTAAGAAACAACCTGATCTCTCTTAGGTCTTCTTCAAACCAAACGTTTCTTTTATAAAATTAAAAAGTGTTGTTCAGGCCCCGTCCCCATGGGCATATCTCTGTTAGCCCTAACCCTTCTTCTCAGCTTTGTGAGTGGTTTAAATAAATAGTTTCCGTGATATTCCACTGCTACAGATAAATTTAGAAACGTGATTTATTTGTGTTATGTATTTAATTTTTTTATTTCATTACATGTAATTGTAATGTTACATTGTTTGCTAGACTTGACATTGTCAAAATTGAATAAATCTCTGCTAGACCTAATTGACATTTTTTTAATTATTTATTTCATTTTTTATAAATAGCTAATAATAGCCTCGCTATTTTATATGTTTATGAGCTTATTATCAGGATAATTAGTTAGGAAAACAAAGGAGTAGATATGTTGACCAGGGTCAGGGTTTTGGAGATTCCTAAGTGAGTTTTATAGGCTATTGTTTTGTAAAAAAACAAGGCTCATTAGATCATTCTAGAAGGCTTTTTTCCATTAGGTAATGGTTATTATTTAGAAAATGCTTATTGTGACCTGAGGTCAAGAAGAGAAATATATTAGCATGTGACTGTGAGGATTTTATCAGTCGTGCTTAAACATCTAGCACTTTAAGTTGTATTATATTGTGACTAATTTGGGCTGAATTTTACTTTTTCAAATTATTGATTTTTCTGGAAATGCAAAAGTGCTCTGATAAAATTCTTGAATAAAAGACATTCATTGGAATATATACTGAATTCAAACCTGGAATACTATTTATGTGATTCAGCAAGAGACTGTTGACATATCAGCACTTTACAGGCCATATAAGCCAGGTCATCGCCTTCCATTTCAAATATTTTCGGGACTTGAGTTGAGTTTTATTCAGCACTTTTTATTACTAGGACTTGTGTCTTTGATTCTTGAAACTTTTTTTATTTAATTCGCAAAACCGTAAGTTCTTTTTTCTCATTTTTTCACTTTTTATTCTAGGGAATTAAATTATTTGTTAAATTTTACAAAGCTTGTTGTCTTCATTATTTTTGTTACTTATTTTAAGAGCACAGACTCGTAACATCTGCCTTTAGGCCAGCACTCATTTGCATTGGCCTGCAAAACCAACTTCCGGCAAGCATTTATTTCATGACTGCGTGCGAATTGATCTGTTGGACTAATAAAATATATTGTTATGTTTGTTCCAATCACAGTAATAAGTGGATAGATAGACAGAAAGTTACCTTGCACAGGTTCGGTCCCGAAAACCCTAAAATTTTTAAAAGAAGCGATACAAAATAGTGAGACAAGCAAATTATTACCCTGTGTGGCGTTTTGTGCCTATGCCGTTATAGCAAATATGGACCTTTTTATATCAGACTTAGCCACCCCAAAAGGTAT
The DNA here is from genome assembly GCA_016746295.1 of Potamilus streckersoni. NCBI lineage: Eukaryota > Metazoa > Mollusca > Bivalvia > Unionida > Unionidae > Potamilus > Potamilus streckersoni. The sequence continues at coordinate 2,103,704 of JAEAOA010000272.1, read as the reverse complement.
AGAGCTCATCATTCCACCATTTGCAATTATTAAAAAAAAACTATCCAAGCGCGAAGAACAACATACTAAAAACATTGCTAATCAACGGATACACTTTGAAACAACACGAGAAGATAAAAACATTTAGAATGATGCAGGGTATGAAGCCAATATCATTGGCCAATCAGTCTAAAAAAATATGGAAAATTTGTGCCAAACCTACACTCACCATTCGTGCTCAATTTTTATGAAATATAAAGTATTCCAGTTGTGTCTTTATTATGATCATTATGACTTTTGTTAATATTTTCTTTCTGTTTCGGGAATGTATAGAGATTAGAAGTATAAGTGTGCATTCACATACTAGAGAGCTAATAACCTTAAGGTAAAATAAGTTCCGCGACTTTTGTAATTGGAAGGAAAACAATTTACTAGTCTTTGCATGTTGCATGTAGACAAAAATAGTTTTATGGCTGCTTTCCTCTTGAATAGCTGAGTCACTGGTATCCAGCGGTCAGACATCTGATAAACTCACAATGTGTGTATTACATATTTTTTGTATTAATATTTATGCTAAAAATATGAATCAAATTAAATTTGGCATGACGCAATTATTTTATCTTTAAAACACATTTTTTAACATTTAACACACATCTAACGTATTTGCACTAAAAAAATGAAAAAAAACACTACCCAATCACCACACATGGATTCCTCAAAAAACAATTGACGAAGCTGTTGCTGATACAGTTCCGCTTTGTCAGTAAGATAATAAGCGTTTCTTATCTTTACATGAATTACATAATAAATGAAGCAATTAAACTGGGTGTTAAACGTAGTTACCATCATTTATTTGATACATGATATTATAAGTGAGTTGCTAAAATTTCTGGCTTCTTTGATTTAAAAAAAAATGTTCTCATCTATACATGTATGACTTGTGTACCTTTTATTCATTCAGTGATATACTAGAGGACTACTAATCCATTTGGGTATATTTTATTAAAAAAAAAACTCCAGCTATTCAATAATGAAAAATAAAATTCGCTGTAAAACATGTGCATCTAAGATAGCTAATAACATTATTCCAATACAAAGGCATGTGAGCACTTGCTCTTACAAGCATGTGCTATCACAAGCAATGACGGCTTTAGTTGTTTGTTCTATGTTCTTACCGGCGCGCTCTAGCAGACAGGGTAGGTAACTGAAATTTTACATTTTCACACACCTTCCTTCTGCTTGGCAAGATATGTAATTTTACTTGAGAGTGAACTTGCGCTTTACTTACCTCTATTTTGATTATACATAAATCAGGTAGTATTAGTTATGAAGTGAAACTATAAAGGTTTGGTAGTAGTAGTAGTAGTAGTAGTAGTAGTAGTAGTAGTAGTAATAGTAGTAGTAGTAGTAGTAGTAGTAAAGGAAATAGAGGAATACAGCCGAACCTTTTTGATATCACTGCGGCCATTCTCTTCCAAAACACTCTTCGATGGTCGTCCGTCTTCCGACCCAACAATTAAAATTGACGTCAACATTTTTAAACTGTTTACTAAACTTTGCGGTTATCATAATATCCTATGTGGATTGTGACATAGTGTTTAATTAACATTTTATGGATTATCACATACTATATGTTTAGTAGATAATGCAGCAGGTAAGAAACACACAACACAAAGTCTTCCTGTTGACATAGCACTGAAAACTATGAAACAGCAAACCGATAATATTTTGAAGATTTGCCCCAAATTAGTACAGTGAAAGGTTAGACTATCTGCTTTTATAATTTATATTGGACAAAACACTATAATACAATATAGATATTCACAACGAAATTTGCAGCAAGAAAGAGAAAATCAAGCTGATACACTTCCTTTTCACAAAAGAGAGCAATGTAGTATTGGATTGCCTAAGGTCGGAATCTACTTAGATTTAAAATAGATTTTAATAAAGGTAAAACACGCGTGGGATGGTTCAAGAAAATAATGAAAGAATTACTGTATCTACTAAACCTATAGTATGTGATAATCCATAAAATGTTAATTAAACAATATGTCAGAATCAACATACTATATTATGATAACCGCAAAGTTTAAATTTAGAGGTAGTAACATTTAAAAAAATAAACGTTTGAATATTTATAGCAGTTGAGACTATCATTTAAATAAAGGCGTGTCTTTTAGATTTATAAAGAATTTCAATTTCGGGAAGGAGCATCAATTTGAATGAAAGATATAATTAAAGTAATGTGGATAATCTACAGTGAAAAGATTTTCTTCTAATTTTTATTGAACTTTTAATATAGAAATTAAATATATTTCCTTGAAAAATAAATTTAACGTCTACCACTGTTGGTATATGATTCTATACATTATTGTCATAATTTATTGAATCGTCAGTGTGGGTAAACAGTCTGACGTCACAAAACTGCAAACAGTACTGACGTGAAAGAACGGATACTGCACAGAAAGACTACCCAACACCGTTATACAAAAACTCTTACCGTCTCCCTCCCCAACTCTGTTACACAAAAACTCATTTTTTTGTCTACCTTACTCACATCTGTTGCTCAGAACGTCATACTCTGTCTCCCTCCCTCAACGCAGTTACACATAAAATCATGCCTTGTCTCCCTCCATCCCCAACGCCGTTTACACAGAAAGTCATACTCTAAAATGTACCCAATATATTTGAGATCACCATTTTAAATTATACCTTCCCCTAGATACATATCTTTTCTCCTGGTTCCACGTAATAGGTCCCTTTTGAAAATGGGATACACAAATTGAACAGCGAATACATAATGATTTCTGATTCAATACTTTGCAGTAATATCATTGTACTTGCCTTGTTTTGATGGCACAAACCTAATATACCTTCTTTATATTCAGTTATCAGACTCCCCTGACTTCATAAATATTCTTAGAAAATGGGAGCAAAGGACACCAAATTCAGGATCTAGGAAGAAAAGACAGGTGGCATCTGGCAGTCTATCCCAATTTGTGACTGATTTAGTCAACCAGGAGGTGAGAACAATCATGTTATGCTATGTAAATTTTGAAAGCAATACAACTTTACAATTTTGTTCATATGACTGCGAAGGTGGCGTGGAACCAAAACTTTATCAGAAATTAAGATAAAAATGTAAAGAGAAATTTAGACCTTTTATCAGGAAAACAAACAATTATTACACTAACTGCCCTTATTAATGAACTAAGATAAGAATATAAGTAGTTTTGTGTCACCGTCATTAGCAAATGACGAGATATAGGAATCGCTTTGCCAGATTTGGTAGTCATAGTTGGCGATATGATTCTCTGTTGCATGTTTTTCACGTCCAATACGGGTTATATACATGCTAGCAGAGTAAGCGTTGTGGTAGTCATGTTGTTTTTGTTACAATTGCAAAATGCGTATCTTTGGTAAATAATTGGATTCTGAATGTAATATTTATTAAAATATATGTGGTATAATACTAGACATAAGAAAGAAACAAATTTATAAAAGATTGTTTTAGATCTATTTACACATCATGCACGAACACTTCTAAATCAATTCAAGTTGTATGCAAAAACAGCTACATTACGGCATCTGTACATTGCAACATATGTACACTGCTACATTACAACATCTGTACACTGAATTTTCCTAGGAATATCAAGTACTGTTCTTCAGACTTAGAGTATCGTGTTTGCTTATTAGATCATTTAAACTGGAATGCAGAAAAAGAATATGGGTGGAAGAAGAGCGAAAGGTCTGCAATTAATCTGTCTCTTTTTAAGAATATTTTCCTTCAGAAACACCATGGGAACTAATTCTAGAAAGTGAGAAAGGCACTTTGTCATATTGACTAATTAAGTAACCATTATGAAGTTCAGTCTGCAATAAATGTGTAGATATTTCGGGTGGTGCACAAAAGAAATGAAAGCTATACATTTTGAACCAGTTGGAAAAAAAGTAGCAAGTAACTATCGAATTGCCAGTCTGAGTGATGTTTTAGCTCGTGGCGTAATTCATCATCAATAACAGCCACTTCATGGTGATTTTGATAGTCTGTTTGAAGAGTCAGCATGATCTTGAAGTTAATGACAGCCCCTTCATGGTTATATTGATGTCCATTTTGAGAGTCAGCATGTCTTGCACAGCATTTATGAATGATCTGGGGCACGAGTGGCAGAGTGATGTAAAGCGCTCTCTTTTATTGATCACTGTCATCTCACTTCTGTCTGCTTGGGTTTCCGTCTCGGGCTCGTCCAATGAGTAGCGTCCTGTGGGTCGATAGTTCTTATTTGGGTTTCCCCAGGTTCGTCCTCTCCCAGGTCTATAGGGCGCCATATATGGCATATCATGTACTGAAAAAAGGCATTAAACACACGACAATATTTGTGACTAATCCTCTTTAGTTTAAGCATACATGTAAATTTCTACAGCGAGCCAGTTGACAATCTTTCATGATGTTGACGTTGTTACAGAGTTCTCTTGGATTCTAGCTAGAACTAAAATGGCAAATTAAACTTTCCGAGTTGGTGGAACCAAGATTTTATTCTCATCCAAAAGAGTAAGTCAAAAGGCAGACAGATGACGAGTTATGTTACACATTGAATAGGCATTTGTTCCATAATTTGAAAAGATATGACAAATCAAACTGTTTTTTTCTCAAAGACAAATCAACTTTAATGTTGTTATAGTGATAGACCGCTGTTTGCGCCGAGAACATCTCGCAATACTATTTTTCTGTTTACCCTGTTCTGTACGCCATATAAGTATCATCCCGTTCAAGCCCATATCTTCTGTGTGGATGAGCAGCACTTATTATATTCTTGAACATACCCAAAGAGTGATCGAAATGTGTCAGGTTCAGACAGGTATTTAACATTATCGGAACATTTTCGGTCTTTGCTGTCATAGTATATGTGATGCACTCTTACAGAGGCGAATCACCAAACATATTAAGTTGATCTGTATTCCTACAACTACTTTTGATGGTATACCACGATCTGACGGAAAATGGCAGAGCGATGTTCTGTTCACGTATTTGCTGGATTATAATGTAGGCCAGTATAATATTGCATCAAAAGATCTGCTAATTAACATCTTTGCCTTCGTGAATTTCTCGAGGTAAATTATGGTGTACTGTTTCTATAAATGGTCGGAATTTGGCAAAATATCCACATGTGGTTTTAAGAAACTGACAGGATCTGAGCGGAGAGTCATCTGGCATCTCAATTACAGTGCTATGACTTTTCAATGTAGGACACGTCATGGAATTATCTTGTCAAAACTGGACTGGCTTTTGTTGTACGAATGGTGTTGAAGGCGCCATCTAAGGAATGTCCCTCTGTTGCACCAATGCCCAAACACTTGCCGAATGATTATTAAATGTCGACTGGAACGCAGTGAGTGACAGTCTGTCTTAAGTGCGAGATAGCCGATGTTACCGCATCTTGGCTAAAACTGAGTTACTAGAGTCATTTGACTAGCGTAATGATGATACAATTTTAGGATCGCTTGAAATGAATGTATATCAAGTCTGCAGCATACACACTATCTTTTCAGTTAAGAACAGTAAGAACAAAAGACAGAAATTATTAAAGTTAAATTAACACAAGTATGTGCGCCTTTACTGACAGATCTCGAGTCCTAACACTGATATGTAATTCCCCCAATGTATTTCTTCATCCCCAAGGCTGACATCGGTTTGATGACTGACAAACTGTAGAAGTTAATTATGGAATGTGATCGCCGACTCATGAATGAGATAACAAAGGGTCCACATAAAGAGATTTTAGTTCTGTCTCTTTCCTTTTACTAATTTTCTATAATTAAGATTCACTGAGATCTCGACGAAACCCATTTGTGTATTAACTTCATTTAAGCTTTTTTTTCTTGTTTCAATACCATTTTTGCCTTAATTTCTCTACTCACATCTTGACAGGTTCGAGTCTTTGAGACTTATTGTGGAAATTCTTCAAAGATATGTTTGCCAGGTATGAATATCTATATCTGTACGCAACAATGTGTCACTGAACAAATGCAAATATTTTTTTTTAAGATTTATGAACTCTTTCTTGACGAGACAGTGTTGTTTTCCCGTGTATTATTACATAGCAAATATGTGTATCCAAGAGTTTTAAACAAAACTACAAACTTTTCCACAAGCTGAAACACATAATCTCAATACATTTTGTACAATCGACTTTCAACGTACATATATTTATTTAAATCCTAATTTCTTTTAACTGACATAATATTTTTATTATGTGTCTTCCAGTAACATCATTTGAATAACAAAGTGAAAAATTTCGCTGTTAACTCATAATGTAATTTTTTCACATTTTTTTAATAGCGTGTTTATTTATTGAGTATTAACTAGTAGAAAATATTAAAAAAGAAAAAATGCATTTCGTTAGAAATTTTGCAAACGATTGAATACAAACGACGTGCAGATTTACTCCAATATTTACCAAATTATTCTCAATAATCTTTTATTATAGGTCCACCTGGTCCGAAAGGAGATCCAGGTAAAGATATGTATAGTTCACATACGAAGTTTTAGAATATGAATAATTCCAGCTAATGTGATATTGGTGTTTAGGATATTATCCATTCAAAACAATTTGATATTGATATTTAGGATTCCATTCATTCCGAAGAATGTGATATTTGCTCCACAATCTAAGAACAACAATGACAGACGAAATTCTTTTGTACTTTAGTCTTTATAGTTTTGTTTCTTTTTCTGAAATATATATATGTTTTAATTCCACCACCTATTACATTTAATCTTTTAGTCCTAATATAGTAAGTCTGTTATCGTGTACATTCTTTCCTTTATTTCTTTAAACACAAATATTCTATTGTCATGTGAAACTAATTTCAAAAAATTTAAATATTATAATAATGCTAGAGAAATGGAAATCACACATGTACTAATTCCTAACTTTAGAAAAATTAAATCTCTAGTGTACTAAATTTAATTTGCAGAAATGGTGACTGCAGAGGAATAAAATAAATATTTATTGATGCGAACAGTTCAAAAATAACTTACAATAATTTCCTGCATCATTTACGGCAGTGATTCCCAGAGTGGATTACCGATGGGGGGGTAATGCTTAATAATGCTTTTGACTGGGTAAGTAGAGGGTACTGAGAATAACCAAGGGGGCGGAAACCTGAAAATTGTGAATTTTCCTATCTTGAGGTAGTTCTTTAATTTTGTGTACTGTGCATACATGATTTTACGAAATGTTCGTCACATCGTGTAGGCTTAAGTAGCCTCTCGTATTCTGAGATCTTAATTTGAGTGTCAAATATCGAGAGTTGGAAATGTAACCAATCAAAATTTTTTCAGCCCAGCGAGTTGTTGGTCTAAAGAGGAACTTCGTGGGTCAGAATGAAAGCCCACTATGTGGTAAATGTGTGTTATTGTTGTTGTAAATGTTGTTGTTGTTGTTGCTCTTGTTTTGGGGGATTTAGGGGAAGTAGGTGTGTGTGCTATATTGTGTGCAAGCTATAGGTATCCTGTTCGTGTTTCTTTCAGTACGCAAGCTATATTTATATACACTCTGATACACAAGTACACACACACACACTCTCTCTCTCTCTCTCTCTCTCTCTCTCTCTCTCTCTCTCTCTCTCTCTCTCTCTCTCTCTCTCTCTCTCTCTCTCTCTCTCTCTGCATACATCTGTGAATTGTGTTGGCCATGGAAGGGAGGATGTTGTAGGGGTCTTTGTTACTTTTTTATTTTGGAGACGACAAATCTTTTCGGACCTGGTGGATTGCATCTTATGTTATTTCGTGGTAATTGCTTTGCAACAATACTTTCTTTTCCCAAGACTTGAGGAGCTTTCTTTCCTGATAGTCTTCTCATTCTGCTCTATTTTATGCCTCCTTCTTGCGAATGGTCATTACTTCTGTCTGGTGTTGAATTCTTCTCCTGGTCTTTATTATTTTAGCTATTTTCTTCCTTTCCCCGTGTCCATTGTTGTTTTTGTCTTTTTCCCTGTCGCCTGATATTCTTTAATACTGCAATGCTCCATGAAATTGTCTTTCTGGTATTTTTGGTTTTTTATGTGCCCCTTGATCATTTGGCTAGTTTTGAATATATGACGCTACTTTTGGAAGTCTTTCGACTTTTATACTAATTATCTTAGGTTTAATTAGTCTAATTATTTATGTGTGTGCTTCTTTTTTCCTCTCGTGTCTTATTGAAGCCAATATTTTTATTTTTAAACACCCCGGCTAATTTGTATAGTCTTTACTATAAAACAGTTTCGTTTGACCACTCCGATCTTTGTTACTGTGGATTTGGGTGTGTGCAATATTGTGGTTTATTTCATCTTTAGTGGTTATGTTTCTCCTGTTTGTGTGTGCTATTTTTCATAATGACTATGATTTAGGTTTTGTTATAGTGGTACTTTATCTCTTGTCTTATTTGAACTAATATTATTTTTTTTTAAACACACCGGCTACTGTTTATAGAAGTTGCTATAAAGCAGTGTCGTTTGGCAACTCCGAATTTTGTTATTGTGGAGAGGGTGGTAATATTGTGGCTTAATTTATTTTTAGCGTTTATGTGTTGTTTCTTTTTTTTTTCTTTAAGCGTGTGGGGTTTTTTTTTCCTTTACGACTATTATTCATGCTCATGTTATAGTGGCACTTTACATTATATTAGTCGTTTATGTTGGGTTTTTAGTTGGATCCTCTCTTGGTTGCAATATATGCATGTATTTATCACGTTTGATTGTTTCTGGAGTTGGGTAGTGGAGTCAGTTTGTAGTTGTGTCCCATTTCATGTTTCTCTGCGCATCTTGCCTGTAGGCTTTTACCCGTTCTTATTCGATTTATTATTAAAGCTCATGTACTTAATTTTCCTATTTTGAATAATTGCCTTAAAATGTCTGACTTGCCCCATGGTTCTTGTTTTGCCACATGGCATTAATCTTGTTCTGGATAATATTGTAAAGATTACAGTGACGCTGTGTATTTGGCCATGGGTTCTTTAGTGTAGTTCCTTGCCTCTGAGTCAGCTTTTTCGTTGCCGGAATTTGGATGTGGGAAGGGATCCATACCAATTCGACTTGTTTGTTGGTTTGCTCATTTTCTTTGAGTAGAAATCTTTCATGTTTAATCATATTAGGTCTACTCCTTGATTTAGTTGGATGCCATGGATTGAAGTTCACTTTACGAGTCGTTTAGAATGACCGTTTTAGTTATTTAGTAGGTTTTGACTCTGGTTAGAGTCGCTAATATTGACATGAATTCTACACTGTAAATTGCACACTTTCTGGTAGTCTTTTTTCCGAAGGAGATACCTAGTTTTGGAATTACTATCCCTGCTGCCGTTTTATTTGAATTTTTTGTTTTTGTCCAATTTGTGAAAATTTGGGTCTATGCTTCGTATTTATTGTCTTTGTAAGCTAATATTGGTGTCCTATATGGTCATTTTGTTTGTTCCCTAATTCTCAAAGGCTAAGGTCGATTTGTGGTGTGGGGAATTTGGATAGTACCGTATTTTTCCGGGTTTTTTTTTTCGTGATTTGCAGTTCTATTTTTAGTTCAATCATTATTTTCCAACTGGGTATTTTTTAATTTTCCCTTTTGTGCAGAATGGTTTGTTACATTTTGCAATGGCTTGGGTCGCAAAATGGATGGATTGATGAAATGATATGTATCACAGCATCAACTCCTTCCGCCGCAGTTTTAGCGGAGGTTATCATGTTATCATAAAACTTTATTGTGTGGGGGTAATGTTTAGTATTCTGGTGCATGCCCTTGGGGGCAGTGGCCAGGTTTTATGTACAAATTTAATGTCGCATGCACCTGCCTAATATAAAATTCATACAAAAATAATACGAGTGAGGTCATAAAGGTCCATATTTTCGGATAGGTATTATGAAGCACAACAAAATCATGTCACACACTTGACCTGACAAGTCTACTCTACTAATCTTCTTAGAATAAAATATTTATGCATCCCAATCCCTCTTGTATACGTACATTTATGACATCCGAAGGCCATTTTTTACAGCATGTGTTGCTCACAATGCAAACGTAAGCCCTTTCTCTGGGTGATACTTTTGATAAACATTGTCTACTAAATAGAACAGTTGTCATTCAAGCCGTTGCTTGAGATATTCAACTTACCTTGAACCCATGTATCTACTGTTATGGGTGGCTAGCTTTACTTCCTAACCGATTATTGGTATTTCAATGGCTACATACTGTGCAGTGACTATGGGAGGTGGACATGCCTCATATCAATTTCAAGAACAAAACAAACCCGAAACACCTCGTTCACAAATACACATATCTCCTTACACAATGATAGCTCAAAAACTCACACCACACCCTTAAGAAATGTGTTAGGGGCCAATATGCGAAACTGGTCCCTGCTACCACGCAGCTTTAGATTGGACTGCATCCAGTTTCCGGTGTAATGCGGCAATTGCCGATCCGTATACCTGGCAATCCATAATCCAGTTAGAGAGGAAGGGGGGTCAGCAATCCCGCCTTCAGTTTGTACCTCTAAGGTTTTGGAGGAGATAAATGTCTCGGTTTGTACTTTGCTGCGAGTTTTTTAATGTGAGCTGTCCATGCGAATTCTTCAACGAAATTTCATGCCTGGGAAGGTTGCTCTTTTTAATTTTATTGGTACCCCATTGACATATAATTTAGGTGGTGGTGGGAAGGATCCGCCTCCCGGTTTTAAAATCATGCCTAAAGGTGACAACTTTAATCCCCATTTAGTTGCCTTTTGAAAAGAAAAAAAAACGATCACAAAATTTAAACCTAAATTTGCAAATTGTCAAATTTTCGGACATATTGTTCTTACAGTGGTACCAAATAACATTCATGTAAAAATTTCAACATCAGTGTAACGTAAAAGTTTTTCACGGTATCGTCTATCGTTTTTCATTGGCTAAAGAAACAACACAAAAATGTTATCCAAAGTTAAATATAGACCTGTTAAAGAGAAGTAATTTATTTCAATTGCTACGTCCATTAGATTAACTCAAATCGATGCAATCTTTCATTTATGTTCTTTGACTCACAGGTGTGAAGGGCGATCAAGGAGATATAGGTTACCCAGGAATTCCGGGTCCTAAAGGTGAACAAGGTAATTATGGTGTTCCTGGGATTCCAGGGGAAAAAGGAGAACCAGGACAACAGGGACCAGCAGGACCCAAGGGAGACAAAGGGGATGATGCTAGACCTCTTTCGATAGAGCAGCAGTGCTGTAGTGCACTTGGTAGGAAGAAATATTTCGTATTGTACACTTTGTAGTAAACAAAGTAATGCTCATGAACCAGTTTGCATTATACTAATAATAGGAACAATCTTATCGTGTAAAATGTGTTTATCGTCAATATAAATTAGGGAGAAAATTCTTTCCTGTAGGCATTGTAAAACATGTATATAGTCAAATTGTAATATTGCCATTTTTATTATGAGATTTCGAACCGAAATCCTTTCTGTTTCAAGTAAGTAGTTACCAGACTCTAATGCAAAAAAAAAAAACAACGTATTTTTAAAATCTCTTTTTGGACAAAAGCCAAAATGTATGATCCGGATGCCTGACTACACGAAGTTATGGAATACTTGATCCGAAAATTAGCATCGATTGCATTACAGTGGTGTTTTATTTTGAATGCTTCATTTTATTAGTTAGCCAAATGAAAAGTGGTAATTATATCAAACTTTATAACATTTAAAAGCTCAATATTTAAGTATTCTTTCGTCCAAAACTTTAAATGGATTACTGAAAATATTATTTATTCCTTAAGGAAAGTAGGTTGATTTTTTTCCAGCAAAACCTTCTTATCAGGGGGCTCCTACACAAGTAGTTTCAGCATACAGCGGACAAAGTGTTGTCCTGCCATGCAAGACATTTGGCTACCCGCCGCCGACCGTACAGTTTACGCCGATTACCGACCCTCTGGGGTTAGGGAGGTATTTACTAGTCCAAGATGGACTTCAAATTCAGAATGTCAAACTCTCAGACAGCGGAACTTACACCTGCAAGGTTACCAATGTGTTTGGTACTGTGGACAAGCACATTCAACTTTCTGTTACTGGTAAGATTCCCAATGAAGACTAAAAATTAAAATACATTCTTAAGAAATATTCAAGTTAGGTAAAAACTTCTTACTTATACTTTTGGAAGTTGAAAAAGTTCAATAAGTACGATTAAAGGAAGCGTTCAAGTTTTTTTAGGTAAAAACATAAATTAAATAAATTTCTGCATAACCCTTTTAGCAATTTATGAACATCTATAATAAGAATTAAAATGCTTGAAATAAAATTTAAAACTCTTTAAAATTGTAGTTTAAAATCATGGGTATTGCTTTTATGTCACTTGGTATTCTGTAGGTATTGTTCTTAAACGATATATGTCCAATGGATAATATTTATCATGATCACTGCTTTGGGAAATTTAAATTTATTTAATTTTATTAAAACTTAAATTTCTTCATTATTTTTTATATTGTTCTATTTATTTTGATCTATTTAAACTTTTTAAACATCAAAAATTTAATTTCATTAAGATGTTGATATCTACGTCGAATATTTGTTGCAAAACGACAAGTAAAAAAATTTCGTGTACTTAATTTTAAAATCTTTGTCAAATTATTTCAAATTTATATTCCTTATTTGTTTTGCGGACTCTGGGATGTAAACTACTCCTGAAGTGTCCTCTTCAGTGTAGTAAGAAGCAAATAATATAGGGTTAACATTTTCTTGTCAAAACGTCCATGAAGAAAATTCTTATTCTGTCTCATTTGAGATAAGTTCCATTTCACATGCCGACCAAATAGTGTTTTCATTGTATCATCACTAATCTTGTGTTTTTGTTACGTCATCTGCACATAAAGTCGCATCGTTCATTGTTTCTGTTCTTTTCAGTTCTGAACGTAACCTACCTTTACATGTTGCTGAATTTTTCAGATTAAACCAAATCCAAGGCTATCTTTCTTAAGATTAAAAATAATTTCAGTCGATAACTTATTATTTTAATTCTGTATATGTATTATTGCAGCTCATTATGTTTGAAACTGCGTTTTATCACCAGGAAATAATGAATCATATTTGCATGTGGGGCTCCAAGAAGATAAAATTCGAGTCAAAGATGCTTTCCTTAGAACAACTCTTGCTCTACAATAATTTCCCAATTCTGATTATATATATATATATATATATATATATATATATATATATATATATATATATATATATATATATATACATATATATATACATATGTTTGTGTGTGTATGTGCGTGTGTGCGTGTTGTCGTTATAACAGCGATCTAAATCAACGTTATTTGAACGTTCGGATTTATTTAATTGTCATTAAAACTATAAACTTCCCTTTATGAGATCTGTGTAAAAGTTGCTGTTTTAAATTTGGACTGCTATGCAGAATACGTCTATTTGGCTTCAACACTCATTTTTGTTTAGGAACATGACAAAAATCCTTTGTAATGCATCGGTGTTGGATTGGAAAGTTTCCTCTCGAGATTTGTATTAAGATCAAATTGTCTCATTGCTCTTGCTCCTCCATTATTATTATTCTTTCTGGTTTTTTTTATTAAAATAGAATCATATTTCAAAGCAATGATTTTAGATGTCTTGTATAGTTTTAGCATGCTAACATCAGCTGCTGAAGTAGTAGTAGTAGTAGTAGTAGTAGTAGTAGTAGTAATGGTAGTTACTAGTAGAAGCGGAATGTGCAGCAACAGTAGGTTGTCACCTATCCCTTTGTTTCTAGATTCGATTTTGGAAAGTGCAAGTATGATTTTATACAGTAAGATGATTAAGTCATTGTATATGATAATTGAACTGACTTCTATCCATATCCCGTATGTGACGGATAAATAACATCGGCTGAAGTACGGTCGGTGTGGTCAGATGACTTGTTGATGATGTAGTCTCCTCGATTTCATTGGGATCCTTGTAAACAAGACACTTTACTTTCATGTTCAATACGTAGCCTATGTTAAGGTACATTTTAAAGCGTGTGCATAAAATAGTTATTAAATACAGATACTACATGATCTGTGTATAAACACATTAGTAATAATCTTATCATCATATAACTGTGTTAGAACGTGTCGTTGCGACTACGACCCCGGCAACTATCAACGTCATAGCTGGAACTACTCCATCTTTTACTATCACCTGCGATGTCAGCGGAACTCCATCTCCAGCTGTCACGTGGTACCACATGATGCTGGATGGATCCAATGTCACAGTTACCAGTGGGATCAGCTCTATTAATGGCCAAAGCACGTTAACTGTAACAAACCCGCAGCAGGCAGACGCCGGTGTGTACATTTGTTCCGCCAAAAACATCTACGAGACTGATGAAGCAAGAACTGTTGTCACAACGTCAGGTAAGTATTTAGTACAAGGTAAGAAAGAAGAAAAGACGGAATGCTACAAAATATTGACTTTTAGTAAATGCTCATATGTTTCTCCATTAACTTTACATTGTCAGAATCGTGCAATATTTTACGATATTGCACTCGCGTACCACTTCATACTTTCCTCAAGTGTGCAAAGAAGTGTATTACGAACTACTTTGCAAACAAATCATATACACTCGTAGTAGACGCTTTACGGTTTGGTTGATTAAATTTGTTTGTGAATGACCTAAAGCAGATATTTCGCGCACTGCCACGTATCCGCTGCATTGACACATTCCGCGTTAATCTTTTTGATACAACGTTTCCGATTTAGGCTAGCTATAGACGCCGGACAGGGTCTTTACAAATACCATGCAAGTAACAATTCATAAACTGTATTATTTAGTTGGTAATAAGAATGGCAAAAATATACTTACAGTTTTACATCCTGAATTTCCTAAGAATGTACTTTCTTAGTTCTGCAAATCCTAATTACATCAGCTATTTCATGGGTTCTCAAGATTGATTACACATTTCGAAATTGTACAGTGATTTCGACTATATTCCACGTGCATTTACATCCTCCTTACTGCACTCAAAATTAAATAAACGGTACATGCCATAGCGTTTGTTGTTTTTGTTTGTGTTGGGATTTTTTGGGATAATTGCAATTGAAAGACTTTATATTTTCCCACATTATGATTTCAAACATCAAATGACAGAACAGAAACACACTTTCCGATGTCAACACCCTTCTCCCTTCACTCCGATGCGTTTCATACAGAACTGACAGAGATAAATTCAGTCCATAATCAGGAACTTTCGTAGAATCGACAAAACAACCATAAAGTTTTTTCAATGCGCATTTATTCACAATACGAGTTCAAATTCCAATTTCAAGCAGACCGAAATACCGTTTTCTTTCGAAAGTTATGTCTAGCGCGCGACTAAGTTTGAATTTGTATAGCCGGAAATATTCGCGCATTAATAATGTTGTTGTGTAATGTTGAATCTGCACTTGTGCAATTAGTTTGGAATACATTCAGTTACTTTGTTTCTTGTAATGAATTTTTTTATATAAATTAAACCTTAGATAGAATAAGAAAATGAGCATATAATTAAAAGGTTACTGCATTTGTATGAGAAAATATGAACTTGTTTTGTCAGATAAATATGCTACAATCCCAAGGTCGGGCAGTATTCCCATCACACACAAAAAAAACTCGTTCATATTTTCCCATACAAATGCAGTAACTTATAAATATAATATTCAATATTTTTAAGTTAAATGTCAAATCACTAAACACATTTTCATCAATAGAAGCTTGCTGTTGTTATAGTATTTAGCAAACTCTAAGTTAGCAACCGTGTGAAATAGATTTTGAACTCCATTTCTTATTGGGCAAACAATGTGGTATGGATACAGAATTTCATGGAAACTCTCAGTGGACAAAGTTATATAACTATTGAATTCCATTCAAACTCTCCATGGTCAAATATTTCAATATATATTTATATTGAATTCCATTCAAACTATAAATGGTCCAACAATGTAAATTATTTTTCTGGGCTTTATGGCATATAGTCACTGTTTCTTAAGGCGCTTTAAGAACGACTTTGAACCAACATATTTTTTTCTGGCAATAGCAAATATTCGAATGACAATCTCGTATTAGATAGATAACTATCATGCCACATAATGAATCAGTCCTTGGTTCTTGTCTATTATAGGGATAAAAATTGAAACATTGCTAAGCAAACTTTTGATTTATATGGTTAGCACTTCTCCATGTGATCATATCGCTTAGTAACTATGATGATATCACACCTTTTTAAGCGACCTCCAAGCCTTATCACCCCATCCCCACCACTTTATTCTGTTTTCCAGTGATTGATGATGCTTATGGAATGGAACAAGCAATGTCAAGTGTCTAAACAAACAAACACAAGAAAGAGCCTCATTGAACAATGCGATGGCGGCCTTCACAGTTTTGAATCAACGCTGCCTACCACTATGTCACTCTAAATCCAATAAATCATATTTATTTAATCGAATTTACTTGACCAATCCATTTAATGGTAATAACTTACCTAGTACATTATAATAATTAATGTTCTATCTAGGCACACCTCAGATTATCAGGGGACCCAAGACTCAATCCGTTCACGAAGGAGACACCGTAATAATTCGTTGTGACATCGTTAGCAATCCACCCGCTACTGTTAAATGGACATTCCCTCTGGTAAAGTAGCCATAATACCTGTATATCAATATATAATAAATCTATCTTTCGCCACTATATTTTCTTTTCTTACTATCTGTTACAGGTATTCTGAGCGATGAAAAAATATCTTTAATTGGACACAAATTTTAAAAAAATGACATAATCCTTCAGGTTTTAATACTGATTTCATTGTATGCTTATCTGCCACAAGATATCCATAATATGACCATTAAATTTACTCCAGGTCATAAACAATCAGATTTTATTTTTCCATTCGGAAATGTGCTCTTAGAAGCTGTTTTCAATACGGTTCTTATAACCTTCAACATGATAATAAAATAAGATTTTTTTTAAAAATTATTATTTGATGAAATGTGTGCCGGATCATAACACGTATACAGTCATTAGGCCATTATTCTAAATTCTACATGGAACCAACTTCTACCGTGTTTCTTATGGCACATTGCAGACTTCTACGCGACATGGGCTAGTTAGTGCCATGAGCAGGTCTATGGAACAAAAATTGAAATGGGATATGTATGAATTTTATTTTAAAGAAGTTGTCTCCATAAGTGTGCTGATCTTAAAAGTGAAAATGAAATGTCATAATCTTTACCAGAGTCTCAAGTTTGGTAATACTGTTTGGTGTGTGTAACAAATCGTGTCACAGAAGGTAGTTGAAGTATACTACTCACAGAAACTATAAGAGGTAGAGTTCCACCTGTAGCATGTTGGCCGTATCGAAAGGATACACGCACAGAATCCAATCTGATATCCGTGTGGTAGCAGTAACGAACAGTGCTGTTTAGAGGATGTAGAAAAACCAGAGCCAGAAGGCAGCTTTCTTTCCAATTACAAGATTTGATGGAGACATAGAAAAAAAAAATATTTGGCAGCTGATCTCATTAGGAAAAGCCTGATAAATTATTGGCAACCAAACATTATTTATTTTAAAAAGTTTCATGTAAAAATTAATCTCCTTAATTACACCCTTAAAACTCATGAACAATGTATTATAGGAGATTGACTTGACCCAATGGTGACTTTTTCGCCAAGAGTCTCATGCAGTCGTAGTGGCAACTTTCTTTGGCACTCCACTCCTACACCATT
The DNA here is from genome assembly GCA_016746295.1 of Potamilus streckersoni. NCBI lineage: Eukaryota > Metazoa > Mollusca > Bivalvia > Unionida > Unionidae > Potamilus > Potamilus streckersoni. Next base: position 2,085,984 of record JAEAOA010000272.1, on the reverse strand, counting down.
TCAGCGGAAAGTAAAAACTTGGGAACTATTTGAGAAAGCTATGGAAGAGATATCTGACGACTCCTTAGTAATATGGAGAGTGAAATAAGGAACATATATTTATATTGATATTTATATTAATATTTATATTGAACCAACTGATACACGTAGTAATTGAACTTAAAATCTTGAAACTGGGAACATAAATGTGATCATTCCATTTAATCGTTTAGTATTAACAATAATAAAGCATAAACATAAGCAAGAACAAAGACTGACAGCATTTCAAAAGGCAAAGCAACCCAGAGGAAATTGTTAGTCAAATTGAAAAGAAAATGGATCGATCAACGGTGATAACTTTCAATGGATTAACCAACCATCAAATGGAATTTAATTACAAATTCTACATATCTGAGGGTACGGACACATGAACAATTACTTCAATGCAATCATAAAAGGATAAATATTCAGGAAATAATTTAATTTATTAATAGTAGTTCTACAACTCAATAACTCGAAAAAAAAGTCTTGTCATGTCTAAATTAGCTTCATTTATAGAGACGCCTTGGTAACTAAATGTTTGAATAGATGCCAAACATGTCTTAATATAATTGAAAGAAACTGGATTGATTCATTGATGCATTGTTATGTGAAATGTGAAGCCTTTTATATAGTTCAGACAAGAAATGGACTAAAAAGGAAAACGGCAGTGAATAGACAACAAACACTTAGAAAAGATTTCCGATTATTAAAAGTTAATAAATATCTCCATAACCGTCTTGCATGAAACCTGAAAGTCCCTCCCGTATAATAATTATATGCTGATAATGAACATTAAGAGAAGAAAAAAACTAACTTTATTACATACTCACCAGACCTCAACATTTCTAACCAATAATTCTCAGTTCATGAATAATTAAAGTGGGATGATTTGTACATTTTATCAATACACTGATACATTTTCATAGCTTGGTCAATTGATATCTATCTTGGAATTTTTTATTTGTATTTACAAGTTTATACATTGTATCAACGCATTATTGCATATTTAGAATATATTGTACCAATACAAAGAGCTGGTGCAAATAAAAGTTACATTCAATTTGATCTCTCCAACAATTCATTCATTCATTCATTCATTCATTCATTCATTCATTCATTCATTCGTTCGTTTTCAGCAATATTACAGGTCCGAGCTGAGGCGTTGATTTATTTCCCATTTTTCTCTTGGCATCGTTCTACGTTTTATCACTTCATATGACTGTTCATCTTTGGGGTCATCCAGATGCATACTTCTTGATTTCCCTCATGGTCGCTTTCCATCCATTGTATCTTCTATTACTTTTCTTAATAAGTTTTCACTTCTCAAGATGTGACATATCCAACTTTTATTTCCCTCCAAAACTACTTGCATCAATCTTCTATTTTCGCTAATGGAACTTAGTATCTCTTCATTTATTTTCCACGTTTAACCTTCCCCTGTCTTGCTTTCTTGTTTCTGATCTACACAATGCTACACTCCGTACCAAGGTTTTGACAATCTTCGTTTTCAAAATCTTAGTTAATGTTTTTTAGCGGTGACAATTCTTTATTCTTGTTCAATAAACCTTCCAGTTCTTGTTTTACCTCTTCCTCGCACCTTCCATTCCGTAATAAGAGATCCTAAATCTCTAAACTTTCTCACGTGTTCAACTTGTTCACGATCAATTCCGATATTAAGATGCGTGTTTTCCTATCCCCATACCTCGTCAATATGGACGTTTTCACATTGATCTTCATGACAGCGCTTATAATTCATGTTTAGGAATCCATTAGTTATTGTCAGCCAACATTATTAATTCCTAATACGTCCATTCATTTGCTAAAATACTTATTCCTTTACATACCTTTGGTTAATTAGATATTGATTATATTTCCAAGACGGGTGACAAACCACCTCTGAATGCCCAACTCAACCCGGATAATTCAGTAACTCTGATAGATGTCGATCATTTTAACAATGGAGACTATGTCTGTACCGCAACCAACGCAGTGGGATCCACGTCTGCAACAGCTGGTCTTGCCGTCCATAGTAAGCATTTTACTTACATATACATGCTTACATATCTGCTTATCTACTAACGTTATTACTTTCTGACACGTTTCTTGTGCAAAATGATTCAGTCACTGATCTCTGATCTCTTACAATACTCGAGCATGTTCGTCACTCCAGCTCTTTTCTGCTTGTTTTATTTCTGCAGAAGTTATGACATAGCATTCTATTCATCTGAGGAATTCCTCATTCTATTTTATGCCCATATCATGTACAAAAGATATTATTGGATATGTATTGTCTATCATTACTTTAATACAGCCGTGTCTTTACGTCATCTTTTTATATCATTTGTTGGTGCTATTTGTTCTTTATTAGGTTTGTTATGCTTTGAAGTTAACTTTTGACAAACAAGAACAAAAAGACATGCAACGGTTTCAAACACTTTCTCTCAGACTTTTAGGGAAAAAAAGCTAAAAAATTGATTTAGAACAATATATTTTTCAAGTTCATTATCTTTTTGTTGTCGGAGTCAAAACAGTAAACCAGAATTTCGAAGCTCTTTGGCACTTTAGATGTTATCTTCATTCACAGACAGGAAGAAGTAATAATCATCACAGTGATTAGTTTATAAAAACAACAAGGTCGGAGGTCGACGAATCTAGCAACGTTTAAAAAGATCATTATTGACAATATTCTAATGAACGAGTTTCAAGATTCAGACAGTTAAACTCATTTTAGACTATGTCTTCTTGGGAATAATTTAGATAAACATTTAAATTTAAGATGAAAAACAAATTCGAAAATAATATATAACATTTTTATCGAAATTAAGCAAACTTCCCAGTGGTAAATTAAATAAAACTTCGTTCCGTGTTATGTTCCAATCAGTCAACGTTTTAGACAGAGCTTTAAATTTCGTGCTCAAAAAGTATCAAATATACAGGGTCAAAAATGCATTTGTCTCACTTCGCAACTTTCAGATAAGTCTTATTATATCTGTTCTGTTGATACAGAGGTTGTAACAGCCAAAGTGAACCAAGCCCTGATTCCCGTAACCGGAACTGAGCCAGTGATAACATTGCAGTGCACCGGAAATGGTGATCCACAACCATCAATCACATGGACTAAGGATGAACAACCTCTGACCGGAAGCAAGTACCTCTTTCTCACAGGTGGAAACCTTGTTGTTACAAATGTGGATGTGAACACAGACATTGGCAAATATAAATGCATAGCAAACAATGGGATTGAAAATGCTACCGATTTATCGATAGGTAAGTAACAGGTGCATTCAACTGCCTAAATACTTATTTGGAACTCATGGACGACTGGGGGAGGGGTTGAGGTCTTTGGAAACCCCCATGACTGAAGACCCCCTCACAAAACAAACATACACGCACACACATTATACAGTCACTTGTCTCTTGAAATGTGACCATCCTTTTATTCTTGCACATATTAAATGGGTGTTATGCAAAGTTTGAGAAAATACGAAATAGAAAAAAAATTTAAAAAAGCAAACACCCACGCATTATATCCACAACCTCACTAGTACAATTGTGTCGTACCTAATGCATCATCCTGGTTCCCCAGACGCAAATAAGTAAATGTCATTGCTCGCAAAAGCAGGACATTATTAAACCTTTAAAAGAAGATGATACTTTTCATACAGTTGATAATTCAAAGAACAAGCGTCCATTCGAATAAACACAACTATTATGTATCTTTAACATAATTGTTCGTCTGTTAGTTTTAATTTTTTAATTCCATTACATGTTAATGTATTATAACATTGTTTATTATATGCTCATTTATTTCTCATTTAACTTTAAATTGTGAGAATCGTTCAGTATTTCCCGATATTGCACGCCTCGTGCAGTAGTCATACTATATGCACTTGAAAAAGGAACTATTTTCTAATTTGAACAATTTTTATTCATGAACTAAAGCAGATATTTCATGGACTGCCACATACCAGCCAATGTTTCATAGACTGACACATATAAACTGCTTTGGCACATTCCGCGTTAACTGTTTTGATACAATGTTTTAGATTTAGGCTACCTAAATACGCCATACAGGGTCTTCACAATAGCACGCAAGTAATAAGACATAAACTGTCTTCTTTAGCTGGTAATCAAACAATGGCAAAAAAATATTCTTAACATTTTACAGCCTGAATTTTCTCAAAATATACTTTCTTAGTTCTGCAAATCCGAATTACATGAGTCATATCATGGGTTCTCAAGGTTGATCACAGTTCAAAATTGTACTATAATTTCGAATATATCCCAAGTGCAATTATATCCTCCTTACTGCACTCAAAATGAAATTAACATTAAATTTCACAGCATCTTTCCGATAATTGCATTGAAAGGCTTCATACTTTTCCCACATTATGATCTAACTCATTGGAAAAAACAGAACAGAAACACGCATGCCTATATCAACACACTTCAATACCATTACAATGGCAGACTTCATGTAGATAAATGCTGACCATAATTACAAAATTGCTTTGAATGGACAAAATACCAAAACGTATTCATTCCAGAAGAAATGAAAAAGTTGTTGCAATGCGTATTCATTAACAATATTACTCCAAATTTCAATTTTATATAGACCAAACGCCATTTTCTTTTGAAACTTACGGCTAGCACGCGACTAACTTCAAATTTTGTCTGGGCGGAGTTACATGCACCAGTTGCTAAGCTTGTATATTTAGTTTGGAAAACGGCATACATTCGGTTACTTTGTTTATTGTAGTGAATTTTTGTTTATAGATATAAGCATTGGGAAGAATAAGAAAATGAGCATATAATAAAAAGGTTACTGCATTTGTATGGGAAAATATGAACTCGTTTTGTCGGATGGATATATTACACTCCCAAGGTCGTGCAGTATAACCATCCGAAAAATTCGTTCATATTTTCCCATACAAATACAGTAACCTATAATTACTGGACTTGACCTTGTCCAAAACTGAGTTCAGTTCTGTTCGACCTAATTGTTATTTTTACTTTTATATTTCATGTATGTAAACAACTAATAATAGCTTAATTTTTATGTATGTGTATGAGCTAATTAACTGAATTCTTGTTAAGCTAAACATGTTAATTTGGGTCAAAGATCTGGAGAATGCAAAGCGAATTATTTTATAGGATATTGGGTTTTAAATAAACACAGCTCATTCAATCATGCTAGAAAGTTATTTTCCATTAGGTAATGGTTGTTTTTGAAAAATGCTCATTTTTGACCTAAGGTCAAACATAGAACTATATTATCATCTGACTCTCAGAATTTTACCAGCTCTGCTTTAACATCTGGCACTTTAAATTGTATTATGTTGTGACCAGTCTTGACCGAAGATTGTTTTCTTCAAATTAAAGATTTCAAGGGATTTTTTTCTCTGTAAATACAAAAATGCTCTGACAAAATTCTTGGACAAAGACATTGATTGGAATTTATACTGAATTCAAATGTGGGATAATATTTCTGAGATTCAACAAGAGACTATTGAAACATCAGTACAACACAGGCCATAAAGATACGTCATCGCCTTCAATTTTAAATCTCTTCATGATTTGAGCTTAGTTTTATTCAGGACATTTAATTACTTGTGCCTTTAATTCTTTGATTACTTTTGGATTTAATTTGCAAAACCAAATGTTCTTTTTTCTCATTTTTCACTGTGTATTCTAGTGAAAAAAATATTTGTTAAGTTTTACAAACCTTGTTTTCTGCATTATATACGGTGGTTGGATAAACTTTGTCAGTTTGGAAACATGCTTATGTCCACGTTCTTCTGTGAACAGAGGTGAGGGGTTTTTTTTACTTCTGTTAAGTTAACATCTAAAACCACGGTAGTATATAGGGTGAATTCCATTCTTCAGGTTTACCGCCCCTCTCCAACCCCAAATTTACACACTCGCTATGAACTGACCAATACCCTTAGTTTTACTTCTGCTCTTCTTCTTCTTCTTCTTCTTCTTCTTCTTCTTCTTCTTCTTCTTCTTCTTCTTCTTCTTCTTCTTCTTCTTCATGTCTTGGAATTTTAGGCATTTTTCAAAAACTTACCAATTTGAAAAATATCACTACGATTACATCGGTTCGCCTCAGAAATATACGAGGAAATTCTGAATGCACATAGCCAAAGAAATGAAGTTCTTGACCTCAATCGAAACATCAGCCTCTCCTTGGATGCGAATGAATAATTTTACTGCAGGAAAGTCAGATGTAATCGATCTAATACTGCTTTTGTGTAAGTTTTTGGCAGGCAAATATCTAGCTAGATATGATACGGATAGATACTAATGGATTGAAAATGACGTTTCAACAGTTCGTGAAGTACCTATAAGTTTCATTTTAATGCTATTATTGTTGTTTTTTAATTAAAACAATAATGAAGAAATCATTTAGTTTCCATGGACAACAAAATACTGCTTACGTTGCTATTCGTGATGACATGTAATCTGATCTTCGTCACCTGGATAAGTTTGTTGTAACGCAGTGGCTGTCACTATTCGGAATGTTTTCAGTCTTTCCTACCACATGCTAAGAAAAGGCGAATCTCTTTCAGAGATTCGGAGTTATTCCACTCGTATTCGAAAAAAATGAAGATCTTCTGATTTTGTTTAAACCGAGGTCCTTTTCTAGCGTGCAACGGCGAAGGCCCTAAATAGTTCTCATTGATCGACCCGTCTTCACTTTGTTAGCTCGGGGCTCAGCATTAAGAGGATTAGTGGATTAGTGTTAAGGCTGATCGGCCTGTCGTCAGGATAATCTGACTGGGTGGGACATCATGCAACATGACTGCGGCAGGATGACCCAGCGCTAGAAATTACTATAAACTGTCACACTGCAGATATCGTCGCGATATGACTGAAAATTGTTAAAGCTACGTGTAAAACCTAAATCATACAAGTTTAGTTAGCACCTCACAATTTGCTAACTACAGTTCAAATAAGGTATCTGTCCAAATCTTGTCACGTGGTCAGACTGGTTCGCGCAAGAGTACATTCTACAGGTATGTCCCAGTTTGTAGAGCGATTAGGTATTTTTAAAATATGAAATATGTTGTCCATTACCTGGTTAAGGTCAACCACGAGAAAAGAAAAAACTTTGCTCTGTTTACTGGTCCTCAGCTTGACGATTCTAAAAGCGTTAATAAGGCAAATCATCATAAGGTAGGTGGCAGCCGGGAAACTGGTCACCACATGAAATGTGCTATGTGTTTTTATTTATGCGAAGCTGAAATCAGAACAGCTTTGTAATGAATATTTAGGTTGTCCTGAAGTTAAGTGAAGTACACACTTCCAAGGACAATGTAGTAATGCCTCCACGGATAATGTAGCACCTACTTCCAACGATAGTGTAAAATAATATCCCAACGCGAGTAAATGACCAAACGAAGCGAGACCATTTAAAAATGATTAAACATTAAACATGTGATTTTGAAACATTGTTTCAGAAGAAAATAAGTGTCAAAACTTACGAACTTTAACAAGCATAGCCAAAATTTAGCTGTTCAGATATATTTATGTAACCTATTATGGAAACTATTCTTACCTAAAGAAGCAAGGTATTTGTAAAAAAGGAAAAGGAAAAGAAATCTTTTCACCTGATAGAGCGATGTACCTTATTGCAATAAATCTCCGTGATGTCACACGGTATCTGAATAATCTATGCTTACTCTTTTTTGTTGGGTGGGGGACGAGGAGTGGGGTTAGCAAAACATAATCCATCAAGGCACCTGTAGAACTATATTAATTAGTGCTGTATTTTACCACGTTATGTCAACAATAGCAGTATTTGGCCTGCATTTAGCTACCATGAAAATTAAGTCAAGGTTTAACGAGGTTTTTTTTATCAGCATTCGGATTACCTCTATAATCGGGCCACTTATTCATTTCCGACAGAACTTAATATATTTTTATAAAACATTAAAAAAATAATTTCTTCATTAGATTGGTATACAAACCACGCATGATTACATTCAATAGAGTCAAATAAAGATTCTTCAGCCTCGAAATACAGATGTTATGCAGAATATATTTTAGTCATTTGCTCCCAAACAGAGGGATTCCCATGTCTGAACCAAATAAAATAGCCTCGCACTAAGCGCCTATATCACATTTGGTCGGTTCGAAATTAAATATAGAATATAAAAATAGATGTAAATATTTTGTTGCAATTGTAATACATAGTCTGAAGTTTATAAATGTGTAATAGAAAAAATTACATTCATTTACTAACTAATGATGCATCTCATACTATTTAGAACTGTATATTTATCATCCCACTAGCAGACTGGTTCTCTGACTGTAAAATAATTAGTGGCCAGACACCTACTACCAAATGCATGTTTGTCAAATCCAAACATTCCTAACCTTAATCTGAAATTATATATTATTTTTCTTTTCCTATTCCAGTCTATAGAGACCTCGGACTGACCTCCTGCACCGCGCAATTTCAAGATTTGTCATGTCCAAGTCACAAAATATGCGGGTGATTAATTCTATCTTTATTCTTCAATTTAATTTTATTATTTTTGTTCTGAGATAATCTATAATAGTTACGAATTCAGGCTAACAAATGATGTAGCTATTGAGGCTCAATATTTTATTGAAACAAGAGCATTGTTCAAACTAACAGTAAAAAAACCCAATCCATAATATGTTATGTCTTTAGCCTCCCCCCACCGTGTTATAATACACAATATTGGAAGGTAACTAGAGCAAGGAAGTTGGTCATTGGGATCATCTTGTGCCAGTACTAGCAAGTATCCCTGAAAAAAAAATTGCGGTCTTCAAGTTGCATGACTGCGCATCCATCAATGTCAGACAAAACGAGCAAAATGCAAAACCATAACGTTATCACTGGGACCTGACAGGTAGGTCATGAAGAACTGTGATGAGCAGTACCATCCACAATGAATGCACACATCATCTTTTAAGTCTGTAATACAACCATGTCAGAAAAACTGTTTCCATTTCACGTCTATGCCAACAATAATAACAACAACGCAAAGATGTTGGAAAGTGATCAGCATCCTCGACTACCTTTGCGGGCGAAACAAAAATGGTTGTTAATGACATTCAAGTCTCACAGCTCCATCTCGGATGCAACACATGTATGTATGTATGTATGTATGTATGTATGTATGTATGTATGTATGTATGTATGTATGTATGTATGTATGTATGTATGTATGTATGTATGTATGTATGTATGTATGTATGTATGTATGTATGTATGTATGTATGTATGTATGTATGTATGCATGCATGCATGCATGCATGCATGCATGCATGCATGCATGCATGCATGCATGCATGCATGTATGTATGTATGTATGTATATGTATGTATGTATGTGTTATGAGGTAAAATATAAGTATAAATAAGAACATTAGAAGTCTCTCTAAAATGTATTTTTTATTGTATTCTTTGAATAGAAAAGGGTTATTATGATAAGGATTTTTTAAATCACAATCTTCTCATTTCCTGCTATGAGAAGGAATTAGGCATCTCTTATGAGCGGCTCAATCCATCATCAGAGAGATAGAAAGAAGGAGAAAAAGGGTGTAACACAGATAATGTAGGCATAGCTACATTCCTTGGGGAAGCTTGGCTAGCGAGTGTACGGGAATCTGAAATAAGTACAGTCTTGTAGTTGGAGCAAGAAGCCGAACTGTTTTATTCATATAATTGATATAGAAGACATATAATGATACATTCCAAAGATACACTTCGCAAAACAGGGTTTTCTTTTAAGTTTACCAACTTCATATGTTGCAGCTTTCGCATTTTAGAATATGTTACAAATAATAAATCTTGAATTAATTAGAGATTATAAAATAATTGCGATTAATGCAACAATCATTTTAAAGAAATATATTTTACTTAATATGGGATAAAGAACTAATTTAGAATAGATTACAAAACGTTATTCTTTATTCCTGAAAGATTATTTAAATTTCCAAATTAAATCTAAACATGAAGTCAGTAAGCATTTTATTCTTTAAACCATTAGCAAAAAAAATATCAATTCTTAAAACAATAGAACAATCCATTATATTGTAATATTTAGAATAAAAATGAATTCACAATTACATTGTAACTAAAAAGGTTACAAGCATAAAACTTTAACTTCCAAAGGTACTTATTTTCTAAGAAATTTTAGGACATAAAATTATTATTATTATTATTATTATTATTATTATTATTATTATTATTATTATTATTATTATTATTATTATTATTATTATTATTATTATTATTATTATTACCATTATAATTTTCATCCTTATCATTATCATTATTATCGTTATCGTTATCGCTGTTCATTATTGTTGTTATTATTATTGTTGTTGCTGCTGTTATTGTTGCTCTTGTTATTGTTGTTATTGATGTTATCGTTCTTGTTCTTCTTGCTATTCAACAAAATATTTGGCACAGCATTATTGTTCAGGCCACCACATGCACATCAACACTTCCAGCGTTACATTTATTTTGGAATACCACAAAAATTTATTCAGACTCTTATGATTTAGGACTTGTGTTGGAAATTCTAAGATTATTCTGGATTTAATTTGCTCTACCGTAAATTTATTTTTCTTTGCATATTTTCACTTTGTATTTTAGGGAAATAAAATGATTATTGAATTTTACAAAACTAGCTGGTGTTGCTCTTTTATGTCACTTAATTTAAGACCATAGTATAGTATAGTATAGTATAGTATAGTATAGTATAGTATAGTATAGTATAGTATAGTATAGTATAGTATAGTATAGTATAGTATAGTATAGTATAGTATAGTATCGTATCGTATCGTATCGTATCGTATCGTATCGTATAGTATAGTATAGTATAGTATAGTATAGTATAGTATAGTATAGTATAGTATAGTATAGTATAGTATAGTATAGTATAGTATAGTATAGTATAGTAGAGTATCGTATCGTATCGTATAGTATAGTATAGTATAGTATAGTATAGTATAGTATAGTATAGTATAGTATAGTATAGTATAGTATAGTATAGTATAGTATAGTATAGTATAGTATAGTAGAGTAGAGTATCGTATCGTATCGTATCGTATCGTATCGTATCGTATAGTATAGTATAGTATAGTATAGTATAGTATAGTATAGTATAGTATAGTATAGTATAGTATAGTATAGTATAGTATAGTATAGTATAGTATAGTATAGTGTGTGTATGTGTGTGTGTGTGTGTGTGTGTGTGTGTGTGTGTGTGTGTGTGGTTAAGACATTATACAATGCACGGTTGACTGATTACTTAGTACCAAAGTTACTACATTGTTTGTTGAATGGGGGGGTGTGGTTTGGGGAAGGGTCTTGTTTTTTATATGGAAATTGTGGTCCAAGCTAGCTTACTGTCTTCAATAAAGAACGTTCTTCTCTAGTGCATGTCTGAAAGTATGTATGTATTAATTATTTCTACGGTTGAAACTACTATTTTTGCAGCGTTCATTGTCCATTGAACTGTTCAGTAACGGGAAAGAACAATTTGTATGGCTACAGGACATATCCTTCGGTATGTATCAACTTGCAAAATGGATGCCATTGAATAGTACAAATGTACATTAAAGATACAATATTTTATAAACATTGTACATATACCATTGTTGCAGAATCTTTTTGAATGTTAAAAGTTTAAGCATACATACAAGCATTCATGCATACATACATACATACATACATACATACATACATACATACATACATACATACATACATACATACATACATACATACATACATACATACATACATACGTACGTACGTACGTACGTACGTACGTACGTGCGTGCGTGCGTGCGTGCGTGCGTGCGTGCGTGCGTGCGTGCGTGCGTGCGTGCATACATACATACATACATACATACATACATACATACATACATACATACATACATACATACATACATACATACATACATACATACATACATACATACATACATGCATGCATGCGTACTTTTTTCCAGATAATACGTTGAATAACTTAAACTATACGATGACTGATGACACATTAGAGATATTGCACTCCTCAATCAATAATTGAACGTACAGGAAATAAAAAACTGGATTATATGAACTTTCTTATATGACTTATCTTTTCTCTCATGATATTTGGTACATATTGCAGAAAATTCAAACAACTTTTAATAAAATTACTTTAAATATTTAAATATTTTTTAAAAACATACAGCTTCGTCTTAATTTGGATGAATTGTGCATATTTTTACATTGAACATCTAAATTATTGAAACCATAGAGGTGCATGCTTTGTTTATTCTTAAATAATAATAATAATAATAATAATAATAATAATAATAATAATAAGAAGAAGAAGAAGAAGAAGAAGAAGAAGAAGAAGAAGAAGAAGAAGAAGAAGAAGAAGAAGAAGAAGAAGAAGAAGAAGAAGAATAATAATAATAATAATAATAATAATAATAATAATAATAATAACAATTTCCGGTAAAACGTTATACTATGGAAACGCAGGTTACAAATATAATATATACTAGAAAAAATTAGGCCAGCGCAATTAGGTGCTACTCGAAAGTGTGTGTGTGTGTGTGTGTGTGTGTGTGTGTGTGTGTGTGTGTGTGTGTGTGCGAGAGAGAGAGAGACAGACAGAGAGAGACAGAGAGAGACAGAGAGAGACAGAGAGAGATCTCAGATCGTTACGATTCCTACAGTGTGGCAGTTTATAGCGATGTCTAGTACTGGGGCTTGATGCCTCACCCAGTCACATTATCCTGACAACTAGTTGACCAGTCCTAAAACGAACCGTTTAAATGCAGAACGCCTGGCGAGGCAGCTGTCAGTACCATTTTATAAAGTCTTTGGCATGATTTAGCCGGAATGCTAACCCGCAGCCTCCCGCATCTGAGGCAGAAGCTAGTGGTCAGAGATTCCTTTCTCGGATACGGGAGGTTGCGGGTTCGAACTCCAGCCAAGTCATACCAAAGATTTTTTTTAAAAATGGTACTAACAGCTACCTCGCTAGATTCTCAGCATTAAAAAGTTAGTATTATGACTGGAGGAAAGGGAATAAACAAATAGTACAGCAAAACCATCTATTTACGATTTAATGAACAGCGCTATGGGAAAGATTAGTCTAAAATTGCTATCTTGGTCCAAACAGTAATGTCTGTCCTGGCCCACATCCAAATTGGGATGGGCAATTAACAAGTACGCAGCTCTAAAGTAAAACTCGTGGCAAATTATAATGTTGATGCTATTCCTGATGCTTCACATATCAAATTAATATTTTCATATAAAATTAATATTTATTTTTATTATTTTTATAATTATTATTATAATTATTATTATTATTATTATTATTATTATTATTATTATTATTATTATTATTATTATTATTATTATTATTATTATTATTAGATGTCAGAAGTGTGCTTAGCGGGACAGCACACCCATGCCTTGCAGAATAATAGAAATATCGTGGTCTTCGAAGTAATGTCGGGTTCACCAACTTTCACCAGTACACTGAGCAACGGCATCCAGAGTAAATTGTAAGTCTCTCTCTCTCTCTCTCTCTCTCTCTCTCTCTCTCTCTCTCTCTCTCTCTCTCTCTCTCTCTCTCTCTCTCTCTCTCTCTCTCTCTCTCTCTCTCTCTCTCTCTCTCTCTCTCTCTCTCTCTCACACACACACACACACACACACACTCACACACACACACACACACTTCATCAAGTAACTCCAGTGAATTAAAGTTGGATTGGGAGCACATGTAGCACCTAACATGTAGTTCAAGGGTTCGATAATCGCCCTGCCAGCACTGACCTTACATGTAGTTCAAGGGTTCGATAATCGCCCTGCCAGCACTGACCTTACATGTAGTTCAAGGGTTCGATAATCGCCCTGCCAGCACTGTCCTTACATGTAGTTCAAGGGTTCGATAATCGCCCTGCCAGCACTGTCCTTACATGTAGTTCAAGGGTTCGACAATCGCCCTGCCAGCACTGACCTTACATGTAGTTCGAGGGTTCGATAATCGCCCTGCCAGCACTGACCTTACATGTAGTCCAAAGGGTTCAATAATCGCCCTGCCCAGCACTGTCCTGTAGTCCAAGGGATTCAATAATCGCCCTGCCCAGCACTGACCTGAAATGTAGTCCAAGGGGTTCGATAATCGCCCTGACCTGCACTAACCTGGCATGTAGTTTAAGAGGTTCGATAATCGCCCCGACCTGCACTGACCTATCATGTAGTCCAAGGAGTTCGATAATCGCCCTGCGCAGCACTGATATGACATGTAGTACAAGAGGTTCGATAATCGCCCTGACCAGTACTGACCTGACATGTAGTCCAATGGGATTAATAATCGCCCTGACTAGCACTAACCTGACATGTATGTAATCCAAGCAGATCGATACTTGCCCTGACCATGACCAGCACAGATCAGTGTTTGTGAGCTTTCATGTTTGGTGGTAAGGCTGTTTGTTGTAGGAATCCGAAAAGGCTATTAAGAGTCCACTACGATTAATCGTTTTATATGGTGTTTCTTTAGTCCAGCTCCGTTTATCATAATGTGTTTTAGCCTTTACGCTTTTCTACACTCGAACACTGTAATAACCAAATTTACTTTCCAATAAGTAATGCATATCCAAATTTCACTTTGCTAGCCAACAGATTTACAGTGACATAACTTAGTCACGGTCCACTTTTCATTATCTTACGAGTATTGGGTTTAGAGTGCAATCACAAGCATAGACAGCATCACCTGGCCTGTCTCATTTCCGTCTTGTATCCACGTCTAGTATGTGTACTTTGGTCCTCTTTGACCCTGGACTATTCCGACCTTTCTTAGATGTGGTCTTCCCCCTGACTCGTCGTGTTGTTGTTTTTTTTTTATTTACTTGTTCCCTCTCTGTCTGTCTGTCTGTCTGTCTGTCTGTCTGTCTGTCTGTCTGTCTCTCTCTCTCTCTCTCTCTTTATATATATATATATATATATATATATATATATATATATATATATATATATATATATATATATATATATATATATATATATATATATATATATATACATACATACATACATACATACATTATGCTCCACGCTAGGTAAATTCAAATATATAATTTCATACATAGATAACTATATTGGTTCACATCAGATAATGGAATCGCTCTGCATAAATCTGACATAATGTTATCTTATCTAATATCTGGATATAAATATGTCGGTACAGTACTGTTACTTTAGACTAGATGACTTTTACCTCGAAGTTCATTTCACTCTGAGGCCAATTAATAATGAATTGCCAGGTGCGTTCTCAGACGAAAGCGGCCGGATATACCAGCATACATTACTACACGTCTTATTTACGTTTGACTAGATAATGCGGTTCAATAAAATAAATGCTCTTTTACCTATGGCATAATAAACTATAACTTGCTACACTAAACTAACTTGCGTGATAATTTAAATATTGCGAAATCATATATAAATACACACTTGTCATTAACTAGCAAGAGCAAATGTCATCCTACACAGAGAATCAATTCATATATCCTAAGAAATATGACACATTTGTATAATAGGGTGATTCGTAAAATCCCTATGAAATTTTTGACATTGAATATTTAATTACATGCAATCCGTCAATTCTCTCAATGAATTAATAATTGAAAAATCAAAGAATTAAATGGTATAAAAAAACATATCAATAGAGTCTTACGAAATGAATGAACTATACATGCGTGAATCATAAGCATATCAACACATTTGCAAACAACACAACAAATGAAATAGAAATTAAATTGGAAACTAAAATTGCGTCTCTTAATTCCGTTTCTTTCCAAACAGTGTCCTAGCCTAAAGCATGTCCTTCTTTTAAAGACAGCTGTCTGGCCCTTTTCTACGAGTCCCCTTTTTACGAAGAAATACTACTCACTATGCTTCTCCGGAGTCAGTCTTTCAAGAAATTAGGCAAATGGTAATCCTAAAATGTTTCCCAAAGTATCCACCCTTAATTTCCCTGACCAATCGAAAATAACTGTTCATTAAATTTCCCTCCAAAAAATCATGTCTAACATCAGACTTCACTAGCCTAAAATATGCTGCAATTATCTTCCTTTGAAGAATCAATTTGACAGTTACTATTTAGTTTATCACGGGCGCGTCACTGCACCTGCAGAACTGTCCCGGTCAGGTGCTACTGAAGCTTAACGTAACCCCGTTTATGTGTTCAGAGATGAAATAAATAAATAATCCGAAAACTTTACCAAGACCTTTCTGGTTTGACTATGTAAACTTCAAAGCACAATCTATTTAACCTAAAGTTTCACTAAGTCGTAAAAATTCGACACATGACAGTCATACAACTTTTTCTCTAGCAGTTTAGAAATCTGTACACTCAACAAAAATGTCCTCCACTATCAGTTCATACTGGCACTGAATATATTCAGGTCGAAGTTCACCTTTCAGGCGTCAGGCATGCTTCAGTTACGCGTGTCTTATAACTGCGCAACAAAATCATATAGCATCTCTGCGATTTACTCAGTACGCCATTGGTGAGTTGGATGTTTAATGCCAAATAATTTGCAAAATAGATAGAACTTATCAAGTGATGTAATACGTAATGTCCCTGTACAGGATGTTACATACCGAAACGGGACACGACGGGAAAGCTTTAGCTTCTTGCATGTGCTTTATACAAGCAAATCGTATTTCTTTAAGACTTACTGTGTACAACTACCAATCGGGATTCCTCTCATGGGCGCATTTCCATCGTCTCTCGCGACTAATGGATGCCAACAACTGAGGACAAGCAAATCGTATTTCTTTAAGCCTTGTGGTATGATCTTAAACTAAGTTACAGAAAAGAGCAAAAATCAACCAGTTTAGCAAATTTCAGCAAATAATTTATTTCCTTAGAATAAAAAGTGAGAATTTTAAAAAATCTTCTTGAATTAAATCCCAATTATACCACATATTCCTAAAAGTTGTCACAAGTTCAAAAGTTCAGAGTATTCCGAATGAATTCCAGTGGCTTTACCAAATGAATTCCAATCTTGAATGTGCTGATGTTGCCTGGAATAGTGTTGATATGCTAAGTCTTGATGTTTCAAAATGTTTTATCCTATATGACTTTAAAATGAATTCACAATAATCCCAAATACTGCTTTAGTCCTAAAGTCCAAGAACACATTTAATTCCAATGAATAATATAACCAAATAAATCCTCTAAATTAATACTGAACACAACTAAGAGGCTTATTCCACTTTGGATGTTATGATAGGAATGATCGAATTCTGACATAAATAGCCCTAATATTAAAAAACAAAGACATTTATTAAAGGACCATGATGAGGGTCAAAAGTCAATTTCCAGAACATTCTACGTTGTAAATAAGACCAGGTATGTTACTAAGTTTTTAGTCAAGAATAACAACATGAAGACCTGGAATTTCAGAGGGAAAAACCAATGTCCTGAACTCAAATCCAAGTAAAAAAATTTACCTGCTACTATTGATAGACTTAATATATAAACTGCAGTCATTAACAAAATTAGCTATTTAATATGCTGCTTACACCAAAAAGATATTCGTCATGTAAGCCTAAACTTATACCCTCAGTTAAGGACAAAGGCCAATTACACAATGCAAACTAAATATGCATAATGCTTGTGATGTTAAGATATTTTCAATATTAAGATTTTGAAAAGATTTCAGTCTGGAAGTGAAAATGATTAATAGTGGGTTTATTTTAGAGATTTCAGTATAGAGCACTGATTAAATATGAATTTAACTTCTGTTGTGAAAGGCTGAGACTATTCGGCAGGCGTTAATGTTTTGGATGTTCCAACAGCATCTGCAATATTGTTTCGAACGTTCTGTATATTCTGCAAAATAAGACGGTTATTTGATTTTTCGATGATTTTTAATGGGATAAAGTTTTTAATATTTTTGATAGGTTTGTTTGGCAATAACATTAATCGCAAGTGATTATATACAGTGTGCACAATGATCACTAGAGTGTAAAAACTAAGTCACTTCCTTCACTTGCAGCATGTAGTCTTAATAAAACAAGTTCCCACAAATTATGAAAAAATTACAAGAATATGTATGCCTTGAATAGCTGTTTGTAAGCCTACAGACGATAATCTGTGTTGTCTGTTTCTACACTGAATGATCTCATGGTTTCTTCAAGCTCCTTTTGCAATTGTTCATTTTTGGCATTTTTAAAAACATTTTTTTTGATACAAGCATTTTTTGCCATTCATTGTTAATACATAAATCTTAGGCACATGTTACAACTTCATTGTATTACGACTGCATAACAGTATATTAACTTTGTACTATTCGTTCAAGAGTTCGTTCAACAAAAAAAAACATTTGTCATATTTGCAACCAGAAAGGAACGTATAATTAATTAATTGTATATGAAATAACCTTAGCTCCCTTATTAATTTATCGTGCTATTTATCTTAAAGACTTTCAGTTAAGGGATGGATAAAGTAATACGTGTGCATCGTGTGACAGTCCCACTTATTAGTAAATAAATAGGGAATACAGTGCAAGATATCCGTCCGGATATTTGTCGACATCTCTTTTCTTTATTTAGTTCAATGCAACATATAAATTTAGGGATATAAGGATCTATTGACTTTTAGTGTATACTGATCAATCAAGTTCACAAAATCCGTCAAACAAATATCACATTCCTCTCTGTTGAGCCAGAATTAGTGGAATGCTTGTATTTACGCTTGTTTTCATATAACCTGTTGAGCATGAAAAAGCACAGATCCACATCCACTGCTGTTAGCTACTTTCAGTAATAGCAACAGTAGTAGCAGTAGTAGTAAGTAGTAGTAGCAGCAACAGCAGTAATAGTAGTGTGATCTGGCTTTTTAACATATCTTCTTTAACATTTTTTTCAGCCATATCGCTACGATGTCTGCAGTGTGGCAGTTTATAGTGATATCTGGCAAACATGTAGCATGATGTTCTACTCAGTCAGTTTACTCAGACACCAAACCAACCAGTCCTAATCTAAGTTTCTTATTGTTGAACCCCTAGCGAGTCATCTGATAGCATCATTTTTATAAGTAGTAGTAGTAGTAGTAGCAGCAGCTTTTGTTTTTGTTGTAACATCATCATGTTTGCCCTCGGTGGCTGAAAAGATAAAAATGACAGTTGCAACATTTTTTGACCACGACATAGATAATAAGTAGTTGTGTGTGTGTGTGTGTGTCTGTATATAGTGTGTGTGTCTGTATATATATATATATATATATATATATATATATATATATATATATATATATATATATATAGTGCGAAACAAAAGTCCGAAAATACATCCCCGTTGGTTTGTACCCCCCTACCGATTTTAATAATGGAAACATTTAATTTGATAAAAAGTGCAAGTAACTTAGTCAATCCATTCATTGATTTATATTTTCTAACCTAAATGTGAGAAGAATTGCCATAACACCGTCATCGCCTGCGCGTTTCATGCTTAACGGAAGTTTTCAATGTAATAGACTGACATGCTTGAGAACCATTTCCAGTTTCTGGACCAGTCCATTTTCAGCAAAGGGGCGCATGCGCGACTAAATATGTACATACATATGTCGTCTGCTTCCGATATTTACAGTGTCGAATCAAGCAAAGGAAAAGAATGACCAAAAAATTGCCTTTCACGTGGATTTAACAAGCGGTTTCATTAATATGTTCACGTGTGCAAAGGAATATAATTCCAAAGTCAACGTTATTGCAATTTACGGAATTATCCGGCAGTTACCGAATAGGATCAATTACGTCATTATGTTGTCGGATGGAAATAAACTACCGCGTAGTGTACGGAATATGGCGCCGTGTTAGTATGGAAAGTTTGTTAAGCATGAAAGGTGCAAGGGGATACAAGTAATAGTGCCATTCCGGTGACAGTCAGGTTAGAAATTATAAATCAATGATTCGATTGACTTAGTTCTGTGCACTTTTTATCACATTAAACTTTTTAGTTATTGAAATCAGCAGGGGGGGTACAAACCAACGGGGACGTATTTTCGGACTATAGTAACTAACTAGCCTGAGAGCTTTCGACTCGTCATGAGTCTTTTTCAAAGTCCTATACAAAACAAACAAATAAATATTAAAAACGTTGTTTGTAAAACTCTACATGGTTGTCTCTACATGAGTTAAACCTATAGCTACATTATCTCAACCAGCCTGCATAGACTTGTTGCGAATACTGAATAATGTTTATAATTCCCTAGAGTCTAAAAGCCAAAGCGACATCTATTATTTTGTGTTCTTTTATGTAACGTAGAGAATATCCCGGATTTTTTTTATTATATACCGGATATTTTATTATTATTATTATTATTATTATTATTATTATTATTATTATTATTATTATTATTATTATTATTATTATTATTACAGTAGGAATTAAAGGATACTAAGATTTCAGTATTCGCAACAAATCTATATAGGCTGGTTGAGATAATGTATCTTTAGATTTAGTTCATGTAGAGACAACCATGTAGAGTTTTACAAACACAGCGTTTTCATATTTATTTATTTGTCTTGTATATGCCTTTGAAAACGACTCATTAAGAGTCGAAAGCGCTCAGGCTAGTTAGTTACAAGTTTCGCACTGTTCGTCGTCAGTTTATTGCATCTATTTTAATCATTCCCTGACACACGTGATCCCTTGCTGGATCCAGTGCGCTTGAAAGGGTTGTTATTCGCCATATGATTTGTATTATATATATATATATATATATATATATATATATATATATATATATATATATATATATATATATATATATATATATATATATATATATATATAACGTTGATTTTCAGCTCCGGACCAACAGCAACCTCTTATGAGATTCTGAATGGCGATGATCTACCGAGCAATTCGTAGGGGACAGGCTGAATAGGAAAGTGATTTGCATTTCACTTTCATTTAATTCTCTAAACGTATTCATGGATAAAAAAATAATATAAAGGCATGTTGTTCTCTCTCTCTCTCTCTCTCTCTCTCTCTCTCTCTCTCTCTCTCTCTCTCTCTCTCTCTCTCTCTCTCTCTCTCTCTCTCTCTCTCTCTCTCTCTCTCTCTCGCGGAAAGACTATTTCAAAGGCTATGTTGATTGATACGCCTAACATCTGTCAGCAAATCAGTAGGTGGTGTTGATTGATGACGGAAGCTCGAAATAAAAGCCATCACAATGACCTACACATTTGTGTAGTTGAATTCATCTTTGTCATATCGTAGTTATTATTGAAAGTCAAAAACAAATCTATTTATATTTATGTAAGTTCTATATATCTTCTTGAGCTCTGTCGTTTTCGTTCATTCAGAAAAAGGAAAAGGAAGTGAGCGGAAAAAGAAAAAAAAATCATTCCAATCCTTAAGATTACGTTGATTTTATGCGCTACTTTTAGATAATAATGGTGCAACTTCTACTAAAACTGCCCCGTATTAAAATAAAGACACAACTTCAACAAACAACTGATCTCGTGGTTGTCTTCCAAGATGATTTTAAAATTTGACACCTTGATATGATCATTACCCATTTGTTTCAGGTTAAATGAGAATGAGCGAAACGATGAGTCTGTGAAACAATGCATTTTAACATTATCAGGTTAATTTAGCCTGGATTGAAGCGCACGGTTTCATTTAATGTCAGGAGTACTTAATATGTAGTATAAAGATGCCGGTTTGCCCCCCCCCTCTCATGGGTCTTGACCGAAAGCCACAACCCACACCGTTCCACCAACCCACATTGATTAGGAAAGCAAGCAACATGCAAGAAATGTGTAATCCGTCAATTATTAGTCAACAAAAGTAGTCAAAATGTATACATGTTCTTAGGACTGTATAAGGCTACTAGACCACCAACACTGCTGAATCGATCACAGTTATAGAAAGTTTGGTTTGTGATTACGTCATCCACAACTGAGATTACATCAAAACGGTCAATCTTGCTTGGGTTTAAAGTCAGAGAGAGAGGTAAACTAAAAATGATTAAATATGCACCAAGCTAGAACAGCTTTAGCTAATACCGAAAAATAAATGAACATTTCGAGTGTAAAAGCTGGAAATAATATGTCGACCTCAGTAACTACTATTACGACTTTATGATTCTAACATAACTAATAGAAAAGAGTAAGAAACAATAAGCTTTGTAAAATTTGTCAAATTCAGCAATACTTTTTTTCTCTAGAATACAGAGTGAAAATATAAAAATAACTTTCGGTATTTGCTAGTGTTGTTCCGATTATCGATTCTAATCGATGATCAGTTGGTTGCGCGAACAGATAAGATAATCGAGTCTGAAACTATTTTCGATTGTGCAAAGGGAGACTACTTCTTTTCAGATGCACGTAAAATGCAAAGTTTGGTAAAACTCCTGGGCAAATGGTAAGCTGTATAGGACTTCCAATCTACTACCATCGAACTAAATTATTTATTCCTTTTACTACTTACAAATATAAAACATACCATACTCTGTAGATGCAAACCTAATTAAGAACATATACTCGTGATTACATAATTTTGCTGTTAAATTGTAGAGTTAATAAATTGTTTAAAAAAATATGATTATTTGTTTTAGTTCAAATGTAAAATCCTTTTGTAATATTTGTAAATAATGACAAACAAGTAAATTATGTCGTTCTTTTCTTTAATTGATAGACATATCATATGTATAAATGAAATGGTTTTGGGGGAATTGAGGTTGGGGATGCTTTCATTTAACAAAGTTGTAGAACAAAAATAACATATTAGATGAAATGTAATATTTTTATCATATTAAAATATAAATGTTATTGAAATTGATTACTCCAGTACATTTATTAACATTTTGAACTCTTGAACAAACATATAACTGCACAACAAACAAAAAGTAAAATTTGCTCTTAATAACCGATTATAATCGATTATCAGTTGGTTAAGTGAAATCGATCATTGATTATGAAATTCTGACCGATTCCCATCACTAGTATTTACGAACTTAATCTCAAATAACCCTAGAATTACTAATACAAAAAAAAATTTCTGAATATACTTTTGTGGCATTTAGGAATAAATCCAACGCTGGAAGTGTTGATTTGCCTGTGTTGGCATGTGTCGTGGCAATTTGCCAACAGATTTTTGTTGGATCACAATAATACAATCCACAAATATATCCTTCTTTGAATTTCGCTATAAATTCAAGTCTCTATTTCTAACAATGTTATTTTGGGCACTTTGTATTTCCAGAAAAGAATAATTTAAATGAAATAATTTCACACAAATCAAATCAAAACACTATGCAACAATAAGACAACATGATTCTGTCCCGATGTTATCGCTCGAGATATTAAATTTCAGATAATAACAAGATTTAAATAAAAACGACACTAAGACTTTCATCTCCAACTACCAACGATCCTGACATCGCATGTATACAGCTTTCTCCAACATTTACCTCATAGGGGTCACATAGTATCAATTTACCATACTTGATATTATTTGTTAGTATTGCTACTGTAGCCCACCCACTAGACAAACCGGATAACAAGAATATTTACGATCCAGACTAGTGCACGTTTCAGATTTATTTTTATCAAAACCATTTACTTCATGAAAAATAACTCGATGACTTGTTTTGACACCGGTGTCTTCCTTTCCTTCGCTGGTTAAAAATTGCTAGGTATATGGTAAATGACGTTACTAGGCTTACTGGTGCAGGCAACTCTGCGACTTTGCACTCATGTGTTGTTTTACCGCAATCTCTGCTACATCAATATAAATTTTGATAAACGCAGCTAACACTCCAGTGCCTCTGATTCCACCGTTTTAAATGACTTCAGCCACATTCATTCACCTTCGAGCTTGACAATATTTTAAAAGTCAGCATTATGCATTTGCAGTTTATCAGTTTGATTTTGAAAAATAGCAAGTTGACCTGGGTCGATGTCAACAACAACACGACTAGTACTCAGATAAATCTACTTTTTCAGCAAATCTTCTCAGAACCACATCAGCGTCACGTCGAGCTGAGTAAGTTCGTCAAATTTTAATGGATATTTGTATAATATTAAACGTACTTTAATGTGAAATCAGTAAGGGCTTGTTATGCCGGTGAACACTTCAGTAGAAGCAACGCTTCATGAACAAGATGGCCGCATATTAGTCTTTGGTCCATTCAACCGAGATTGTACTGGTATAGTCAAATAAAACAGTGGTTGTCATCTGTGTATGTTTAAATAATCAACAACTTCTACTGATGGTACAGTCCAATCCATTCGAGTCAAAATACAAACGATGTTAACGTATAACCCCATATGCAACCCAGTAAGTGCTAGGTCCTGTTGTCAAATCCAGGTTGACAATACCGATTTTATACGTGCGTGGCACCATCGTTGCAAGTTTGCTTTGCAGAAAAACAGCACAAAAATTATTGACTGATTTTGCCATCTTGATTAAATTAAGGATGGTAAATGGACGTGTGGCCTTCTGATACCGGATAATCACAGGCCTCTGCACGATGGTATTCAAAAGCTTCTTCCTGGTAATCTAAGGCCTCTTTTTTATACATGACCACCAAACACCCGTTTCAGCTTCATCCCCAGATGCAGTTCCAAAAGCTTCTAATGCTTTTTCAACCGCTAGAGCCTTTGCTTGCAAAAAACGATGCATTTGTGTCACCTCCTACTTTGATATTTTAATGTCAATGTGGTATTGTCTTGTTTGGCCGTATTAATCTAAGCGAGTTGTCGTCGTGACAACCAAACATGGATATTTCCGCTCAGTTTTGTTGAAGAAAGTTTTAATGTGACCCTACAATTGTTTTTCAGTGCATTTTTATTTTCACAAGTTTATTTTCACTACTTTTACTTCAATTCATGATAGGACATTATTTAAATAGTAGCACATTCAATTATATAGTTTCCACAGATACATTTGTGACATTCATTTGGCAACCAACACCCTTCGACAACTGTCTTATCGGAAAGTGTCACAGCATAAAGTGTAATTATCATCACGTGTATGAAAATGCATATCATGAACGAGCTTCTGAACGACTTCAACTGTTCCAATGAAAAGTAATAAATCGGGTATGATGTACGAAAGTCTTGTTGGAAGATATACAAACCAGACCAGTGTCAACATTTTAATGTACTCCATATGCGACCACTAATAATGTTATGAACGTACAATATGAAAAGGGTCTGCTGCATTGTAAAGCTGAATTTCTTCAAAATGTTCCTGATGGCCGTTTTACTGCAAAGAAACTTCAGTCACTCCTAAGATGTCAAATATCATCTCACTATGAGTTTAACTATTATCTCAATTTTGAGATGCCACTTAATTTGATACAGTAAAACCATGCGGAGTGATTATTTACCAAGTAAAATATTGGTGTTCCGCAATATCAACTGGTGAGAGTTCACCTGTAGTATGAGCAAGAAACGACTCAGTTCACGTGGTTTCCGACTGCATAAACGATCACAAATATGATCAAGTTGTCAGTAGCGAGGTTAGAACAGGCAACCACAATATCAATGTTTATAATAAAACCATTAACAACCTCCAATAAGCCAAACTGCATTGTTGGCATTGTTCTTACGGAATAAGATGAATGCATGTTTAGCCATAAAAAAAATAATCTTACGAAAATCTCCGCAAAAACCAAATGTGACTGAGAGGAACTGCACCCGAAAACGTCAATGAATCACTAATGAGTTATGATAGATGATGTTCAAATCAAATGTTAAAAGTTGCTCTGGAGTCACGGACTATGGCGGTACAAGTAGCAAAGTTTAAAAAGACGCACAATAAGCAGGTACTTGTTGTACATGAACAATGATCTACATTATTAGCTACATCATTGACAATCATCATTGTTAGACAAGCTGTTCAAGTGTAATCATTGCTGTATCTTAAGGGTCGTGGCAACATCAACGTTGTCAAGAACTGATTCGATTTCCTTTCAATCGATGGAATGACGTGAATTGTTAAACAGTGTTATGGTTCCGTTATTCACAAAATCAACCCGGACATCAGAGTGGTAATCATTATCATCGGTGTGTTCAAGTTTTCCCTCAATTTCTCTCAATTTCTAAGAATGCCTGTCATGGAAGGAAAAGCCTAGATGAGTCCTGCACAGGCAGTTCTATTTTTAATTGATTAGGATTCCTGGACGAGTATAAGTAATACTTAAAATCTTTTTTACTTCGCGCTAAAGTCAAGCAGCGCGCACGAATATCACATGTCCATGTATGACTGTCATTATATTAAATGTCAGGTCGATCTCTAATGTACGGCTGTGTCATAAATCTTTTGCCTCGAAATCTGCAACGTACCCTCCTTGATCCACAAGGGTCAGACGAATATGTGTTAACCGATTATTATGGCATGAAAGATACACAGGTGTTGTGGATTTAATTGATACAAAATCACCTGGATCTACGGTTGACGATAACACAAACATGATATAACATTGAACAACTACGCCTGTCCTTTGGGTCCTGGTTTCATAGCTACTCCTATCACCGTCACAAGTTAAATTCAACTGCGTTGTTGAGGTGGTGTTCACAATGTCAGGCGCCATATGAAATCCCACATGTAAAAATCGTTTGTTATCTGATATGTTGTCAGGCCAACCTAAACCTCATCTTAGTGATGACTGTTTAATATCAGGCTGAGATAGAAATTTTAGAGTCTTCACCGGTCATCAATACGAATATTCGTCGAATTTCTTCGTTCTTCGATTCCATGTCGTGCAGTTTCTTTTCTACATATTGTTGACTTTCTTGTGAACTTCTATAATATTACGAATACGTTCCTGGTATCTTCACGTCGTCGCTTCCCATGCTCTTCTACAACATCACTAGCAACGATTGGGTTTTCTATTGTGAAATTTACATGTTTAATTCCTCGCTATATTTAGTTTTCCAAGTTCCACTCAGTGGTGATAAAATATACGGGTCCTTTGTGATCTGCGTAAACAGGATAATTAGTGCACGAAACGAGTTTAGAAATAAGGAACTTTCAGTTCCATTATCATGCTAGGACGGTTTAGCAATGACGGTAAAAGCATCTGCGATTTCTTTTTCCGTGACGTCATTTTAAGAATATCAATTATGTAATACAATAATGCATTTGTATTATGTACGATGTCGCGCCAAAACACGTACTCCAAATTAAACTCGAGTTCAAACACGTAATATACGAGCAGCAGTGACTAAACATGCGTTCCATGTGGCGCAATTAAGATTACTTTTATTAGACCTTTCAATTTTATCGGGAAAAGTCATGGATACTCATGGTCTGGTTAAAAACTATCGACGCTGATATCGCTGTAGCATTAACAAAATTATCGGTAACACAATAGTTTAAACATCCCGGTGAAAAGCATCTTCCTGGGATTACTTATTCAGGACCCGGCACACGAATAGATTTACAATTCGATTCTAACAACCAAACAAAGCCTGGTGAAGCAATTGTGAATCGCGTTGATATTGTGTTTTACCGACATGACCTTGCTTATACGACATCAAACGTTATCAAAGGAGGCATGAAGGCCAAGGTTGTACTTGGAGCCGCTCATTAAAAGTATAATTATAATAATATAGTCATCAAAGCGTTCTGGTAAAATTCAAGCAATCGATGGATCTTTGTTACACGCATAAAACCAAACTGCTGAAGATTTTTCGCACATGAAGCACGTAATTGGTTTTAGCCCTAATACTTGGTACTAGTCTCTTGCATTCACTGTATTTGTATCCGAACGATCGAGCACTGCTACTGGGAGAACCACGTACAGGAAACCGACATTACTTCTGGAGCCAGCTGATAATCATTGTGAGCCTCGTGTAAATGTTCAGGGAGTTCCAGATCAACTTCAATGAAGTATCTGTACTCGCTGTTGATGTTGTGATCGTTTATGAAGTTTTGCACGTCAATGTATCTAGAATCAATCCACCGAAACCCACCAACTGGCAACGATTGCATCATTGCTCATTCATAAAGGTTATTGTTATTAATATAAATGATGAAACTGTTGGGGCAGCGGGGTTATACCAGTCCACTTGTGGGTTATTAGTGCGCGCATGTATGTGACTGATAATAGAAATCACGCCACGAAGATATTTCTATATACAAAGCAGATGAAGGTCAAATGCCGGTGCGCAAATCCAACTCAGTTCTGGTTTTGGACAAAAAGCTTTCCAAAGCATTACCTAGTGACGTACGGTAATGTGCTGGATTAAGCTTGTCCACCTGCTTGACAGTACGAAGCATATCAAAGAGCAACAACACCTCAATGCGTAGAGATTGTCCTAGCTGCTGAGGGTTTTGCAGTCAAATGATCACCAAACTTTGTTAGCGTTCTCGTATTCTTTTTCTTACATGCCTCGTGACTTTGATGAATAAAACTCTTCGATCGGTGACAACTGAGTTTTGGTACATTTGTCCTAGTCGTTCATGTACTCGTATGTCTGTATTGATTGGACAGAATCAGTGAGTGATATCAAAGTTATCCGCCGTGAGATTGCTCGCTAACGTAACAAATTAATAAACTGTTATGAATTGATGAACTGTAATTGTCAGAATCTAAGCATCATGTATTATGCAATGTTGTTGGGATTAGGCTTATTGGTAATTTTGACGCTGTTGCTACTACTTGCATTATTAAATGGTCATCATAAAAACGCAAGTTATGAAACACTACAGGGATTTATAATTTTTATTGGGTAAATTCTCAACTGAAGATTACAAGCGTTGTGTGCGGATGAAGAAATCGATTTTGCCAAAGTTAAGTTCACCCAGTTACTGCCGATATTTTCGAGGTTGGTCTTTATTGACACTACAAGGATATAACGCTGACGCCTATTCGAAAGTCTATTGTCAACGGATTTTTTTACATTCATCGCTGACTTTAGGAAAACCCACCCTGATTTTGGTGTGCAGTTGGATCCACGAAACGGTTGATATGGTAGAAGATGTACCTCAACATGGATACATACTTCTAGAGTCCATCTATATCCTACACTGAGGTGTTTCTACAAAATCTTTAGAATCTTTCCAATATCTTTGTCATTTTCATCATTGAACACAGGCTTTTAAGTCCTCGGTGTAATAGAATAATCCTTTTTGGGCTTTTTTTCGATCAGTATAACCAAATGTGTATTCAGAATAATATTTATTTTCACAGCAGAATGGATAACACCGTGTAACAACGATGTCATTCCAGGAATCATATTTATGATTCTAGGGGGTCTTTACGTGATTTTCTAACTCATTACTTCACATACGAAGCTTGAATCAGTTATTTAACATTGCTATGATCTATCAGGTACATGCTAATCAGATGCAGGACGTTTGCTTGCCCTAATTTGACGACGGTATTTTTCGCCCTCAATATGACTACAGTGTTTTTAATCCTCGATACGACGACGGCTTTTTTCAAATACGTCTACAATGTCTAGTTTGTCAGATATTCTGCACCTTTTCGTGTTTCTATATTACCCTTCCTTACAAATTGTTTCAGTTATTTTACCTTTGTTATTGTATCAACTTTGCAGTAGTGTATTAGTGACCGGTGATGGAATCAGTACAAGAATGAGTTGCCAATAATTTAAATATATCTGTCTTTAGCAAACGACTTGGCATAATTATTTTATGCTGTTGTGATATTTGCTTAAGCTGAAACACTCTATGCATGTTTATACAAGGGAAAACTTTGTCTAATTAAGAAATCTGTAAATAACTTTACGTAGTTTGGTATTTTACCATGCTAAGAAACTGCAATTGCTTTGATCCTAGCTTTTGTTTTGTCCCAACCTCATATGAAATATAAACTAATCTTTTCTTCTTAATCGTATTTTAATGAACATTTGTATAGGATTCAGAGTAATTCAACTCATACATGTCCAAATTTGTATTTTATCGTATCAAAAATTCAAACATTGCCATATAAATTATAAACTCATGCCTTAGTTATCACATATATTACATTATTTTCTTATTTAATTACGCAAAATTCTGTAAATAAAATTATGAATAATGTTAAAAACTAGGCAGTTTCAAAGAGATAAATATCACTAAACTTTGATGTTCCTTGAAGAAAAATCACCAAAACAGAATTTATAAGAAAAGTTCCTATCATTTAGTAATTTATCAAAAATTATTCTTAATCTTCAATATATACAAATTTGTTATAAAGGTCAATGGACATAAGCTGAAAAGATTCTCAAACTTCAAATACTTGGGATCAATTATCACGGATGAGGGCTCCAAACCAAAAGTACTTTGTATGATTACCCAGACAACAGCAGCAATAACAAGAGTGAGACAAAAATGGAAATATATAAACATTTCTCTTGGTTCCAAAATAAGGCACTCGATTGTCATATCCATTTTTCTGTATGCTTGTGAAACAGGGACGCTCACATCAGGAGAATTCAAACCTTGGAAAAGAGATGCTACCACAAGATCTTGGGCATCTCAAACATTGACCATGTAACCAGCGAAGAAGTCCACAACAGGGTCCAACGATCCATCGGTCCCCATGAAGACCTCTTGACCACTGTAAAAAAAGCGCAAACTGAAGTGGTACGGTCGTGTCTCAAGATCATCTGGAAGGGCAACAATAATCTTACAAGGCACTGTGCGAGGGTACACAAGAAGATGCATACAGAAAAAGTGGTGGGAAGACAACATAAGGAGTGGACAAGCATGATATTTGGAGCTTCCTAAAGGGCAGTAAAGAACATGGAAGATGGAGAGAATTGGTTGTAAAGTCAACTGTGGTACCCCAACAGGCTCTTTGGTTAAGTGATTGATTGTTGATGATGATGATGATGATGATGATGATGATGATGATGATGATGATGATGATGATGATGATGATGATGATGATGATGATGATGATGATGATGATGAAAACATTGTTTACTGATAATCAACATTTGTATTACTTTACCATAATATACCCTTTATTGATAATCTACAGTGGTATAATTTTTTACTAAAACATTGTTTACTAACAATAAATATGTTTATGATATTTATTAATGCTATGGACATTGATGTCAAGAAGATGTCAATCAGATTTCCACCTAAATAAGTTAGGTCAAAAACAGTAAACATAGGTTAAAGTATAACGCACAAGAATGCAAATGAAAACAGACCAAATCAATGACGATCGATAAAAAAGATTGCTACAGAAAGCATGACCAATTCAGTGATGATCGATAACCAGGCTGCTACAGAAAACATGGCTACTTTAGTGATGATCGGTAACCAGACTGCTACAGAAAGCATGACTAAGGGATCAGTTACCAGATTAATACAGAAAGAATGACTAAGGGATCGGTAACCAGACTTCTACAGAAAACATAACCAATTCAGTGATGATCGGTAACCAGACTGCTACAGAAAGCATGGCTAAGGGATCGGTATCCAGATTGCTACAGAAGGCATGACTAAGGTATCGGTAACCAGACTGCTACAAAAAATGACCAATTCAATGATGATAGGTAACCAGACCGATACAGAAAACATGACCAATTCAGTGTTGATCGGTAACCAGACTGATATAGAAAGCATGACTAAGCGATCAGTAAACAGACTGATACAGAAAGAATGATTGAGGGATCAGTAACCAGACTGCTACAGAAAACATGACCAATTCAGTGATGATCTGTACGGTACTAAGAGTAATACAAGGGAAAAAAATGTAACAATTCGGAATTGTGTGTAAACAGTTTCTGGTGTATTGCACTAGTAGTAGTTGTAGTCGTAGTTTTAGTAGCAATAGATATGTGATGAAAAGGACACCAGCGTTGTTCACAGAATTGGTAGTAAACATACTCATCGGCTGTAGAAATGATAGCGTTGTCGATATGTAGATGTCATACGAGTCTTTGGTTACTTTTCATACATAACTTATAGTAAGTAGAAGAATGTATACATTGAAAGGCACGAAAATGATAAAAACAGTCACAACAACTTATGGATATATTGTTGTCGCCTTGGTTAAAATAATTTTGGCTGAGAAGAGATAAAGAGGGACATAACGGCACATCATAACCACGTAGGACATTATAAAAGTCAGTGCTATGCTCTAAACATCTCAGATGATTCTTACGTAATCTTGACCTCAGTTGTCTCAAGGAGATTAATTTGACGATCAGTCGAACCCATCTATCACTCAAATGTTAAAAACTTGCTATTAACAATGGCCCGCTGTCAAGTGCTATCGATAGCTAAACTTTTATAACTTCTGAAGTTGTTTTGTTTCAAAAGAAATCACTTCTATTTAGGCATTATATGATTGCGAACTATATGCAACATGTACGTACCTCGGATATTGAAGATTTTAAATTTCAATGGAAAAATACGCACCTCCAAAAAGGAAGATTTGGCAACTAAGCATTAGGAACTTTCTCGGCTATTTTTTGAGACTTTTGACCGAGTGACAACGGACATGTTCCACTAAGCATGGACAATATATTTTTCTCAAAAACACATGCTGTTTGTTCTTTACGACGAAGTTCACTTAGTTTAATAAACTTCAATCGGGGATTTATCTTGAGAATTCAACATCTGGCCGGCATTAATTGAGACTATCTGACTATAACATTACGTCGTCTTCAGTTGGAACTGTAGAACCATGGTGGCAATAATTGCAATTAGCGTTAGTTTATATTTTTAGCATGATTTGGATTTTAGGTCGAAAATATGAACCCTAATGTTTAAACAAACGTGTCATTACCATAGTTGCTGTAAAATGTAATTACCTTTGAGTTTGGTACGAATATGGCACTGTATAGTTACAAGAGAAAATGTAATGTTACAACTCTACTTGATATCCAAGACAACGCTGGCGTGACCAACACCTACTATCTATTTAAAAAAAAAAACAATAAAAAAACTAACCAACACAACGACTGAGTGACTTATCTACTAAGTAACGGACATGAGTGTTTCCACATGCACGCAGATACTATCACACACCGCTTTTGGAGCGATCAACTAATCCACTAATCAATGGGCTGGAGTGCTTCTACATACAAACAACTACTATCATACAGTGACTAAAACCCATTCATCCACCAACGATTATGAGTACTGCCACATACACAAAAAACATATTATCACGAACAAGGGCGGTTGTTCATGCTATGGAAAAAATGAAAGAACTCACACACACACACACACACACATGCGCGAGCAGTGAGGTTGCGTTCAATTTTAGCAGTGAAATACATAAAAATAAACAAGCAGTAGTCGTATTTTCACTTTGAGTATAAGAAATATCCTTTGCAGCTTTACCCCAACACAACATCTGCATTTTAAACATCTTTTTCTGCACTGGTGCTATTCAGCTACTGGTGAAATGTTGGAACCTTTATGGATATAACTATATAAACATGGCTACCATAAAGTAGCTTTAAAAGAACGAGATGATCCAAGAATCTATAATCAAATCAAAACAACAAGTCATCTTGAAACTAGGGTATCTCTAGGTCATGCCATCATTCCAGTATTTCTACCTTGGGAGTGCCAAAGTGCATTTGGTCAGAAATGGATGGATTTTGTTTTCTATTGATCCAACTCAATTCTGCCTGTCTGCTTATAATGGACTTGATATAGTGGATCAATTCAGTGCAGTAATGATAAAGTGATTTCAATTGGAAATGTAGTACAATTTAGGTGTGCATCACGATGTAATTGCATGTCATTCGCATTTACAGAACTAAGAAAGTACATTGTGACGATATTCAGAATGTATCAATGTCAGTATATTTATTACCATTCTTTTTACCAGCTAAAGATGACATGTTCGCTGTTGTTTATGCAGTATTTTTCATAAAACGTCTTTCGTATTTTCCCATACAATGCATTAACCTGTAGTTCTAACATTATATTGTCCTTTGTATCCATTAGGTCCCATATTTTTACCTAACACAAAAGCGTGCATAGTTCCAGGAGAAAATGTGTTGCTTTTAGCATTACCTTTTCCATTGTCGAGATACAGTAACAACCAAAAGCATTTATAAGTCATAAATGAAAATAGTGTGTTACATTTAGCATTACATTTTCCTTTATGGCCATACAGTCCCATCATGTTAATAATGACAAATGTTAATTTCCATTTTTGCCACATAGTCCCAGACGGTCTCTTTTGGACTCTTTTTCCAGTCATATGGTCCTAATTTATAAGGGTTTAATATTAAATTCCCATTATCGTCAGATTGTCCCAATCAATAATGTCCAACACGGCCACAGTTAAATTTCCAATGATGTCATTCAATTCCAATTAACGATTGCTTAATGTTAAACTCTCACTGTTTCCATACTATCCTACACAACCTATGTTAAACGCCAATTGTGGCAATATCACATTACTATACTAATAACCATTCGTTTAAGACACATCAGAGAAACCGATAATATAAGACACATCCATGGCGTGCAAAGCGCTCAAACCTGTCTTGCTTGTTTTCATGGCTGCACGCTTAAAAGTAGTCCAAGAAGTTCTACATCAGAACAAAAATGATTGTATTTACTTCTGTGATTTTTTTTCATGCGAACTGGAACCCAAAAGGCCCCAAAATGCAATTATTGAAATGCAGTTGTAAGACTAAAGTTCTGCGAATGAGAGCACCAGGGTGGTCACCTTAAATTTCAGAAAAATGCAAAAATCAAACATTTCAGAGATAAGATTTTATTGAGATTCTTGATCTTTATCGAACGGGAACTTAAAATATTGTTTTTCTTTACTTGACACAAAGCATGGCGGCTTTGGTCGTACAATATATGTACTTGGAAGAAAAAATCGGCAAGTGTGGGTATTAGAAGAG
Source organism: Potamilus streckersoni (assembly GCA_016746295.1). Taxonomy (NCBI): domain Eukaryota; kingdom Metazoa; phylum Mollusca; class Bivalvia; order Unionida; family Unionidae; genus Potamilus; species Potamilus streckersoni. The sequence goes on along the minus strand of JAEAOA010000272.1, from coordinate 2,051,086 downwards.
CCCCATAATAATATGTGTTGGTCCATATTTTGCTTGCAAGTATATACGGCAGAGCGTTAGCATGTCTGAATCTCATAAATTATTAAGTTGTCTGACACTATAATACTAGTATCGAAGCACGTCGACTCCAGTCTTTTTCTTGATACAAGGAACTCAACTCTCGCAGTTACTATTGATGTATAGAGGATCTCAAAAAGCTGGACATTATTCAACGAGGTTAATAAAATTGAATTTAAATCATTACTCATTTTTGATTCTTTTAATAACATATTTTTAATTCAATTATTTAGACAGAAAGAAGAACGAATAATTTTTCATTCTGGCAGACGGTGCAATTTTGATTTGTTGTGCAAAAAATACAGCCCCAAACAAAGTTGAACTAGTAAAGGTAGATTGTACATTTTTACAAACTATAAATCAAAGAAAAGGCTTCCATCCGAAAAACATGTTATTGTATAACTATAGAATCTATTATAGAAACAGATTGATCAATGATATGTGATGCCACATTATTTGATACAGTAGGCTTAGAGTACACGTTTACCCTAAGATGACACTTTCAGAACCAAACATTACATTGTTGCAATTTTCATGTGAAATATAAATACTGGATACAGAAATTCACATATACATTTGTGATCGGATATTTGCAGTATTTAATTTGAAACAGTCTTTGTAAAAAAGACGTAAACAAATTTCTTTTCCAGTCGGATTTGCATCCCATATACCCACCACGTTGGCCAATTCTGCGCGTATGGTGATTCTGCGCAGAGTTACGACGACATTCTTGTAAACATTGGATCGCATGTTGTTTTTGGTGGAAAATCCAACTGGTATTAAGAAAAAACAATCGTCCTTTTATTAAAGAAGTGATGTTCATAAAGTGTACAAAAATAACCCACATTTATACCCTTAATGCATATGAAAATGTGATTTCTAAATGTCAGCACGAAGACCCACACACCATGACCGTCTTGACACAGAAAATCCTATTTACTATGTATATTTGAGAATCATAAAATAAATACATTATATAAAGGATTGAAATATATACTATAAAATAACACTGCATTTTAATCCAAGTTTCCAAGTTTTGCAAGAAGTTGTCCCACATGTAGTTTTATCGTCTGTTCTACATGTCAACTTGCCGCTTGGGTGGGATTCTCAAGAAATTCCCAGATATATAGTCTGTTTCTAAATTCTTTAGCATAAACGAGAAGTTGTGAACACATTACATCCTATTCATCGTTGGATTTCTTCAAAATAATGCCTTTTTATAAAATGATGAACTTTATAAATCGATTTAAAATTTTGCTTAAAAACTATTGATATTTAATGTCATTGTTGCGTTGAATTTTATAAAAGTAGCTATAAACCCGACCTAATTACGCGACTAAAATGCTGACAGAATGAGTCCAAAATAATGTTTTCCATTTACGTAGCCCGATTAATAAACATTGCATCTTTTCAAAGCTATAATGACAATTGCCTCTTTTCAAATGGTAAATAGACATCGCAGTATTTTATTTTCGTTAATCGGTCGAATTCAGTATGCGATTTTCTTCAGTATTGGTGACAGAAACATTAAGTGCGCTGAAATACCCGACAGCATTGTATACTACATAAATATGCTGTGGTTGGATAAAGTTCGGTCATTTTGGAGACCCATTTATGACTACATTCGAGTTTATTTACTTTAGTTTAACATTTAAACCATGCTTATATATAGGGTGTATTTTATGTCTATGTTATAGATATACTCCCACCCCCACCCTGCCACACGCTGAGACTATAAAGTAAGCATTATTACCCTTAGTTTTACTTCTTATTAATGTTCTTGTCTTGTAGTTTTACGCAATTATTTTGTTGTTATGGATGACATAACAAAACACTGTGAGGGTAACATATTCATGTTCTGTCCGCCAAGATTATTTTTCCTCAATTTCTTTCGTGAGCCGAGTTGAAAAATGGCCGCTAAATGTTCATTCAAAACAAAACATTCCAGAAAGCGGGGTTAAACAAGTTTTCCCACAATCGCAGCCAATCGGTAAAGAGAATACTGCACAATAAGTTCATGTGCTTATTTGAACCAATCAGAATCAAGCAAAGTGATATGTTCACATGTTATAATACCCAAATCATTAAACTGCAGCACACTATAGGCAGAGTGTACCGTCTATGTGGTAAATTAGCTCTCTATCTTTCAAATGCGTCACCTATCAATCATTGTGGCATGTAACAAAAAAAGACTAAGCAGCCAATCAGATTCAGAGATTCAGATATAAAACACCTTTCTCGATGGCATCTACATTGGAGCCTATATATATATATATATATATATATATATATATATATATATATATATATATATATATATATATATATATATATATATATATAACGTTCCCTTCCTTTTTCTTAAAAAGAAAACTCTCATGTCAGTACACCTATATCGCCTATAATCTTCGATCTGGCAGAAAGTTTTGTACAGTCCTTATTAAATAAGTCGAGATGCTTTTTCAAATTATTATTAGATTTATAAAAAAAACTATAAACCTTTTTGCGACTCCCGCTTAAAAAGCTTCACAAATACAACCCCCTCCCCAATTGACTGTTACGTTAAATGTTAGAAGGTATAATTTACACACACACACACACACACACACACACACACTACAATTTTGGGATGCTAGGAACACAAATGCTTCATTACATATGGCGCGTTAACATACAGATCAATCTTGACTTTAACTTAAATTAAAGTTACACCTAAATATATTTACCTGTAAAATCGTTAATCCCAAGGATTAAACTGCGGTTGAATTTTGTAAATCTCTAAACCACAGATCGTGTGGAATTAAAGATAAAAATTAAAGTACTTAGAATGTTGTATCTTTTAACAGTAGATAGTAATATTTGTAACTTAACATGAAATTAGCTGTAATACTTTGCCCCTTTGTACTTTAATAATTTGGGTGAGAAAAACAATTAAACCCGTGTCCGAACTTTAATCACATTATAGGCGAAAATTAAAACCCTTTACGGAGTAAGAATTCAGTATTTTTAATACGTACTATACTTTTATAGATTGTAGCAATCTACATTTTAGTAAGACAACAATATGATATATTGTTTGGTATGTCGCCCAAGCATCAAATCCACCCCAAGCCCATCAGCCAATCTATAACAAGCAAACTCAGATCAAAAGATTGATGATATTTCATGTAATAAATCATAGATAAAGCCATTTTGTTGTTCCCACTACCTCACTTTTTAACCATTTTATTTTTTTTATTTGGAGGGGTGCGGGCAAGGGTACAATGTTTCAAATAAATTTATTTCAAATGTTGTTTAACACGCTAATCGACTAAAATTCTCATTTCTCCTTAATATTTGAACTTTTACCCTATTTTCTTAAATTATTAACTACATTTGTTCAGCAATAGTTGCCAAATCCTTTTTAATTTATCCTACCCCAACCATGAGTGCCACCACTAGCGTCATCAATTCCATTTTGGACAATAATTGTTGCCATAGTACCAAAAGATATAAAAACAGTTGCATGTGTCACACCTTCATTTTTAAACATGCATTTGAACTGTCATCTAATTACAAATTTTGTTTAATGTTTGAACCCGTGCAATTAATATTTTTTTTCTAAAGTTATTTTCTGTATCTGCTATTTATGAACTTCGATTTTCATAACTTTCTAAAAAAAATAAATCATGTAATTTAAGTTTCTTTCGTTGGATTGTGTTCTTTAGCATTATTTTTCTTGTACCTTTTTATCGTTACCAAGCAAATCAAAACCCGTTTTCATTAATAACATTGTTTTAATTTACAATATCAACAGCAGTCAGATGTCCTCTTAAGTCTCGTTCTTTTTTGTTGATGAGTATACAATATACAAATATTGTTTTTGTATGTAAATTTCTTTTTTATTGTGTTAGGTACATCTACATTTTATATTTAACTTTTTGTACCTGATTGACGGTTAAGATTTTGCCTACATGACTTTTGTCATAATTATAAGATATTTACTAAAATGTTAGTTTAAGACCCAGCCTTGTTTACAAACCTAGAAGGTTCTGAAAGCGAACTTATTTACAATCTGGTGTAATTTTCCATTAATAGGATTGTATTTACAAGAACACTCTATTGTGACATGGATCAAGTGTAATATATATATATATATATATATATATATATATATATATATATATATATATATATATATATATATATATATATATATATATATATATATAAAGGATTTCGTAAACAATTATTCATTGCTGTTTAATACCGGTCTTTGGGAACCTATGATTAGAATTTAATGGTTTGATCAAATATAAATTGAGGGGAATTATTTAATTGAATATTTAATTGGAATTACAAAGCGCTCATTGCAGTTTCAGCTGAAATATTACTCTGGGATTCTTGAGAGATCATTTAAAGAAATTTTAGTACATCAGGACATTCAAGTCTATTGCGATTTATTTATAACTATAATTTTGGACATAGGATTTAACATTTAGGAATATTTGGGACATAATTTACAATGATGTTATTTTAAGTTTGAACTTTCTATCCCAGGGAAATACATTATTTGTTGATTGTACTAAACTAGATGGTTTCATTATTTATATTAAATAGTTTAAGAACTAGAGTCATAACAACTGAGTCTGATTCGAATAATCAACATTTACTTCGTTGAAATAATTGTGTATTACTACCTTAGCATCTCAAGAGTCTGGAAATTTTTTATGTTGTGGTGTTATCTGTTATTGTACAAATTTAGTAATTCATTATCAATGCAATGACTTGGACTACATCTATTGTAAAACCATGTGTAGTAGTATCACTACAAGGACAAAGAGTAGCATCTGTTATAGAATCACGTGTAGTAATATCTCTAATGTTATGTATTTTTAATTTAACTGTTAGTTTTGTTTCATTTTATTACATGCTATTATATTTTACATTTTATGCTGGACTTGACCTTGTCCAAAACTGAGTTCATTTCTGCTTGACTGGATTGACTCTTTTTAATTTTATTCATTATAAACAACTAATCAGCTAAATTATTATCTATGTGTTTGGGATGAATATCATGATCCTTATTAATAGAAGAAGTAAATGTATTTATTTGAGTCAGGGTTTTTGGACTTTCATAAGTAAATTTTACTGGTTATGGTTTTGATTTTGTAAACATCAGCATCATTTTAGAATGTTATTTTCCTGTAGGTGATGCTTTTTTTTTTTTAGAAAATGCTGATTGTGACCTGAGGTCAATAGAGAACTATATAACCTTGTAATTGTCATTCGTGCTTTAACATCTAGCACTTTCAAGTTCTATTATGTTGTGACCTGTTGGGCGAATTTTTATTTTCTTCGCATTATTTAAATCAATTCATCATTTTCTCTGGAAATACAAAAGTGCTCTGATAAAATTATTGGATGGAGATATATACTGGAATTTTATAGTATATTCAAGCCTGGAATTATATTTTCGAGATTCAACAAAAAGACTGTTACCACAGACACGTCTTCGACTTCAGTTTCAGGACATTAAATCACTAGGACTTGAGTAATATCTATTATGGAATCACGTGAAGTAGCATCACTATAATGACTTGAAGTAGCATCTATTAGAGAATCAAATGTAGTAGTATCACTACATGGACCACGAGTACCATCTATTATAAAATCGGTAATTGGTTGCTCAGGTTTTAAGTTACATTTTGCTGCCTACTGGCCCAGGCTTTATAATAAAACATTTGGCTACCAGTGTCACTGGCTTTTATTGTCATAAGAACTGGTTTTGATAAAAGCACTTGCCCACTAGCATTTACTTTAGTAAAATAGTTGGGATTAAAACACGAAAACTTAGGAATTTCGTTTAACATTTTTAATGTTGTGTTTAGTCCAAGTTTTGATAACTTAGTTCATAATTTTTAAATAGCTTTAAAAAATGTTAAGATTTTATGGCAAAAGTAGTTGTCAGTATTTTATGTAATTCTGTTTCCAAAACTCGACCAAAAATTTAAAAAGTGTGTCAGAGGCAGGAGACTTGCATTGCATGAATGTTTCACCTATTACAGTAATATGACTGCATTATCGTTTGCTATTCTGCCGACCCTTTGATGAAGAAAGCAATGTTACAGAAATGTCTTACTCCAATGTTTTCATCCTGCAATGAGGGTAGTATAAAATCAAGTCCCTAATAATTATATCTCAGTAAGCCTGAACCAGTGTCGTAAATCAAAGAAGGTGAAAAATTGTTCATTGATCAGTATAAAAGTATCTACCTAACAGCCTACATACATACATACATACATACATACATACATACATACATACATACATACATACATACATACATACATACATACATACATACATACATACATACATACATACATACATACATACATACATACATACATACAGACAGACAGACAGACAGACAGACAGACAAGCATGCATGCATGCATGCACGCACGCACGCACGCACGCGCACACATACATACATACATACATACATACATACATACATACATACATACATACATACATACATACATACATACATACATACATACATACATACATACATACATTGGAGAAATCGTGATACTGGAAAAATAGCAGCAGCAGCAGCAGTAGTAGTAGTCGTACACGTGTTAGTTATGTACATGATATATGTTACAAAGTGACTTTCACATCTTTGAACATTTCAAATTATGCTTTGCTGACACTATTAAATTACCAACTTTCTATTTGTAATCTTCATATATGTACATAAATAACATCGTCCTTGCAGGAAGAGTTGAATTGTAATAGTGTTTATATAGGCGAGTAAATTCGCAAACAAGCGTTGGTTCTTACCTGTCAAGAACTCATTAAAAAATGTAGATCGATGCACTTTTACAAAAACTCAATATGACCTTCTATTTATGTGATATTTTGTGATTGCTATAATTTGTTCATTGCATTTATACTTACAGCGGCCTTTGTATGAGACTACATTTCCACAATGTAAGGTAAATATTACATTTTAAATGATTAATATCTCTTTTTCCTATTTGTTCTTGTTCTAGTTATCATTATGACCATCGCCTTTTTTCGACAATTGATCGTGGGTTTTTTTTTCTTAATAAGTATTTGCCTAACATTCACATGTACTTTATGCATGAATTATATCTCTATCGCCTACTTCCATGCAACTATAAGAGTTTTCAGACAAAAATGCTTTCTAATTTTTCTCGAAGGCTATAATTAATACGGTACACATTCCTTTGGATAGATAGTGAATTTCCTCTTATCTATGTTCGACTCAGTGACCCAGTGCTATGTCAATAAAATGATGTATATATAAAAGTGTTGAACGTGAGATAGTAAAAGAAATGCGCATGCGCAAATTCATTCAAAAATAGCTCTTAACAACAAATGAATGCCTGGTAAAGTTGAATAGAAAACAGCTAGCTTATCCGGAACGTTGTTTATATAGTCCGTGGAATCTCTTCATTGATCGATATTACTTTTGCAAAATGATCAGAAGTTTAACAGAATGCTTAGGTGACTTAAATGTCTTTACATTGAAGAAAATACCCATGTATTACCAACAATGTATAGACAACGTTGGATTATCTGTATACAATTATCCGAACTTTCGATTCCTCTGTTGTTCTCGGAACATTCACCTTGTTGTTTATATTACTATCTGTATAATTTAATCTCTCTCTCTCTCTCTCTCTCTCTCTCTCTCTCTCTCTCTCTCTCTCTCTCTCTCTCTCTCTCTCTCTCTCTCTCTCTCTCACACACACACACACATATATATATATATATATATATATATATATATATATATATATATATATATATATATATATATATATATATATATATATATATATATATAAAGAATACAAATCATATGGCGAATAACAACCCTCTCAAGCGTACTGGATCCACCAAGGGATCACGTTTGTCAGGGATTAATTAAAATAGATGCAATAAACTGACGACGAACAGTACGAAACTAGTAACTAACTAGCCTAAGCGCTTTCGACTCTTAATGAGTCTTTTTCAAAGGCAAATACAAAACATAGTTACGACAAACAAATAAACACAAAAACGTTGCGTTTGTAAACCTCTACATTTCTATCTTCACATGTGCTAAAACTATAAATACAACCAGCTTGTATAGACTAGTTGCGGAAACTGAAAACGTTGTATAATTCCCTAAAAGTCTACAAGCCAAAGCGACATCTATTTTTACTTTGTGTACATATGTAACGCAGATTATATCCCGGATATTTGGTGCTATACCGGTTATTCTTATAGTAAAAATTGAAGGATAAGAAGATTTAGAAAATGTTAAATTCTACTAGTGCATAGTTTTCATTTTCTAGTCTTCTTGGTTTAGACCGCTTGGTTTCAATGTTCTAAGGCGGCGTATCCAGTATGATTCCTTTTCCTTCCTGGTTTCGGAACTCCAGCTGCATTAAGAACATTCCATATAGCCAGGCACTGAGGATACGCAGAATTTGCTCCGACGATGAAAGATTCCTAGAAAGGTCTGAAGAGCTGGCTAAACATTTAATTTACCGAGGCTACGACAAAGACCTGATTGCGGAGGCAATCCAAAGGGCCAAACAAACAAACCGTGATGACCTACTCAGATATGGACAGAAAGAAAAGGTTGATAGGATACCATTTATTCTGACCTATCACCCAGACAATCCCAAAGTAGGTAAAATCATCGCAAACCACTGGCCAACCGTGCAATCGTCAGACATACTAAACCTAATACTACCGAACAAACCTGTAGTAGCTTACCGGAGACCAAAAACCTAAAGGGACATCCTAGTCAGGGCCAAGCTAACAACAATCGCTAGTCAAAACCAACCTAGTCAATCTGGACCCTGTGGCGATAAAGATGCAAAACCTGTCAACATATGATAGAGACCAAGACATTCACTAGCACAGTGACTAAAGAAAAACTAAACATACATGGTCCAAACAAAACGTGCAAAACAGAGAATGTGATTTATCTCATCACATGTTAGATCTGTGGCCTTCAGTACGTGGGAGAAACTGAAAAGCTACACATAAGGATAAACCTTCATAGATCTGATTGGATGACAAAAAAGCTGTACAGAAGCCCGGTCGCAGAACACTATATATATATATATATATATATATATATATAACACATGCATATTTCATAGACTGATTAATCCTTTACACTCCATTTAATAACATAGTATCCTTCAACGTGGTCTTTACTTATATTTTGCAATTACATGAGTATAGTAGATATTTTCTGTCCACAGTATTAATGTATCGTACACCAATTATGTCCGTTTGTTTAAGGCGAGCATTGAAATGCATTTGCATGAAATTCGCTGCAATCTGCCTTTGAATATGTGCATGTGCCAGGTTTTGCAACATAATGAAAATACAGATTAAGTTTCGAAAATGCTGATTACTATTCATTCTCTTATTAGTTAAAACTCTGAAGTGAATTTAGAAGAATTAAACAGGAAACATGGTTTCCTTAGGAACAAAATATGTACTCAACGCTCAAAAAGGCAAGAATCCAAACTAGTGTCACTGTTTGAGCTGTCGGAGAATACCTTTACAGGTATTTTATCAGATATTTTTAAATCTCTTAAAGACTTTCAAGTACCCCGGACTGAGCTCAACCTCTAAATGTGCCTTCGCGTGTACACCATGAACATACGAAAGCAAATTTTAATAATAATTTGCAAACAACATAGACACTGATCTGCCTACCTATAATGTCCGGCATATTAAATCTATGTTGCGTGTTCAACAAACTGCATAAACCTAGATCTGCCCGAGTATTATGAGAAGGACTTAAATGCGAGTGTGGATGGAATTTCTGCTTGCGGTTTTTTCTTGTATTGTATCTTCTAAATCCGTTTTCGAGACTCTTGATCATAATTTGATTTCGTCTGTCTTTTATTTGGTCATGAAATGCGAATAAGTAAATAGAGCTTTTTTGATTTCGAAGGCTGCTTTATATTTGCATAACGTACATTTGAAACTTGTGTTTACCTTTTGACCTCGTCCCATTCAGCTTGCAGTAGTATTACTTGTATAGGTCCATATTTTCCAAATGCTCTTTCCATTCTCATGCAAACTGCATATGGAATGCGTGATGTTTATATTATTCTTTTCAATTGTATTTTTATCTCAAATAATCTACCAATATCAATTACATGTATACCTTTTTGTGGCTTTTTATTAATACAACCAACACCATGGTAACGAAATGAGAGGAAAATACATGTTTGGTTGATGTTGTAGTTTCAGCACACGATAGGCCATTTATGGCGGCCAGTATTATTGGTGCAGGAAGAAACCGGGAAATCAACGGAAAGAACCACCGACCCACTAGAAGCTACTGGCAAGCTTTTTCACATATCCACATTCGCCGAATCCTAGACTCGAAACCACGCAGACAGAGGTGAGATGGCAGTGATCCGTTAGGTTATGTATGAATTTTGGCAGTCATATATATATATATATATATATATATATATATATATATATATATATATATATATATATATATATATATATATATATATATATATATATATATATATATATATATGATAAATTGGTGGCGTTCAAAACACACCAACCTCTTCCACTACCGTTCGTTGATAGGGAATGACCTCCCGCGGTGTAATTTACCCATTGTGGATGGAAAAAAAAGAAAATTGCAGATCTCTGAACCAGTACATTGAAGAAATAAACACAACGAGCCACCTTTCAATGAACAAATATAAAATTTAATCAATTCAACAACAGAATTTAAATGGAAGAAATCAATTTATTGGTTACAAAAGAAGAAAAATGTACTAACATATACTTAAATAAAACAATACAAATTTTTACGTTACGATTACTAATTAGTAACAGAATTAATTCAGTTTCGTCTCAGCCTACGAGTCGTGACCTTTGAGTTCAACGATGAAAGACATCATCACCTATCTTATCCGGAATCACATATTTTATCCAGACATCGAATCTTCCGTTCGTCCCTGCACTGCCAACCTTTGTCTAGTCGTCTGGACCTGGATTCTTGCCAGTCAAAATTTGAACGATTTGACGATCTTCCTTAGACCTAGACTTCGGCTGGAATTTGCTCTGGTACTTTGAATTGGTACAGGAATTGTCAGAAAATTTCAGAAAGCTGTTTCTTTAAGTAAATAAAATGTCTCGCAATAGACAATAGGTCACCTTTCTAAGTATATATCGATATCGGTTCAGAAAATAAAATGCATAATTATGTCGTGCTCACTCGTTCACTATTTCTAAGTTTACAAACAGAGACGGTCATTACATGTATCCTGACCTTAATTCGCGCGACACTAGCGGGGAACATTAAATTCCACTTCAGGGCTAGCAAGTTTGTGCCCGTATTTAACACCCCTTGACTTCTCTACATTAGGCTAGCTACTTAATACACTCTATTTTTAACTTACATATGGCTTTATCCATCAAATCTAATTATTCTAAAATAGTTTACATGATCAATTAAATATTACGAACTAGTATATGAATATATACTCAATAGAACAATTAAATGTTACGAAGTAGTATATGAATATACACTCAATAGATCACTTAAATGTTACGAAGTAGTATATTAATATACACTCAATACAGGGCATTATTTCACAAATCCACGAAACTTTACCCATCATATATTAGGTCCAATTCTTAAAAATTCCTAAGCACTCCTATGTATCGAATATTCAATTGCATGCAATCTTGTCAATTCTCTCAATAAACATTCAATTACATGCAATATTGTCAATTCTTCCGATGAACTGATAATTAGAAAATCAAAGAATAAAAGACTAACATTTCACTAAAACCCTGAAAAATGAAATCATACATACATACATACATACATCATAAGATAGATATATTTGCAAATAAATGAACAAATGAAATAGCATTAAAATCGGGAAACTAAGATTGCGTACCTTTGCCGTTTTTTATTAGTTTTCCACGAACCTCCAACGTATAATCTGTCTCCTATCTGAGACGACTATCTGGCCCCTTACTCAATAACGAGAACGTACTTTCTACGTCCCGGAGTCCTTCTAACTTCTCGCAAATATGATTGAAGACTGAAGAATTTTTCCCAAGTAGGACCATTAATTTATTACAAGAATGAAGCCCTTAAGATTTCTTTAACCAATCAGAATCGACTGTTTTTAAAATTCTCTTACCTTACATAGAATTTTTGATTGACAAACAGCTAATCATGCCGCAATTAACGTTCCTTTGAACAATCAATTATTGACGAGCTTCCCCTTTTAACTGGTTGATTTTGGCAGCGTTAAGCCAAAGCCATTGTACCATAACAGGTGACTCGGTCATGTTTCGTCGCGTGGCACGAATTTCCTCTGACGTTCAGAGATGAAATGGGAATAATCATACAACTGTTTCTAGCCCTTTCTACTTTAATTAAGTTAACTTTGGTACAATTCATTTAATCAATACTTCTAAGAGTTTTCAAAATTCGACACATCACTATATATATATATATATATATATATATATATATATATATATATGTATATATGTATATGTATATATATATATATATATATATATATATATATATATATATATATAGCACGCTCTTCTACAGTCTAGAGGCATGGATCACCTACACGAACCACGAAAGGAAACTCAATAGCTTCCATCTGAGATGCCTGCGGTGCATTCTACGCATCCAGTGGCAGGACAAAGTACCCAACACGGAGGTTCTGGAACGGGCCAGCATGAATAGCATGTTCACCATCCTCAGCGAGAGACTCCTTCGATGGCTCGGCCACGTCAGGAGAATGGATACAGGTTCACATATTAGTGTCTGACCTGCGAGTAGATTCTCCACACCAGCCCCAACAGACCCCAGTACCTAATCTGCAGAAACCGTAACACACAAGAAATGTGAACTCCAAAAATGTTAGACCAACGAGCTGACTACAACGCCTTTGTCTAGCACCTATGTGACCAAAAGGATTTATAGCAAATTTACGTTATCTTGACATGTTTCAGTTCTCGAAATGCCAAAATACAGATATTTCTTTGTACGAAAGAACAACAACAGCAGTGATGATGATGATGATGATGATGATGATGATGATGATGATGATGATGATGATGATGATGATGATGATGATGATGATGATGATGATGATGATGATACTTATTTTATTAATATTCATTTTGGAAACATCTAAACCTCCCCACCGTCATCACTGACCACAAGAAGGTCAACAAAAACCCGTTAATTAATTAATGATAATAAAGTAAACGTGATATTTTTTCTTCATTGTCCATGTGATGACTTGCAAATTTTATTTCTATTGTAAACCGATCTTACCTTTGCCTTGCGAAACGAGTAGCCATCAACCGGAGATATCCAATTCCACAATACACAAACATATACAGTCTCACTATTTCACTATTAACCCGTACAGACAAATGCGATTGTGTACTGGATTATCAAACTCATACACAGC